>OY970821.1:10231457-10831457 GCA_963853835.1 Calendula officinalis | reverse complement strand
GTATAAACGAAGGGATGTCACTGTGGGGGTAACGAAATTCCTCCAAACATTCTTAAAGGGAGTACAATGTACTACTTCCTAGTCCATTCCTAGTTCAGTGACAATGAGGATAAGCACTATGGCTTTTAATGATTCGTTGTAGAGAATCACCTATGTGAGGGAGAAGTGGGGTCGCTTCGAATGGAATTGTTGGGGCACAATTCTTAGTAGCTCTCGCAGAACCAGGCAGTGTCCATGATCAAGACGGGCACGATAAGAGGATATGAACAAGTTAGTAAGAGTCTTGTGAGAATGTATACTGTCGTCTACACAAAAGGCGGATTCAGTTCAAGGACAGCGCGTCTACTGACTACTAGGAGACTAAGTGTGCTTCTCAAGGGAGGGTTCAAAGGCTAACACCTACCTCTCCTTTGCAAGACTTAACTGTTGAACATTTATCGATATATGGTGGTGTTTTCAGTCGATCTCTATTCACGTGGGGGATTGTTGGAAAAAGTTGTGATAAAATGATTTTTCACCAACGTTGGACCTATATATATATATATATATATATATATATGTGTGTGTGTGTGTGTGTGTGTGTGTTATATAGTTATTGGTTGGTAGCTTTGTGTTCTCCTTTGTGAGAGCTACACAACGGTATATAGTGTGTCCAAAGTTGAGTTGTGGTGAATGAGATATCAACTCTCAAAGTAGGGTGTATGATGCAAGAAATCTTGGAAGTGGGGGAATTGGGAGAGTATCCCACATTGGAAAAATGACAAACCATTTGTTGGGTTATAAGGTTGGAAATAGTATGGAAGATTAAATCCTTATACATGGGTTTTACCCGCACGCTGCAAATAATTTGGACTGAGTTGCCCGAAATGACTTGAACTCGTGTACGCCCGAGCGACCTGCGGACACAAATGCAGCTCCGAAATTCCGGGCTCCTGCGGGTCAATTTTTTGCATCTTGTCGACACTGCAGTATGCTCGTATTGACCGCTTCAGTACTGATCAGTCTCATACTGACCTCCTCTGTACTGACTGGTCAATACCGACCACCTCGGTACTGAGTTTTTCGACACGTACTGCGCTGCAGTACTGACCTGCAGTCTCATACTGACCTGCGCAGCAGACTTCCAATACTGAGTTCATGCACTGACCTGCAGTCCAGTGCTGAACTGCAGTACTGATCTGCGCAGCAGACTTCCAATACTGACCTCTCATACTGACCTCCTGGACTGACCAGAAGGACTGAGCAGGCAGTTTCGGAAAACTAGCAGTAAATGTAGTTTGCTGTTATGATTTCTTATTTAATGATAATGAATGCATTTAATGTTTTGAGTAAACATTAGTCTTCATTCTACACTATAAAAGGAGATCTTGGGTCTCATTTGTAGACACACATTCATCACCTACTTCTTCTTTCACAGGTTTCTCTCCTAAAAGGAAAACATTCTTAACTTCGGTTAGTGTTCTGGCTTGGATTATATTCGGTAGTGTAAAACTACTCGGTTGTTTTACCCTGGGAAATAGACAACGAATCTATTTTAAGGGGATCGTGAATTTCACGAGACTCAACCAAAACCTTGTACTTGTTTGTTCTATTTTATTTGTTTCAATCTTTTGTAAACGTATTCGTCAATTTCCCTTATTGTAATTGTATTCTATTAATGAAAATTGGTATTAGCTCCTACACCTACTAGGCCACTGCTATATTTATTGCCACCACAAAATACTGTTTCAGGGTACCCGCCAATACTGTTTCAGTGTACCCGCCGCGGGTACCAGGTAGTTTTCTTTATTAATCTCTTAATCCTTAAAAAGTTGAAAATACCACAACCACCCATCATCCGCGAGCACTATCACCTTCGTAGTCACAATCACTACTGACACCATCAACCACCTATTGGTCGTCAGCAAATATAGTCACTAGGTATCCGCCGCCACATTGCGCGGGTACCCTGCTAGTATAACATAAGTCAAGAACAACACCTTATACTTTACACTAATACTAATAGGCTATAAGCATTAGATCTCAACTAAAATAATAATTATCCAACTTTCCTAACAAAATTAATAAAATATTAATTTATAAATATGATATGTATATTTGCAACTCATCGCGAAACACAAGCCTAACTAACTTCTCGTTCACAACACTCACTCGTTCACAACAATCAAACCACCTTTTCTAATTATAAAGAATACTCTAAATTGCATATAAAATTAGCATAATATACCATTGATTAGGCTGTACCTGTATGGGTCAAGGGGAGTCAAAATTAGAAAGTCAAAGCTCAAAAGTCATTCAATTAAGGTTGACATTTTCTTATAGGTTAGTGCTATGTAGATCAAAGAACACATTGGTTGTTCTTGCAATTTACTTATCCATGTCATTTAGTCTTCTTATAAACACGAAAGTCACCCACTGCCATCTTCGCTTTTGGCTCCTTGTCATTTGATCTGGGGGAATCAACCTCAACTTGTTTAACGCGTTTAATTAAACGGGTTATATGAGTCGGTTTCAAGTTAAAAGTAAACATATTGATGTTGAGATATCTGGCATGTTTATATAAACATGTCGGGTTCAAATTGAATGTTTCTAACCTGCCATCCCGAACCCATGAAACCAAATCCTACCTAAATTACCACCCCTGGTCGTAAGTTCAAGATTTAGTTGATGAGATCTCTCTATCGTGCTAAATGTTAAAAACGACAAAAATGTTTATTATAAATGTATTTTTTATTAGTGAGTTGTTAAAATTGCACTAGTAAAGTATACATAATGGAAGTTTTCGTCGCCGTGAACACCATCAGACATCGACATTCCACTTTGGAACGACGTTCTGTACCACTGTTAAGGGAAAAACAATGCATAATCGGTTTTTTTTTATGTTTTTTCTAATTTCTAAAGGCATGATATTGATTTTTTGTTATTCTTTTTCTAATAATTTCCAGAAAACACTATCCTGAATACTATCCACCACTCCACTTTTTCATCAAAAACGTTCTTATCAGGAAATTGTAAAATCAGTGTCTCCACTCATTGTGCTCTAAAGCTTTAACTATTGACACGTTTAGTCATTTACCAGCAAAGACGTTTATTTTTCTCGTCAAGTATGGTCACGTGTGATGCACGTGGGTTAAATATGTCTTTTTCCCTTTCCTTTCACCAATTTGAAACACACAAAAACCGGTTTGTTTGACTTAAAAAGTTAACGTCTATTTAGATAAAACACCAAACGTGTCAATAGTCTCATTAATAAAGAATTACTAGTGTAATTTATAGAACTAAAAAATCAAATACCACCTCCGTATCAAAAATAAGTGATACACTTTCTATTTAGGGGTGGAACAAAATAAGTGATACACTTCTAAAACTTAACCTTATTTAGTAAAAAAGTGGGACCCCTTATTCACTAACCATTACTTTAATAAAGTGTAATTACCCTTTTACCCTTACTTTTAATTTCAAACATCATTAATATCATTTTATTTCAAAAGAGTTGGGACACATTTAGTACTAACTATCTATTTTAATCTATCTTAATTTATCTTTTAATATTTTGCCTTAAAATCTGTATTTTATCACTGATTTTGATACGAAAGTAGTATATAATATAATAAAAACCTAAAGCATCATCTACTTACTTAATTTACTCTTAAAACAACTCTTGAATTAAAAACTATTTGGACGATAGGGTGGGGGTGTCCATCCAATCCATCCTCCAACTGTTGGCTGTCTGGACTGCGGACCCCACTCGGCTCTCCCCTACCACTATCACGTCACTCGAACAAAACCGACACTAACACATAACACCCACCCCCTTCGCCGGCCGCCGGCCCTGCAATGAAAAGGGGGATATCCTCCGTTCACCTCCGCCGTCTCTCTCTCTTCTACTTTCTCTCTCTAATTTCACTAATCTTTTCCGCCGCTGACACAGATCAGCAGGAGCTGCAGCAGCAGCAGCTGCTTGAAGATACTACTGCCAGCTTTGTTAATAACGCCACCGTGAATGGCTCTACTACGGATAGAGAACGGAGCTTCGCCGGCATGATCGATCGTGCTCTGGAGAAAGAGTTCACTGAGGGTGATCAGAATGAAGGTTAGTTTGTTAGATCTGGTGATTTTGTTTAGGGTTTACATTTTGTGATTTGAGTTAGTAAGTAAATTGCTAGGATTTTAGTTACTGCATTAGATTTGTTTTCTCTTATGAATGGGGGAATTCTGTGGATCAGCTATTATCATTGGCTAGTTAGAGGATTTGGATCGTTTTTCAATTGAAAATGTTAGGGTTTTTATTAAATGTGATTGTTTGGCCACATTGTTGCTTAACTTTGGAGATCGAAGTTTGCACTTGTGTGCTCAAATTGACCTCATTGATTAGGAGGACTGAACAAGATTTCAACCTATACGGATATTTTCTATAGCTTTAATTCAGAGAGCATATATTATTTTAAACTCGAGCTTTTGAAATGTGAGGATTTTGCTTGAACTAGAAGCATCAGAATCGCCAAACATCCAGATTCTAGTGACTTGGAATCTATTCAACCTATATTGATTTGCTTTCCTTTTTCAAGTTAGGAGCTACGACCTAAAACCTAGTACTCTTTAAAATGCATAATTGAACATAAGCACCAAAGTTATTCTTTTTTCGTTTGGTCCTTGTTATCAAGTTTAATGTAGATCTAAATCTAGTTCATGTGGAACATGGCAAGTATTGGATTATTAAAATGTAGTTAATATTTGACATGATCATCATTCATCTTGAAGGTAGAATCGTTTTTATTCAACTGCATGTCTATCAAATCTAAATGTTTATCTGTCATTACTAGTTTTAAACCTGTGGATATAATATAGACACAATGCTTTTTATGCATGTTCTTACATACAATGAATTTGCAGAAAATGATGCAGGCAGCTTCAATAACAGTGTTGCTGGTCAACAGGTTAGTCTTATCACATTTTCATTATACAAAATTCAATTCTTTCCATTTAATTCAGTCTTTGAATTATCATTTTTTTTAAATGTTATAAGTAAATCATGTGTTTTTACCAGGCTGTATTGGAAACTGTAGCTAGAGTTAAGTCCAAGAAAAATGACACCAAGGACGATAAGTATTGACTTTTATCAATATATTCATAATCATAATATTTCTGGTCATTTATAAATTATAATAGAATATTAGTCACATTAAGACACATTTTGTTAGGTCCTTTCAACTTCATCATGTTTTTAATATGGATAATGACAATGGAGCAGAAGAAACACCTACACTAATTGACAGAAAGGTACAAATTTTGAAACTTGATGTAATTTTATAACGTGTAATAATGTTCATCGAAATATCCAATTTCAGGATAATGTTTTTATAATATCCAATTTCAAATCAAAATATCCAGTCCTACAGTTAGACTTGAGGTAATTTTCCACTTCAATTTTCGTTTGCATCTTTCACAAAAGCAAGATTAATTTTAGTAAAATGTTGAATTTACAGGTTAATCTCCGATCTTGTAGTTGTTATTGTGTCTGCCACTTGTGGTGGCATTATCTTCGCCTGTGCAGGACAACCAGTATGCAATCTTTGTTATTGTAAAAATATTTATTATTATTATTATTATCTATTTATTTATATTTTATTTCTGATCGTTTTGCTTTAACAGGTAATTACTGGATATCTGCTGGCTGGATCTCTTGTTGGGCCTGGTGGGCTGGATGTAGTCAGTGAATTGGTCCAGGTACATACGCCTAATTTACCTTTTTACCCTTTGGACAATTTGGAGTAATATTTCTTGATATGCAGGTAGAAACAGTAGCACAATTTGGAGTAATATTTCTTCTTTTTGCTTTAGGGCTGGAATTTTCAGTGGCAAAGGTTGGATTGAATGATTTTTTATTAATTTTTTTAATTTTTTTTTTTTTTTTTGATGTGATATTAAAGAAATTGTGATTGCAGCTTAAAGTTGTTAGAGCTGTTGCTGTTCTTGGAGGACTGCTTCAAAGCTTCCTATTTATGTGCATGTGTGGGATTACTGCCTCTGTAAGTCAATAATTAAATAAAATATTTTAATTTCTTGAATTTAATTTCTTGAATTACAGTTATGTGGTGGTAAACCTTCTGAAGGGGTTTTTGTTGGTGTCCTTCTTTCAATGTCTTCAACAGCAGTCGTAAGTAACACTATTTTATTGAGTAAATTACACTAATGGTCCTTTAGGTTTGTATCATATTACATATTTAGTCCTTTAGTTTCATAACTCTTTTGGTCCTTAACCTAAACAGAGGTTTATTTTTCCCGTCAAGTATGGTCACGTGTGATGCATGAGGGGGTAAATATGTCGTTATCCAATTTGAAACCAATAAAAACCCGTCTGTTTGTCGGGAAAAGTTAACATCTGTTTAGGTAAAGGACCAAACGTGTCAATAGTTTTTGAAACAAGGACTACCAGTGTAATATATGAAACTAAAGGACCAAATATGTAATATGGTACAATCCTAAAGGACCATTTGTGTAATTTACTCCTATTTTATTTTCTAGACAACTCATAAACCTTCTTTTCATCATATTTAAACATTAATGCTTGTTTTTACGCAATTAGGTCCTGAAATTTTTGATGGAGAAAAATAGTGTTAATGCCCTTCATGGGCAAGTTACAATTGGGACCCTCATCTTACAGGTGATTAGCAAATTTTCCCCTTCTATGTTTTGAATTTTTCATCCTATTTACATCCAGTTTTTGAATTTTGCTAATTCTGTATTACAGGATTGTGCAGTTGGTTTATTGTTTGCTCTCCTTCCTGTTCTTGGTGGAACCTCAGGTGTATTACAAGGAGTCATATCCATGACCAAATCGTAAGTTACTAATTTCATTTTAACTTTTTTCTTTTTTATTAATTTAAATTGTACAAGATTTTAAATCTTTTAAAAAATATATAATTTTGTCACCGCAATAAATATATGTAAGATTTCTGTTGATTTCAGCATACTGATTGTTAGTTAGTCAGGCTGGTGGTGTTGATTGCATTTTTGGCGGTTTTATCAGTTTTATCACGAACTGGCTTACCTTGGTTCCTCAAACTCATGATAAGCCTCTCCTCACAGGTCTCAAATTATTAAATAGTTTTTAATTAAAAATTTTATTAACTATTTTATAAACTAATTTTTTAATTTCTTATTATATATTTGTGTATTTATCCTTTCTTTGCAGACCAATGAACTTTATCAGTTAGCATCTGTTGCATTTTGCCTGCTGGTAGCTTGGGTTTGTGTTTCTTCATAATGCTTTATCTATTTATAAAGTTATTATTTAGTATGTCTGGATGTTAGAATGAATGTTTTAGTGTGAATTACATCAATGGTCCCTGTAGTTTGTATGAAATTATGGATTTTGTCACTCTACATTTTTTTATTACACGGGTAGTCCCTAATTTTGAAACTTGATAAAAATTGACCGCCTTTTTTTTATTTTATTTAGAGACTGTTAGTTTTACAAGTTATAGTAAATTAGGGACTATCTGTTGTTTTAATGATTGCCTAATTCTTGCTAAATTATGTATGTAATTGCAGTCTAGTGACAAGTTGGGATTAAGTTTGGAATTGGGTTCGTTTGCTGCTGGAGTTATGATATCTACAACTGATGTTGCTCAACATACACTGGAACAAGTAATATATATTTATTACTGTTTAATATAATAAACTGTCGAATTATATATTATATATAACAATATATATAATTTGTTTATAAAATGCAGATTGAACCGATACGCAATTTGTTTGCTGCTTTATTTCTTGCTAGCATTGGGATGCTGATTCATGTTCATTTCTTGTGGAATCACATTGATATTTTGTTAGCATCAGTTTTGTTAGTTGTTATTGCCAAAACAATTGTCATTTCAGTAGTTGTTAAGGGTTTTGGGTACAACAACAAAACTTCACTTCTTGTAAGATACACACACTTTCATATTTCATTTCTTAAAAACATTATATATAACTAAAAAAATATTATTGATACAATAATCATAATCTTTTGATGCATGCAGGTTGGGATGTCTTTAGCACAAATAGGAGAGTTTGCTTTTGTTCTTCTTAGTCGTGCTTCTAATCTTCATCTTGTTGAGGTTGCTTATTTATTTATTCTCTCTAACATGTTTTTTATTTATTTGTTTACTTATTATTTTTTTTTTTAATCTTTATATTTTTTTTATGTTATCACTTTCAGGGGAAGTTGTACATGCTGCTACTCAGAACAACTGCTCTTAGTCTGGTATGGATGCATTTGTGTTCCCAACTCGTTTGTTAAATATATTTACAATAATTACTTTATTTACAATAATGATATGGTATTATAAATAAAACAAATTATTAATTTTTTTTTTATGGATGTAGGTGACAACTCCGCTACTTTTCAAGATAATACCGGGTGTAGTACATCTAGGTGTTCTGTTAAGGTGGTTCACCCCCGATAGTCAAACCGAGGTCAACCACCATTCATATGTATATCTATAATATATATATACATTAATATTTGATTGCCAGAAAAACTGATTTTATTTTGTAAAAATGGGATTAACAGATGGGATTTAAAGATGGGCTGCGATCGGATAGTGGAAAGCAACGCATTGCATTAATTGCTAAGGATCTTTTGATCCATGAAGGTTAATTACAGATGAAAGTTTACAAGAAAAAACAGAGAGTATGGAATGTTTCTAAGGTTGTTGTTATTAAGGTAGGTGAGGTGAGGTGTCTTTTTGCAAAAAGAAACAAAAATTTCCTCAAAATGAGGAAAAAATCTAACGGATGACTAACAAGTGTGAAGGTTCGCTTTTGATTGAGGTAGTGAGTTGCTTTCTTCTTTCTTTCTTTGTTGGGTTTTAATGTAAAATAGTTGTATGTACGTGCACGTGTGAGTAGGGTGAAAGAAACAAAAGTGTAATTTTTGAAGGGCCGATTCTTTGATAATGGTAAGTAGCATTTGTTGCTTAATTCTACTGCCTTGATGAATCTCGACATCTGAAGATTGTGTTCTTGTGTTTGTTTTAGAATCTTTTTCCTCGTCTTGTCTCAATTCAAATTGACAAGTTAGTTTGTGTTCGCGAGAGTTCTGTATGTTAAAATGTGTAGGGGTAGTGGACTTGAATTTCATAAAATGTGTGTTTGTACTTCATGCTTGGTAAGTTATACATGTAATAATAAAATTAAACTTTCAGGTTTGATTGTGGGTTTGGTGGTCAATGCTACGCCAGATTTGTTAGGTGTTTAGTCGATAGAGAAAAAGTTGATGTGACGTTGTAGCATGGGTGACTAAAGTCTAAAATGGATTTGGTCACTCCTTCCGCTAAATTATAATCCCTTTATTACTTGTAGTGTTTGTATAGTGACGTACAATTGTTGCATAATAACCCAAACCATCTAATTAATCTAAATAATAATCCGGGATGGGCTGATTGTACTTAGGTTCGGATGGGTTAGCCAACCATGCCTGGACCATGCTCATAATAATAATGATTGGGTTTGGGTGTTGCAGTGACAAGAATGACGACAAAATTGCAGCAATTTTAATAGGAAGGTCAGATAAGGCAGACGGCCGCCACCATCATCTCATTTCCTATATTTCTGTGTGCTGCCATACCACCCAACAGCTTTTCTTTCTTTTCTCTTTTTATATGTTTTACGAATTAATTAACTTACTGTATACACAAAACATAAATGCTAAAAAAGATAGAGAAAATCGTTTCGAAATTGAGCGGCCCCTAAATGATATATCAAACTTAGTGAAGATAAGTCTTCTTTCTACTTGGTGTCATTGTATGGAGCTCAAAATATTCGAGTTCGAATGGAATTTCTAAAACTTACTCGAGTTTGAATCGGGCCCAAATTTCGTGCTATTCGGCTCGATTCGAATAGTTAGCACCTCTAAGCTATTTTTAATTGAACATTGAATTCAAGTATACCACTAACAGAAGAGACTTATTAGTTGATACTTAATAGTTTCAATAACGTTTTTGTGGTAAGAGAGAAACCACTCAAGACTACACAGAGAAAAACCGTAGAGGTAGACAAATTATTAGCCCTGCCTAATCATTAATTATTAGGTTGGTACGAGTGGCTCATAAGCAGGGTGTCGAATGGGTCGACCCTACCCGACTCAACCGAACAAGAACCCCATTAATTCTTGTAGGATCGGGTTTATACAGGTTCAACTTATCTTGAAACGTCTAACAGGTCAACTAACGAACCCGATAGGCTAATAGGGTCGGGTTAAGGGTTAAAAATTTTTTGGCTCCAACAACAATCACCCGAAATAATCCATCACGTGTTTTTATTTTTCTAAAAAAATGAATTAATTTCTTGATTTTAGGGTGAGACTTGTGTTTTTTTGTTTTTTAATAGCATTAGTGCTAATGATTGTGCTTTTCTTTCAGGATATTTTGAAGTTCATAAAATGAGAAAGATCGTTTTTCTGTGGTTAATGAATAAACGACGCATAAATTAGCCTTCCCAGATCAAGATGAAAACTACACACATATCATCACAATCATGGCTACAGATTGCGAAAAGTTCACATTTTTGTTTTGTTTTTTCTTTAACTATATTGACTCAAATCCTCACCCGATAGACCTGAAGTTGATATTAAAAAAATCCATTCATAAAAACTTTTGTTAGCATCATCATTATCAAAATTCCTGGAAGAAAAAAAATCAAATTAGGAATAAAATTTCTTAGGGAAATACAGTTCATCTACACTCCACAATATTAAACAATTTTTTTAGCAGAGTTTGAATATTTACAATTTTTTAAAATGGTGTTTGAATATTAAGTTTGATTTCTCTCCAAACTTTTTAAAACAACAAACATAATGTTTTATGCAGTGGTATGAATATTTAGTTTAATAATATGATATATATATTTGCAAACTCATTGCGAAACGCACATTCATACTCATTAGGAAAAAAAGTAAAAAATAATGAACTAATTGAAACTTGCAAGTGTTCTCTTATCCATATCATATTAAATCTAACAATTGACTCTCAGTTACATTTTTAAGGTACTTCATGCATGATGATGCAAAATAACCATTTCTAGAGATATTTTTTGACACTATGCTTTGTCACCCATAACACAAAAAAAATACCATACTTGTTTTTATAATTGAGTTCAACAAAAAACATATCTTTTAGTTTAGATTTTTGGTAGACGTGGTTATATTGAGTATAACCAGACATGGTTATATTGAGTAATTAATGAGCGCAAACTGACAAATCTAACATCAAAATATAGTTTTTTCAAGCTTTTAAAGAAGCGTAGACACCAATCAATCTTAAGTTATGACGAGCACGACGTTTTTCAAGACGTGAAAGTTTACAAAAAATAATTGATCTATCGATGTATATGATAAATAATACATAAAATTCACAAAAAAAAATACTTTTAAATTTATAGTTATATATGTCATCATTTTTTCAAAAAAAAAATCATATTTTCATAGTCAGCTACAAAAAAACTCGCCATAAGTATCTTATGGTGCCTTAACGCGTCTTATCTTATATCACACCTTACACAATCGCTATAATATATTTTGTAACGTGGATGCTGTGCTCGTGCCTCGGTGTCGCCATGACACGCCTTTTAGAACACTTTTTTTTATATTTTCCACATCAAGACATTCGGTCTAGATACAAAAATTAAGTTATAAAAAAACAACATATAAAAAAGTTATGGAAAGACAGATAATTGAAAAAGAAACATAACACGAATGCCAACTGATGGTGTCGGGGTGCTTCGGTTAATCGTCTGTCAACGGACACCGTTGGCATGCCTCCTTCAATTAACCAAATTCGGTTGGTCTTTTGCTTTACCGAAGTGAGAAGAGACGGAAATGTAGGGCCGTTTAAATAAAAGTTTTATGTGAGTATTTTATAATTTGTAAAACCCAAAAAATTAGAGTGAATGTGTATTGTTGGCCGAAATATTTCAATTAAAGTGTCAGCTGACGTAAGCTGATGTGAAAAAAAATTGAAGTGTCTGTTAGATCACAGGCACAGTCGAGAGTAGTCTAACCAAAGCTTTTTAACATAATCATACCATAATCATAACGCATGTCATGACATTATAACTAGGTACTAATTTTTATTAAAATATTAGATGAATAAATTGATCATTAAGATTGGGCATTGCCGATGTGTGTTAAACTAGACCATGAATTTCTGTGTTAAACTAGTGATGGGTTGGTGATAAATTTAGTGTTAAAAAATAAAATTCCAACATAAAACTAGAGAAATGTACGTCATGCCGTCATGGTATGCTCATTACAAATTTGTTTGCAACTAACTTTGTGGAAAAAAAAAAGTCAAACATATATTATGTATAAATAGATGTGGTTAAGTTAATTCTTAATTTTTTTTTAAAAAAAAAAAACAAATCTCAAACTTTTATCAATAAAAATTAATGATCAAGATAATTATATATTTTATATATAAAAAGTATTTTGGTCATTTGATACTAACATAATTTTTATTTATTTTATGTGATTGTATACTTGATTACATGTGATTGTACAAAAACATCACATGTGATTAAGTATATAATCACATGTGATTATCATATAATATTGTTTTTTATGCAAAATAAAATAAAAATAAAATTAAAGAATTAAAAAAAACAATTGGGTTAAAATTAGGGTGAGCTCGGTCCAAAAACCAAACCGAACCGAACCAAACCGATAGGAACGAAAACCGATAAGACGGAAATTCAAAAACCGAACCGAACCGATTATATCTAATTGGTTTCGGTTCGGTTTTCGGTTCGGTTCTCGGTTTTCGGTCCCGGAACCGATTTGGATCGATAAGGTAGAGCAATTAAAAGCAAATAAATTAACATAAATTAATCATTAACAAAAAATTAAAAAAGTGAAATATAGTAATAGTTAACTTTACCGTACACAATTATTGTTGGGTTTTCTATACATCTAGCCACAATTTACTTAAGGCGGAAATCAAAAGTAACTTGGTAGAACACTGACCCGATTAAAACTATTTGGACCGTTAGGTTTACAATTCTAATGCAACTAGAACTATTTAATAAATTAAATAGATAAACTCGAAAACTTACTTGTTCTTCGCGATTCGGTGAACTAGACAAACTCTGTGATCTAGTACGAGCCAGATCAAACAATGCACTAGGATTCAAGGAAGAATCCCTCTATCGTATCACACCCAAGGTTGCTCACGAACGAGACGATGCACCACGAGGTAGTACAAAGCACCCTTGAGAAACTTGCACCAAAAGCAATCGAAAAACTCTTTCGATTCCGGCGACGGCGGCGGCGCTGCGGCGGCGGAGCAGCGGCGGCAGGCGGTGGTTAATTACCCATTAACTAATTTAGCCCGTCTAGCCCGATAGTCTATTTAATTGAACTATTAATTAAACACTACGTTATTTCTCGTATTCGTTGACGCCTCGAGGGCAACTCGAATAGGACTATAAAATACCCGAACCGGAATACCGGTTTATTTGATGTGTTGGACACTATTTCCAACAGTCTCCCACTTGGACATCTCATCAACTATAAATGGTACGCGTTCGTGTATCATTTAGAGTGTGCATAGCATGTGCATCTGCTGAACTCTGAACTATCAGAATCAGTCCTATGATAAGTGATCATATGTCCTTCGTTGTGCGATATCATGTAACTAGTGACATGGACTTGTCAATCACTCTAGTTACGATTATGTTTCCTGATTCGAGATTTATGATGACGATTTGACTACATAAATGAACTTTCAATTTAGTCATGACCTGCGCAGGTAATTTAGTGTCACATCAAATCAACAGGGGGCCCATAGATATCTCCTCTATCAATTTTGATCAGAGGGAACGAATAAACCTTAACTACACCATCTCCTTCATAGTCATCACATGATACATGGAACTAATCTGTATAGCTACCAGTTACAAATAGCGTTGGAGTTAGACCAATGCATCACGAAATCGTATTAGGGAAACGATGCATCTTGGTTTGAAGACTCATACGATATTATCGCCTCACTATTACCCATGATGAAGTCCATAGAGTAATACTCTGAGCGTGGGTTAGTCCAACATTTAAATACACCTTTTAAATGCTCATGAGAGTAGCAGCAATCTCCATGCAATGTTCATCCTTTTCAACAATCTACTAACTCTCCCATGACATCTTAATTCAGTTATTATTCTCATAAGAACGATTGACTGTGGACGTTTAAGTAATCTCTTAGTTTACTTTGGAATAGGTTCTAAACATTCAAAAGTTGAAATGGAATAATTATATACTATATGAATGATAGAACACTTGCAAATTATTTAATCTCCATAAATAAATCATCAATTCATACAATTTAATATTCGCTATAAATTTCAAATGAATAACACTTTATGACAAGTCACTATGAAATCTAATTCCTATCGTCCTCGCATGAGCATCATGCTTGGCACGACTTAGTGCTTTTGTGAAAGGATCGGCCGGGTTGTCTTCCGACGATACTCTAGTCACTATGATGTCACCTTCCTCAACACGCTTTCTCACATAGTGATACTTTCTGAGTATATGTTTGGTTCGACTATGATCTTTGGATTCTTTAGTCAAAGCGACTGCACCTTCATTGTCACAGAAGATCTTCAATGGTTCCTTGATGCTTGTTACGACACCAAGGTCACCAATGAAGTTCTTCAACCAAGTAGCTTCTTTTTCTGCCTCACTAGCAGCAACATACTCAGATTCACAAGTTGAGTCAGCAATTGTCTTCTGCTTGGAACTCTTCCAAGTGACAGCTCCTCCATTTAACAAGAACACCCACCCAGATTGTGGCCACGAGTCATCTCTATCCGTTTGGAAACTCGCGTCACAATAACCTTCCACAACAAGTTCGCCTTTCCCACCATACACTAAGAACATGTCCTTTGTTCTCCTTAGGTACTTGAGAATCGTTTTCACCGCAGTCCAATGATCGTTGCCAGGGTTGTCCTGGAACCAGCTCACCATACTCAAAGCATATGAGACATCCGGACGAGTACATGTCATGGCATACATGATCGATCCAATCGCCGAGGCGTAGGGGACTCGACTCATTTTCTCCAGTTCTTGCTCAGTACTGGGACATTGACTCTTAGACAATGTTATGCCATGGTTCATGGGTAGATACCCTTTCTTGGAATCAACCATACTAAAACGTTTTAGTATTTTATCCAAGTATGTACTCTGGCTCAATCCAATTAGACGTCTTTCTCTACCTCTGTATATCTTTAAACCGAGTATGTACGCTGCATCTCCTATATCCTTCATTGCGAAACATTTTCCCAACCAAGACTTCACATCTTGCAGTGTAGGAATATGATTTTCAATAAGGAGTATGTCATCCACATACAGTACTAGAAAGACTACAACACTCCCACTAGCTTTGATGTAAACGCATGACTCATCTTCACTCCTAGAGAAACCAAACTCCTTGATTTTCTCATGGAAGCAAAGATTCCAGCTTCGAGAGGCTTGTTTCAATCCATAGATGGATTTCTCAAGTTTGCACACTCTATCAGGATATTTCTTATTGATAAAACCTTCTGGCTGTGCCATATATACATTCTCAGAAGTCTTCCATTAAGGAAGATAGTTTTAACATCCAACTGCCAAATTTCATAATCATGAAACGCAGCTATGGCAAGCAATATTCTGACAGACTTTATCTTGGCTAATGGTGAAAAGGTTTCATCATAATCAATCCCATGAGTTTGAGTATAACCTTTTGCAACCAACTTAGCCTTATAGGTGTGCACATTCCCATCCATGTCGATATTCTTCTTGAAGATCCACTTGCATCCAACGGTTTTAATACCGGGAGAAGTCTCAATCAAGTTCCATACTTGATTGCCATACATGGACTGAATCTCACTCTCCATAGCCCTTTTCCACTTTTCGGCCTCAGGGCCTTCCATAACTTCCTTATAACTCGATGGCTCATCGTCATCAACTGGTAAACTATTACTAGTTGATGCATCACCTTCAGCAATATGGAAATCATAATAATCACCATAATGCTCAGGAGGGCGAATAGTTCTAGAGGATCTACGTGGAACGGTAGGAGTTACATCATTTTCCTCAACAGGGGTCTCATCCTCTGGTTGAGTGTTAGTGTCAACTATAGGCGCCACTACATCTTCATTGGTTGACTCTTGACACTCTTCAAGATTAATTTTTCTCCCACTGTCTTCTTTGGATAATAGCTCTCTCTCGAGGAAGAATCTTCTTCGAGATACGAACACTTTGTTCTCTTTCGGTATCTAAAACCGATATCTAAAAGACTGTCGTGGATAGCCAATGAAGTAGCACTTCTCTGATTTGTTATCCAGCTTGTCGTGAGATTCATGTCTTACATAAACTTCACAACCCCAGATTTTCAAATGTTTGAGGGAGGGAGGATTCCCTGTCCACATTTCAGAGGGAGTTTTGGCAACCTTTTTAGTTGGTACAAGGTTCACGATATGTGATGCAGTTTCTAAGGCATATCCCCAGAAACTCACTGGAAGTGTCGATCGACTCATCATTGATCGTACCATGTCAAGCAAGGTTCGATTTCTCCTTTCCGAGACTCCATTAAGTTGTGGAGTTCGAGGAGGAGAGAGTTGAGATACTATTCCACAACTCTTTAGATAGTCGATGAACTCTTGACTAAGATACTCTCCGCCCATATCAGAACGGATCATCTTAATCTTCTTGCCCAGTTGATTCTCTACTTCTTCCTGATATTCTTTGAACGTTTCAAAAGTATCAGACTTATGTTTAATCAAATAAACATAACCATATCTACTGAAATCATCAGTAAACGTGACGAAGTATCGTTCACCATGTCTAGTGTTAGATTTGAACGGTCCACATACATCAGTATGTATGAGGTCCAGCAAGTCTTTGCCTCTTTCACATGACCCTGTGAATGGCGCCTTTGTCATCTTGCCAAGTAAACAAGACTCACACACATCATTCGATTTGAGGTCAAATGATTCTAACACTCCATCCTTTTGGAGTTTAGCTATGCGTTTCTTGTTTATATGTCCTGAGCGACAATGGCATAGACATGACTTATCCAATACACCTTTGGATGAATCAACATTTAATATTAGATTTCTATTGTCTACGCAACCATCAATTTCATATATACCAGCACAAGGAATAACTTTAAAATAAAACACATCATTTTTATAAACCAAAATAGAACCATTATTATTATCAAAAATGAAATTAAAACCATCCTTAAACAATGCGTAAAATGAAATAATGTTGCGTTCCATAGAAGGCGAAAAACAAACATCTAATAAAATTAAAGAACATCCATTCCCAAGCATGAGCTCGTAATCTCCTATCTTGGTGACAGCAGTCGAGACTCTGTTTCCCATGATCAGATTAAGATCTCCATGCTTCAACTTCCTATTATTCTTAAATCCCTGCATATCAGTGTAAATGTGAGTACCACACCCTGTATCTAGAACCCAATAATTAGACATAGACGTATTATAAAGTTCAATCATAAAGGTATCTGATGGTCCAGACTTTTGGACTGTCTGACTCTTCAGATCATCCAAGTACTTTGGGCAGCTTCTTTTTCAGTGACCCTTTCCTTGACAGTAGTAGCAAACAACATCTTTCGGATCTTTGGTAGGTGTTATGTCAGAATCAGCCTTCCTCTTATGGCCATGTTTGGCTTGACCTACTTTGGCCTTGCCTTTGCCATTAGGAGGAGGACGGCGTTTCTTTTTAACACCTTCAGGACGAATAGCCAAGACAGGAGCAGTAGGAGAGGAACCTTTAGCTTTCATCAAGCTAGCATCGGTAGTCTTTAACATACCGTGCAGTTCCATGAGTGTCTTATCCATATCACCCATGTTATAGTTAACTATAAATTGTGAGTAGGATGGTGGAAGCGAGTTCAACACCATATGAGTGGTCAACTCCTTCGGTAAGGGGACACCCGAATTTGCTAGTCTGTCTATGTAGCCCTTCATCTTTTGGACGTGGCTACACACAGATTGTCATTCTTGTAGTTTGCATCCTACCAGGGAACTTACCACGTCGAAACGTTCTTGCCTAGCTCGGTTCTGAAACATTTGTTTGAGCTGTTGATTGATGTCATAGCCACTCATCTTCTCAAAATTCTTTTGGAGACCAGAAGACATAGTGGCTAGCATCAGGCAAGAAACCTTTTCCGACTCAGAACGATAGAGCTCGTAGGCACCTCTGTCTACGGCACTCGAATCGTCAGTCAACTCAGCAATCTCATTATCGAGGACATACTCATTGCCCTCGTACCTTAGCGTGATTCTAAGCGTACGAACCCAATCAATGTGTTTGGTCCAGCGAGCTTTTCACGATTCAAGGTTGAGATAAGAGCAAAGCTTTGTGGTCCTTGTGGAAGTGGAGGTGGAGGAGGAAGTGGGATAGTGTTGTTATTGTTGTTGGAACCCATCTACAAAAGAAATAATTTCTTTGTTAGTGCGTTCGTTAATTAATCCTTATAGTAAATTTTCCCAATCTTTATTTATAAGGCTAGGATACGACCACTAGTTATTTGATGTGACGAGGGATGCCGTATTTCACACCGAATAATTTCGTGTCGTAGGCAAACTATTGTCAATTTCAATCTTATGAAATCCCTAGTTCTTTGAGATTCATTCTCGTGGGAGAATGGCATGTTAATCTCGAATCAATGCTCATTCTAATCTATATGACAAGGATACCGTGGATCATATATTAGAAGGTGAAACGACCATGGAACACCCACGTGGACTCTCGGATCAAGTTCGCTTGAGTATCGCGTGAATCGTTTCACTCATAAAATAATCTCACAATTAACGTACCGGTTAACCACATGAGTTCCGTTAATCAGACTATAATACGAGCGCGTGTTATTCTATTGAGAGCACACGATGTTCACATTTATATTAAACGGGAAGGATTTGTTTAATTTTATGATTATACTTTTAATCTTGACGTCATCCTATTATGCCTGTTCGGTAGCTCCATTCTAAGACAAGGGAAGCGGCGGGGTAGGTTAGCGCAAGGCGTGTTAAATACGCAACCCCGTTTAGAGGTCTATATCTCTTCCTTTTCATCCTTTAGATGCCTTAGACTATGGGTGAGCCTAGTAATGACATAAGCGACAATGTATTCAACTTTAGTTATAGTATATATAAACTATTATATAATTATGTAATTATTTCTCGTGTTCGTTGACGCCTCGAGGGCAACCCAAATAGGACTCTAAAATGGCCGAACGGGAATACAGGTTTATTTGATGTGTTGGACACTATTTCCAACAATTATATCACTAATCACATTATTAGATAAACAGATATAATAATCACTAACCAATATTCAATCAAGAACTCCATCGAATGTTTTCTAATCCGATATAATATTGCTTGTATGAACCTATTTTGTACAAGATTATTAATAATCTTGTATATCACATATTGTGTATATCATATGAATGTGTCTTTACTATATTTTCATGGAGTTCTTTAATAGGATACTGTGTATATGACATGAATGTTACTTGGGCCCTTTTATCGATCCTTATCGGTCCAAAACCGATACCGAATGGACCGAAACCAATATAGTTGAATTTCTTAAACCGAAAACCGAACCGACGTCTGTTATCGTTTCGGGTTCGGTTCGGTATCAGTTCGGTTCGGTTTTATCGAGCTTTTTGCTCACCCCTGGTTAAAATTTATGTGGGTGTCAAATGACTAAAATACCCCTTCATATATAAAATATATGATTAATTTTGATCATTAATTATTATCAATCAATAAGTAAAATTTATCTCTTAAAACTACAAGAAAATTAAGAATTATCTTAAACAATTCTCTATTAATAAAAATTGAAATGGGAGAGAGTCTGGTGGGGAAACCCTCCAAAACAGGGAGTTTTGGATCACTTGCCACTTTGTCAAAACTCTTTTTCAGTTTTCACATGTTTAACTTCAAAATAGACCCTTTTACTCCGCTGTTTTCACACTTCATTCCTTTATTTTATTTTAAAATGGTATTCACATTATAAATCTTTCGGGGTTGAGTTTATGATATATGCAACTTAATCATTATCCTTACACTAGATATCAAGTATCTGTTTATCGAATTAATATAACATTAACAATCAATATCATTTTGTCCTTTATATGCCTGTCTATATTGGTTGGACCTTGGACCATTTAACCATTTATGACCATCTATCCATCACTTCTATGGAGATGGTTATTACAGGTTTGATTCAACTTTTCTTAATTGAATAATTTGATTATTTATCATGTTTTTAAGTATAGTAGTTATCTATTTGAATAGAAGCTGCAACAAGACTTTTGTACCAAGACCACGAAGGGAAATATACACTATCGTTATTGTATTTTCAATATTTCTTCTATGTCAAAATTCTCACATACCATTGGATTGAAGTGTGCTTAACTAATAATTTGTATTTTCAATTTCAAATCCTCACGCATGCTATTAAATTTTGACCCAATTTCTATAACGACTTTGATTGCAAATTTGGGATGTCCAAAAAATTTCCTATAATAATCTCAATTCCAAATTAAAGTTACAACTTCCTTTTCGTGTAACTGCAATTTCGCAATCATCAAGAATTCAATCAAGCAAGCATTATTAATTTCATTGTGACTGTACGTTGGTTTAAATAGGTCAGATAGGTCATGTCTGAATTACATTGGTTTAAATGAGTCTAGGTTAAGATTGATTTTTATGACCTAAAACTCTAACATGATATGTTAATGTTATTGATTTCAACTTGCCAACCTAAAACCACTAACCCAAACTCAACCCCTATTAACAATAGAGTGTTGGTATTTATGCCTACTAAATGTGTCTACTCATGTGCCTACCAATTTGATCATGGCAAATGTCAAAATCAAAGGATGATATGAAGAGAGATAATTAATTGATAACACATGTCAAGTTTAGAAGTGAGTAATCTTATAGGTAGACACAAATTATCGGCACAAATATCATTTCTCTTAACAATAATCGCCTAAAAGGTGTTGATAGCCCATGTTTTGGACTAACAAGTCATGTATTGATCTCACGGCTGTAATAAAACATT
Source organism: Calendula officinalis (assembly GCA_963853835.1). Classification (NCBI taxonomy): domain Eukaryota; kingdom Viridiplantae; phylum Streptophyta; class Magnoliopsida; order Asterales; family Asteraceae; genus Calendula; species Calendula officinalis. The sequence goes on along the minus strand of OY970821.1, from coordinate 10,810,336 downwards.
TTGTTTGAGGTGTTACATGGGTTTAGTTAACCAATCACCTATGAGAAATAGTTTTTACATCACAAAAATGTGTGGGTGATTTCTTAAAATAGATCAAATGAAAATCAACAATCTCAAAAAAAAGTCTGAATGCTCAATTTTTACAAAAGTAGACCGATCGACTAAAATAATTGTGCTACTCCACTAGAACACCGCCACATGTCCAAGTTAGTACTGCTCAAACTTGTTGCTACTGCTCGTTAATTAGTACTGTTAGCACAACTTAGTACTGCTCAAAACTTAGTGCTTCTCAAAGTTAGTGCTGCTCTATGGAGTTACGGTCTATTTTGGGAAGATTGAAGTCTATCAGTCTTAGATGAAAATTGAACCAGTCGCACGGTCTATTTGGGTGATTAACTGAAGATTTATTCACACGATAACCTACGTTCAGGTATATTTATCTCTCTGCTTAAAAACTTGTACAATGTATTGAGATCGAAGTAGTTTTTATGATGAAGATATCACATAATATAACGTATATGACATATTTTGTAAAAAGACGGTGCAAATAAGTATTAAATCAGTAACCTAGAATGGTTTTTTTGATATTCAAATTTGATTATGACACCACAAAGATAAATTAATCCGTTCTTCAATGTTTTAGAATCTGGATTTTGAATCGGACTGGCCGATCCCTTAAAAATGGTCGAACTGGTCAGACCGGCTGAACCGCCCGGTTGAACCGAATTGCAATAAAGAGCCTCAACTACACAAAACAAACATTATGACATGAAAGAACTTGAATTTTGGTGTTTAAAACTAAACATTCAACTAAAAGTCTGGTGTTTAAAACTTCTATACTCTTAAAACTAAATAAAATTTCATATTATACAATATTGCATACTTAAATGCAGCTTGAAAGAACTTGAAACATGAAACGCAATTATTCTATAATACCAATAGCATGCCGGTCTTCTAGGTTTTAAAACCATCTACAATAAGGCCAAGAGGGACATATATACCCCCATGCCCATCAAGTAAATCAACATAAAAATAGTTGTTTGTGTGTGTTTGACAAGGACGTCCATTCCGAGTCTTGTACCTTTACACAAAGTTGAATAACTCCAAACTCGTTAAGCCCTAAGGTTAGATGGTGGCTATGGATGATACCACGAGACATACTAAAATTTTGTCACACCAGATGTCACCTAAGTAATTATGCCATATCATTTTGCAGGAAATACCCGCCACACCATCACACCCACCCACATTTAGAGGAGGCCCCACCGAAACACTCTGCTACACATGTGTTTAATCAGCGTCGTGGTCCATTATTCTCCTTCACGACCCCCCCCCCCCCCCCCCACACGGCGTGGTGGGGGTGGTGTTCATGTGACCTTCACGATGTACGGGGAGGCCATGCCAACAAGGCAACTACGAGCTTTTTTTATCTTATACCGCTCAATGTAAAGTTCATCAAATTTTAAGACAAAATATTAGATGAGTTTTAAAATTCAAGAAGAAAGGATTAAATGTTATAATGTTAGCTTTTTATATTTAACCATCTCGTGATAACCTAATAGTAAAAGCTTCTGAATGACTTTCTAGAGGTTATTATTTTTATTTTTTCCCTTGGTAAATATTACCTATAACCATGAGATGGTTTGGAAACAACCATAGCAACGATTAATTCGTATATATCACGAGTATAGTTCAACCACCCTAAGGGAACTCGTCATCAACAAGAATAACCTTTAAAAAAATTAAGCTTTCTATTCTATTTTTAGCATGGAGAGGTTACAATTTATCTCAAAATAGATATAGATATAGCTTCTAAGGAATAATTTGGGTGAGTACGTAATTGCATAAAATATTGTAAGATGGGGTCATGTTGCATAATTTTGAAGGTTTAGGTTGACTTTCAACAAATTGTTTATCAAATCCACCATCCCGTAACTGGTAAGAAATCTCAATCACTTCTCAATCACAGCTCTAGACCTCACAAACTAGCCATAAATTATTAAGCAATAGGCAAACCACACTCCCACCCTTTGGTTTGGTCTAACTTCACTTTTGGTCCTTATAATTTGATACTACTTCTCAAGTTCGAAAATTATCCAATGCTTGATTTACAGTGTGTTTCAATCGTTTCATATGTAAATATTTACCAGATGAACTTTTGAATGTTCAAAAACAGTCACAACAATTGTTAGACTGAGTGTAATGGTGCGTCATGAGCAATCGCGACCAAAACTTGCCAGCAAACCCTCCATTATGGCGACCAAACCTAGCGACCAACCCCTCTTTTTTCATTGCATTTGGTCGTCCATGCGACCGATGAAGGTCGTTGTGTGATGTGCATTGGATGCTTGTACATTATGCATGGTAAGTAGTACATATATTGATAAAACAATATTAAGGTTTGGCCGTGGATTTTTTTCCACCACTATAGGGTTTGGTCGGGATTTATCATGTATTTTGTCTGTAGAGAGAAAATTGATGTATCGCTGATGTGGAACTGGTGACTAAACTTGGATTTGGTAACCATTACACTTAGTCTTAGGTCGCATACATTACAAGCAAAACTCGGTCACCCCAAGAAACCCATTGTAATGGGTATACTCTCTAAATAAATATAAAATAAGTGCCTAATACAACTTTGTAGTTAAAAGTGTTAGTCTGATAATTATATTGAACTCTTTTGTGTGGGCTATATGTTTAACTTGTTAACTAGTTTATTTTAATTAAAAATTTTGTCGTATATATAATATGCTCATCTTCTATTGTAATATATTTTTCATTAATGAATACTCCAATAAGAAATCTTAGCTATTCTTTGTTGGTTTACAAAGAGAAAATTGAGAAACTTCTTTGAAGAACATTTGAACACCCTAGACGTATATACAATACTTATTTTAGCAATATTTAGACGTGTAAGAGGACAAAGTTTAGAGAAAATAAACCTAGGAGGGGTAAAGCTGAGTATTTGTTTAATTTTAAAGGGTAAGTATGTCCAAGTTTGAAAGAGTTCCTCAACCTTTTAAAAAGAAAAACCTTCCACCACCATGGTTCATGTGCCATTGTCCACCAACCTCTCTCTCACTTTCAGAACTTATTAACTCCTTTTTGTACATCTTCAATCTCATTTCCATGTGATCTTCTTCTGCCATCTCTCCTAAATTCCTTCATGGTCATTAATTCAAATCAAATCCATTTGATTCCTTAATTAAAATGGACAGAAATCCATCAATCCCACAAGGCCTCACCCCAGATGAGTACTCTCAACTTCGACCCTTAATTAATGCACACCACATGTTCGACAAAATGCCAAACACATGCACCTCACTCATCACGCAGCGCATAGATGCTCCCGCCCACGTGGTCTGGCCGTTGGTACGCCGTTTCGATAACCCACAAAGATACAAGCATTTCATCAAGAGTTGTAACATGATCGGAGATGGTGGGGTCGGAAGTATCCGGGAAGTTACGGTTATCTCCGGTTTGCCGGCGTCCACCAGTACTGAAAGACTCGAACTTGTTGATGATGAACGGCATATTTTGAGCTTTCGTGTTGTGGGTGGTGAACATAGGTTGAATAATTATCTTTCTGTTACTTCTGTTAATGAGTTCAAGAAAGAAGAAAAGATTTACACCATTGTTTTGGAATCTTACATTGTTGATATACCACAAGGAAATACAGTTGAAGATACAAAAATGTTCACGGATACCGTCGTCAAATTGAATCTTCAGAAGTTGGGTGTGGTGGCTATGTCTTCTTTGCATGGAAACGGATGATGGTTTTGTATAAATTATCACGGCGGAGATGGGTGGCAGAAGTGGTGGTGGGCCGGTGCCAGTGGTGGTGGTCCAGGTAAGACTTCTACCCATCAAAGATCAAGATTGTGATGGGGTGTGGATGTGGTTATTGCTTTAATTAGAAAAATATTTTTCTTCTTTTTTTGACATATTTCTTTGTTGGATGAAATAAATATGGGGGCAGTATTAGAAATTTCCAAACTTTTAGTTTTTAGTATTTTATTAATTATTAAATTCGCTAGTTGGTCTTGGATTCATTGTCAACACTACAGTTCATGATTTTGACTTTTGCAAATTGGTAATTGTATATTAAAGATTCTCGATAGAGTTCGATAGTTGCTATCAAGAGTTGCTATCTAATTTTAACAAATACTTCGTATATAAATAGTCGTCTAGTGGGTATCATGTTTGATTCTTGAAAGGTATGAAACGTTTGTTTGATATCTTTCACATATACTTCCTCCGTATCAAAATAAGTAACACACTTTCCATTTTGGGGTGTATCAAAATAAGTGACACACTTTGAAAACTTTCCTTATTTGGTAAAAATAATGGGACTCATACCCACTAACTATCCACTTTAATAAAGTGAAATCACCCTTATACCCTTACTTTTACTTTTAAAACCCATTAATATCATTTTATTCAAGGAAAGTGGGACTCATTATCCACTAACTATGTACTTTATTCTATTTTAACCCCTACTTTAATCTTTTACCTCAAAAAACATGTAAGTCAATTTGTGTCACTTATTTTGATACGGAGGAAGTATATGGGGTAAGTGTTTGATTTGTTCATGAGGTAATTCATGTCTCCACTTCATTTTTCAACAATAATTTTTTTTTCTTTGTAAACAAAAAAATTTAGAAATATCAAAGCTTAAAATTAAATTCTTTACAAAATTAGTATAATTATAAAAATTTAAAAAAAATGTTATTATTCAAACATATTACCAATCAAAAGGTTTATATCTAAAAATGCAATTATCTAAATTTATTATGATCAGAAAATATTATGTTCAAAAAACATTATTATAATTGTACTTAAAAAAAAGGTATTATTTATTATTTTCTAAATGTAGTCTGATTCAATTAAATAAAACGGGTATTAAATAGATGTTTATCATTTGTGTGTGAGCTATTAGAAAGATTCTACTTTGTATCATCGCCATATTTCACATAGGCTCGTATACTTCCACGTAGTTTTTTTTATCAGAGTGTAAATATTGTAAGTATTCTTTTGTTAGTTACAATAATGTTTATAAAAGAAACGGTTTTTTTCTTATGAATTAACTATACATTAAGGCCCCGTTTGTTTTGACGTAATCCTCCGTAATCTTCCGTAATTGTAATTCAATTACATTACGGAGAACGTTTGGATGAACATTTTTTTTCGTAATTCAATTACGACATAATTTCGAATTACGATATTTGTTGTAATTGAATTCCGTCCCAAAACCCTAAGAATTCAATTACGCTCCTTTAGTAAACTAACAAATTTGAATATTTTATATGCTTCAGATTTTAAAATCGTTTAAAAAAATTTAAAAATATTAAGAAAAATTTAAAAAAAATTAAAAAAATAAAAATTTTAAAAAAAAAATTAATTAAAAGAATTAAAAAAGTAAAAAAATAATAAAATTAAAAATATTAAAAATATTAAAAATATTTAACTTTTTTAAACTAAAAATATAATTAAAAAAACTAAATTTTTAAAAAAAATAATAATAATAAATAATAAATAATAAAATTCTAAAAAACAATTTAAAAAAGTTTTTAAAAAAATGTATAAGTATTGATTTAAATTACAATTCAAAATTTTGTTAACCAAACGTGTCACCGTATTCAATTACAACCGATTTCAATTACATTACGGAGGATTACGTTGAGCCAAACGCCCCCTAAATTGCTTGCCGCTACATGATTATGAATATGTTAACACGAGTAAAACATAATTATTTTTTAAACCTCTTGACACTTTAAGATGGCCATGAGCTTTTAAGCCAATAAATGAATGAACTAAAGCGATATATCATGCAAACATAGAGGTTGACACAATAGATAGGTCGAGTAGAGATGTAACCGCCACTATCACTATCTGTGGTTTCAATTTGATCGGCAAATCATCCAATAATGCTCTTTAACTCTTTAACTTTTATATTATGTTACGTGCTTTCTAAAAAGCAGAATTTGATTATTATTATTATTATATTTTTTTAAAAAAAATTAAAAAAATGTTATTCAGTATAAATTTCAACTAATTTTAAAAGATGCAAGTAGGGATGGCAAAAAACCACGACCCGGAACTGAAAAACCGAAATCCATACTAAAAGGGGTAGGGCAAGTGTGATCGGGGAAGGGGCATTAGCAGGAATTTTTTCGGGGATCGAGGCAGTGACTGACTGGGAATTTCCATGCCTCTCCTTGATTATAAATTTTGTTAAAATTATAATATATTTCATTTATAAATGCATGTAATATTTAATATATATATATATATATATATATATATATATATATATATATATATATATATATATATATATATATATATATTGTATTTTTGTGAATTGATGATAATTTTAAGGCAAAAATGGGGATTAGGGCGGGGACTGGGGCAAGTCATAGCCCCAATGGCACACCCGATAAGAACCCGAATGGAGAAACGAGGTGAGTTTTTGTTATCAGTGGCGGGAAACGCTTGTCCTGCGTTGCCCCGAATCCGCACCATTGTCATTCCTATATGCAAGACAACACCTCATAGCCAAATATCGTGACTCCCTTTCATTTTCAATGGACTTTCGATATTAGTATTAATAAAGAGAAATGATATTTATTCTTATCATTTGTTCCTATTCATCACGTACTCATTTGATAAGATAACATATGCAATTCACTAATTTTCTCTCCTAATATTATCCTTTAATTTTGATACGTGTTGATTTAATGAATAAGAAGATAAGTGGGTATAAATGATAAGAAGAAATATAATTACTCATTAATAAATTACAAAATGGGTGAACTGTAACTTTGTTATTACAATTACTTACCAAAGCTACCTTTATTGACTACGCACTCTTGACAACCATCATCTTTTTATACCTCTTCAATCATAATTATTTGCAAGTAATATTTCAATATAAAACACATTAACCCAATGAGTAACCGAACTCATGATCTAAACAAATCCTTAAAAATTTTAGTCTACTCTATAAAGTTTAATTACATAATGATACATATACACATTGTTAACATCAAACTAATCATCATTTATGTCCTTTCCCGACTAATAAATAAATACAATTGCAAAAAACAACACATTTCTAAACTTTTAAACAAACAATGAAATAGCTTCATAAAAGATACCCCAACCCACCTTTAAAATCTTTATTAAATTTCCTTAACGATAGTATAAAACATTTATTTTAAGTGGTATACATGACTAACCTTTTTCTACTTAAATTTTTAGTACTCTCTCTCTATCACATCTCTCTCCTATATCTATCTATATACCTCACAAAATCTTGCAAACATAAAAAATCTTAAATCTCCTTTTAAATTTGTGAATATCGAGTTTTTATGGGCTTTAACTTTAAGCCCATACTTTCGGGCGAATAAAGGTCGGGAGAAATGGAAGTCGGGCTTAACGGGCTTCTTGGGCTTACATTCATTTGAGAGGGTCGGTAAAACCCGAAGCCCATTAGGAAGTATTCTAGTGGTATTAACATTGCATCGGGTTGTTCCTCGGTTACAATTGATCCACATCCTTGAACCTATACATGTAACATTGGTTAATGAAATGATAGATGTTGACCGAATGAGTTGACTTTTTGAAACCGTTTGTTTACCTCTACTAATGCACTGAATCTTGTGTCTAGTTTTGATGTCATGTGGAGAGAATCTGAATTGAATGGAGAATTTTCTCCCACAAAGATTAATGATCGACATTGTAATCTTTTTAGTCCTTCCGTGATGTCGGGTCTCCTGAAAACATCAATTTTGCCAGCTGTAAATACTATTTTTTAAAATTAAAAAAAGAAAGAATTTTACCCGTTAATAGCTTCAATAAAGTTGAGAACACTTGGACTGTGTCTCTCACCAAGCAACTGTAACAAAGCAGATTAGAAAATGCATTTTAGTACATGAACTTGGCTGATTAGGTCTTCTACTACCTGAACTATTAAAAGTGCAACATGGCACCCCGAACTTGACAAAATGGTCGATTTAGTACTCTGGCTCAGTAATTCGGTATTTTTTTCTCACGTGATTTGCTTCTAATATCAATATATTAAGATGAATGTATATTTTTTTAGTCCGTCAAAAGCTCCAACGGAAGTAAGACAGGTAACAAAACGCGATCAAATTAATGAGTCAGGGTACTAAATCGATCATTTTTTCAAGTCCAGGGTACCATGTTGCATTTAATAGTTCAGGGTAGTAGAAGACCTGGTCAGCCAAGTTGAGGGTACTAAAATGTATTTTGGCCTATTAATTAACGATAAATGGATGACTTACTCTTCTACATGAGCGAACTATTTGTGTTTCTGGAATTAGAGCTCCACCACGAACTTCCTGCCATGTCACTTGATTAATAAACTCATTTATTTAGCATGAATTAAAAAAAATGGAAAAATAGATATAAATAAACCTTGCTGAAATAACGGATTAGTAGCAACTGCTTTATTACACCACACATTCCATAGTAATAAAGTAAGTTTCCCATCAACTGAAAACAACACCGAATTATTACATCAAATATATAACTTAACCAATACCACCAAAAGTCAAACTACTGGTGTTGACCAAAAAGAAAAGCTAACCTTGTTACACAACCATTCTGTCCAAGAAGGTGTTTTACATAAAGGAGAAACAAGTATGAGACCAAGAACACGTCGCGTGTATTTAATCTGTTATTATAATTTTGCATATTTTTAAGTTTAAATTTCGTGAAATATACAAAAAAAAATGTGACTTACAGCAAACAGTGTGAGTATGTATGCACCAGCTGTTACTCCCATGCACATAACTGCACCAAGTCTGGAAGATCATTTCATTACAAAATAAAAAGAAAAACCTTTATGTTTATTAAATTTAAAATAACTATAACTATACAATCAGATATTTGATAGGATTATTATCAAGATTTTATAAAATTTTACCCAAAATAGTCAAGAACCTCAGCAACCTGATCAGCTAAATCATCGACAGATAATACCGGATCATTATAAGACATTGCATCAGCTCCCAACTGCAAAACCTCTTACCATATAAGATAAGATACACTTGAAAAATAAATTATATAAAAGAGTTAATTACACAAATGGTCCTTTAGGTTTGTACCATATTACATATGTGGTCCTTTAGTTTCGTAAATTACACTGGTAGTCCTTATTTCTGAAACTATTGACACATTTGGTCCTTTACCTAAAAAGATGTTAACTTTACCCGTTAGGCCGTTATGGGTTTTAAATTGGTGAAGGGAAAGGGAAAAGGACAGATTTACCCCCTCGTGCATTGACCATACTTGACGGGAAAAATAAACGTACTTTTAGGTAAAGGACCAAAAGTATCAATAGTTTCATAAATAAGGACTACGAGTGTAATTTATGAAACTAAAAGACCAAATATGTCATATGGTACAAACCTAAAGGACCATTTGTGTAATTTACTCTTATATAAAATAATTAATATAAAAAAAGAAGTGATTACGTACCTCGTGACCAGGTGGACTAATATGGTAAATGCAGAAGTTATGAATCAGCAGAGAAAATGCTTCAGGACATAAGAAAAGACCTTGAAAACAGGACATGTCTGCACAAATAGGTAAACAAATACATCATTTATGATGAAAGAATTTTGTTGACTTTTTGACTTACTTTTTTAATGCTAGTTCTTTTCAACGGTAAACTTAAAAAGTAGGATTACTTACGATTTAAAGCTATATCAGGATATGTAATAAGAGCTGGTTTGTCCTGATCCCCAAATATGGCAACAGAAACAAATCCATTTGAAGTTTTTACAAGGTGTTCCTGGATGCAATAGAAAAAAATATTAATTGCTTATGTGAATCCTTCTTTGAATTATTAAATATTGTAAATTGTAATTGTAATCATAAAGTATAACTTATAACCAGTTTTTCGGCAATCGAATTATTTGATAGTTGGAGAGTGGATGTACAAAGGGAAAAGAATAAAGAAATCCCCCTTTCAAAGAATATGGTGGAATTGGAGATAGTAAACAGCAAGTTAGAAACTTAAAATATGATTTCTTGCATCATTAAACATCACCTACCGTTTTCTTAAAATTTATTGAACCACTCAAAAGTAAACTTAACCAAAAAGAAAGCAAATTCTATAAGTGAAATACAAACTTCTGAGAATTACAAGTAGATTACACTTTAACATCTCAACAAATTAAACACCACGCATATAACATACGAACAAATCAAACATAATCGGAATCAAAATTAGTAAAAATAAAATGCATTTAACAACAAAAAGTACGGAGTAATAAATAAAACTAAAATTAAATCGTATAATTAACATTCTTCATTTTATTAAGCAAAACGTTGAATCAAACATAAAATCACAATGTATGCATATCATATGCAATCAATATCCGAAAATTCAGCCAGCATCTGAAGATTATTCAACTAAAATCGCATAAAATTTGAAAAATAACTCGATAATTAACAAATGTACATTTCTCAAGTTAAAGATAAACACTGAATCTCATTATATTTAGGTATAAAGTGGTTAAATAATCTGTCCAAACCTTTCCGGCTACAGAGCTTGTTTCCATGTCAATGGAGATAGAATCGCTTGAATCCGCCATTTTCTCTTTCTCTCCCCGCTTTTTTAACAAAAAGCTCGCCCTATTTTCTCACATTTGAGAAGCGTTGGATTTGGCATCCATGGATTTATATAGAAATCTGCGATTTTCTCTCTATATATTCGTATCTATTTAGTAATCTCTTTCTTTGTATGTATATTATATATTTATATTTATATATACTCACACATTTATTTAGATGTGTGTATGTGTATATAGATGTAGGTAAAATCTCAGTTTTGGCCACATAAGTTTTGCAAGTTTTACGATGTGCCACTATTGTAAATTTGTTATATGTTTACTAAGCTTCTTAATTTCTTTTCAATATAACACTTTGGATATAATTTATGCAAAATAGATAAATGATTGTATTTTCTCTAACAATTTAATCAGATATCTAAATATACATTCGCAATTATATATTTCTATTTTCACAGTAACACATGATAGTCGTAAAACTTGAATTAGATAGAAATTTAAAATATATGAAGTAATTATTACGATTATTAGAATCTAAATACATAGTTGAATATTTTTTGTTCAAGTATTTGGAATTAGAAACATAAAATATTAGTGTTGATTACATATCACCTAGAAAGCTAGTACAAAGCATGTATTAAAAGATCTTGTAAAATAGCATCTTATATCCAAGCTGTTGATAAGACCGTCTCCTTGAGTTTGCAGAATAGTAACAAAAGCATCAAGTGTTCAATATTACTGTTGGAAGACGAACTGGTCGCAGACTCCTTGTATATCGGAATCCTATAATAATATAATGAGTCGGAGTCCTATAATTTGCACCTCTTCCATCCCTCTAAGACTAGTGGGTATGGGCGCCACATGTGGTGGTGCCCTTTTCCGCCACATCAGCGCCACCTCAGCAACCACACCCACACCACATCATCTCTAGGAAATACCCACCACACCACACCATTTTATTTCATTAAATTTTAAATAAAATAAAAAAGAAAATATCCACCAACCAATCACAAGCATCCACCTCACTCCCACCTCACCCCCACGCCCCGTTGCATGCCGTTGGCCATGCCCCTTCTCCACCACGCCAACCCCCCACGCCGTTGGGGGGGGGGGGGATGGTGTTTGCTTTTTCTTACACACCGTGACCTTGCCACCTCACCACCACGCCGGATGGGCGTTGTCCCATACCTTCCAGTCTAAGGTTCTCTCTCACACACACATACACACACTATATACATATTCTATTGATTAGCGTATATTATTTAAGTGCTGATTTTATTGGGTCAAGTTGACTGGTGTGCCGACATTTTTGTTATATATACTCTCAACATAATTAAAACGTGTATAAAAAAAATACCTTGTTAGATTATAAATTAATTTTAAATAAAATATCTCAAAAACACGTAAACATTCAAAACAATTTAGACAATTTACATGAGTGATTTGAATAACTGTTATTGGTTATTTTTGTGGGGAATTTATAGAACGTAAACTATTGTGGTACATATACCAAATAAGAAACATTATGGGCCAAAATTGCAACTTGTTGTAATATAAATTCTCTCCGTTTATACGCAGATCATGGTTAATGCCCACCAAGTCACCGACGCTCTCTATAAATTTGATGTCGCATTTATGGTCCAGCTCACGAGTGGGACTGGCCCACTTCACTTAACCGGACCGTAGAGTTAAGGAGATAACTAGAGTTAGAGACCGACAGATTTTAAGACGATTTTCCGGAATTACCCTTGTTGCTGTCCTCTCTAATATAATGACAGATTCCTTCCATCCAAAATAGTATGTATGGTGAACATAGTTATTGAATCATAGTAAATCATTACTATTTAGAAGTTTTTTTTTTTTTAACAGCAAACTTAATCTACTCCTAAATAATCACTTATGTCTACTATGGGACTCGAACCCTCAACCACTAGGTTGGAGGGCAAACACCTTACCACTAGACCATTGGCCATTTGATTGGAGGGCAAATTACTATTTGGAAGTTGCCACATAAAGTGCTTCACTCATCGTAGCGGACAAATTTAAAGATGACAATACAAGCATATTAAACTATAGATTGTTATATGTGAAGTAGTTTTTGTATTGTAAAAACCAATTTACTTACTATAATATAATTACAATTTAAAGTTAAAGAATACCACTCACACACTTAATTTTTGAAAATCTAGATGTCATGTTTATTTACTTCGGTCGTCATCAGAAGTAACATGGATCACGTATAACTTTACATCTCAATAAAACCAAAATGACGTTTAGATGTTCTATACATGTTTAGATGTTCTAGAAGGTCATGAGTTCAAGTCTATGAACAAAAATGATGTAGATTTAGACGTTCCACCAAAAACATAATCCACCTTTTGACATTTCCAGAAAAAAAGGTTAGGATTTAGGTACATCAAAACCAAAAACCATGATACGTGAGTCAAAGTTACATAACATAAACACGCTTATCTAATCGAAAACCTTAATCATTTCCTTAATCTAATGGTGGAATCCTTCTGAATGTGGCAGCCAGCAACGGTTCGGTTGTCCTCAAGAGGCAATTCACAATAAGTCAGATTCTGCTGATCTGGCGGAGTACCTTCCTTATCATGGATCTTAGCTTTCACATTGGCAATGGTGTCTGAGGGTTGAACCCCGAGAGAAATAGTTTTTCCAGTAACCGTCTTTACATATATTTCCATCGAAGCCCTTGATTTAAGCATAAGTGTCAAAGTTGACCCCTTCATGATGTTGAAATCAGCAAGAATATCAGTGTCCTCAAGAACCATTTCATTAAAGATCAACGCCTGAATATCAGATGCAATACCTTCTTTACCCTTTATCATGTCTTTCACGTTGCTGACTGTCTCTGACTGTTTGACTTCTAATGAGATGGTCTTTCCGGTGTCAAATATGTTGACAAATATCTCGATACATTTCGATGGTTTATGTGTAAGTTTGAGGGTGGATTTGTTGCTGATGTGGCAGTCAGTTACAGTACAGCTGTCATCAAGAACCGTTTCATTGAAGATCAGTATCTGTTCTTCAGGGGGAATGTGTGCCTCAAACTGGATCTTGGCTTTGACTTTGCTGATGGTATCTGAGGGTTTGACTGTTGCATAGATGGTCCTGCCAGTGAGAGGCTTGATGGATATGTAAATCAATCCCGTTGATTTACGCATGAGTTTGAGTGTGGATTCATTGTTAATGTTGAGTTCAGAAAGGGAATCGATGTTCTCGAGAAACTTTTTGTTGAAGATTAGTGCCTGTTGGTTGTAAGGAATACCTTCTTTTTCCTGGATCTTCAATTTCACTTTTTGGATGGTGTCTGAGGGTTTCACTTCCAAAGAGATGGTATTCCCGGTGAAGGTCTCGATGAAAATCTGAAATTCTTCAACCACTAATAAACAGAAATCAAATCAGATCACATTATTAATTCCTGAATCGAAAATTCTAAGCAGATTCCAATCCAATATCTCAGTTGATATATAATATGGATTTCTTTCCTAATATAAGGAATAAAAACTTCTTTTATACTTTTGCATCACAAATTCAAATGCAAAATTATCTGATTTACAGCAGTAAAAACTCAAACAACTTTCAAATAAGCAGGTTTAAATTCCTCTACGGCACACACAATTTCAACTTATACGCATCAATATATATCATGTAATAAACACTGAAAGCTAGTTACATCCCATCATTATCATATTAGAAGTACGCAAGCCACAACAAAATTGAAAAGAATATAAATAAATAAACCCTAAATTCTAATGAATCACAAACTAGCCCTAAAAAGAAAAAAGCTAGCAAATATCCAAACAATGGCGAAGATAAGAAGAATCCTTACTATTTATGCCGTCCGTTTGAAAAGCAGAATCCTCGATTTTGATGTTTTGAATGCCAGAATAATCGTCTCCGTCCGGCATTATATAGGGGTTTTGCACTAATTTTCGCGGTGAAGTTCGTTTTTGGTAGCGGGAGTTTTGACTTTTGGAATTCGATTGAAATATTTATATAATTCGAAAAGTGTAAAAAACGATCTCTATTTTCAATCATGATTCTAGAAACGCACTTTATATACCAAGAGATGTCATTTACATATAAGTGAGAACTAGCTTCAAAGCCCGCTCGATTGGACGGGCATATTTCAAGAGAGATGTAGGAAAATAACAAAATATTTATATTGTTTTAATAACATTAGGACATATTTCAAGAGAGATGTAGGAAAATAACAAAATATTTATATTGTTTTAATAACATTATATTAATTTTTGAGGTAACAAATTAGTTATTTTAAGGGAAAAAAAACCCCGAAACCGAACCGAAAAACCCGAAAAACCCGAAAACTCCGAAAAACCGAAACCGAACGGGGCGTAATTCTTAGAACCCGAACTTGTGGGGCGGGGTTTGGTTTTAGTTAAAAACCGCCCCATGCTCACACCTAATACAAATACCTGAAAAACATGCACTCATAATAACCTTTTAGGTGGTTTGTTCAAGGAGGTCCAGAATTATTATAATGTCACAAGGAACACTTTTGGACCCTTGGATCAAGGAGATCAATGGTCCAGATTATATCCTCATGTAAAATATTTTTTGTGCGTGGAAGGATATAATGCCCCTCCATGTGTAATACTCATTTTTAATCTCGATCATTAATTAAGCTTGATCTAATGGCTGTAAGTTGTTCCTTGGGACTTTATAAATCCCTTTGAAAAAAATTCAGAAAAGCAACAAACTTAAGATTTAAAAAAAAAAAAGTAATTATTAATAATTTAATTTTATGCTAAAATCATGTACCTTAAATCTTTCCTTTTCCTCCTTCTCGTCAATTTTATCATCCATTGCTTTTCGCTATAAAATAAAAATTCAGTGACAATAAAATACAGTAGATTAAAAAATCCAAAATAAAAGAATCCATAATACTTCTAGAACATCTAAACATGTATAGAACATCTAAACTACAGTAACCTTGATAGGATCTTGTAAATCCTTAAAAGCTTTATTTAATTTAATAAAAGCTTGGTGGGCTTCTGGATGTAAGAGATAGCTTCCAATATCTGAAAACAAATCAAAACTACAGTAATTAATTAACATTATTGCAAGAATAATTAACATTGTTGACAAAAAGCTTGCCTTTTTTAATGTTATCAGCTGCCATATTCCTATTGACTCCAACAATATCATATGGATTATCAACCTCTGCTCCCATAATTCTTGTCACCTAATCACATAAATATACATCAAAATAAAACATAAACATATCATCTGAAAGAAAACTAATTGCAAAGATGATAATATTCAAATGTCAAGTACTAATTCTTGCTACTTTTTAGTTATTTTCAAAAAATGATTTTGACAGATGTCGAAATAAGTTATTTTCAAAATATGAAACTAATAAATAAAAATATGAGACCTCTTCAAAACGTTCTGCATCATTAGCAGATGCAGCCTCATTGACGACAGCAGGAGGTGGTGGTGCAATAAATAATTCATCATCTTCACCAACTTCTACTTCCCTAAATTAAATAAACATAACTTAAGGTAGCACTTATGATATTATCATATTTAAAAAACCAAGAAATAGATATTTATTTTATTATACCTTAACTCAGCTGTAACGACCGTAATTTTACAATTTGTAATGTCGTATATTTAATTCGGGATTTATATGAATTTTAGTATTTATGTTAATTTAAGTCTTGAGTTGTGCTTTATCGAGTATTTGATCGATTGGGACTTGGTATAACAGAGTATGGGTCAAACTTGGATGGAAACAAGTTTAAGGACCAAGAAACTGGCCTGGACAGCACTCGCGGCGCGAGCCTGGCGCGAGCCAGACGCGAGCCAGACGCGAGGTGAAACAGAGAGTCTAGAGCCGAGATGCGAGGGACTTGCGCCGAGCTCGAGTTGAGACTCGCGTCGAGCTCGCGGCGCGAGCGAGGCGCGAGAGCTGGCTTTGAGCGGTGACCGCAAGGAGAACCCGCGTCACCTCGCGGCGCGAGGGAAACACAAGCGGGGCACGAGGTTGCTCTGAACTATAAAAAGTTGTGTGAAGGCTAGGGCTCATAACACCTACGAACCATACACCTAGAGCAGCCGTTTTTGAGAGCTTTTGGTCGGTTTTTGGAGCTAAGGAGCTCAAATCTTCACTACATTGAAGGATTCAAGCATCAAGGGTAAGAATTCTTGATCATCTTGCTTAGTTACCTTGATTTTGAGCTTAGTATGGGTAACAATGGTGGTTTTGAGAACCAACCATATCATCTTTGGGGAAGATGAACTTTCATGAGTGTAAAACACTCCTTGTAGACTTGTAATCAATGTGTACAAGTTAGATTTGGGATTGATGATGGAAAATCTTGAACTAGGGTTTGAGATTCCACCAAGTTGTATGAACTTGGTGGTAAGTAATGTTTGTATGGATTAATTAGTAGCTAGTTATGGATTATAACTAGGTTTTGTGATGATATTGATGTTAGGTCAAGAAGACCTTGAGATTGGAAGTACTTCCTTGATTTGGAAGTAAGGATTGTGTTGTTGAACACAAGTGTTGGATAGCATTGCTAAGGTGAGTACATGTGAACTTTCAAAACTGGTACATAGCTAGAAATGTTTTATGTTAAAAATGTTTTATCGAGTCTATAAGTAATTTAGTTATTTATGTGATGAATTGCTTATATGATTGATTGATTGAGAAATGATGGAGCTTAAGACTCATAAGGGTAATTGACAAGTAATGATGATGATGATGATGATGATGATGTCCCTAGGGCCGTGATAGAATGGAGGCATTCCGGTTATCACGGTACCTTAAGGTTAGTGGTAGATTGGAGGCATTCCGATTACCCAATACCTATGAGTCCCGGTAGATTGGAGGCATTCCGGTTACCATGGATGTGACGGTCTTGATAGATTGGAGGCATTCCGATTATCTTGACATTGGCCAAGGATGAAAGTAATGAAGTGACCCAAATGAATTTAGTAATATTATTTTAAGTATAAATGATATTATGTGACTAGTTGTTTATCGGGTCTAAAACCCATGTATCTCATGAGACAATTTTGTCTCACGTACTATGTTTGTGTTTTGCTATGTACTCAAGTTCACGATCGAAGATATAGGAGGCCCGTTTAGAGAGGAAGTCTTGTTGAGATTAACTTGGTGTTCATAGTTAGAGCCCTTATCCTATGGCTTAGATATATTTTGTAACACCGTTTTTGTAAACTCTGATTATCTCAAACAAGAAACCTATTGATTTTGTATTATTGGTATTTTTAAAATGATGATGTGATATGTGTTTTGGATGAAAAATTTTTAAATATTATTTTCAAAATTTTGAGGTGTTACAACTTGGTATCAGAGCTATAGTTTAAGTGAACTAGGTTGAGTTGACCATCCTAGACTTAAACTGAGCTAGTAGGCCCATATGTTCCATATGATACTTATGAATTGACTATTGAGACCTTAAGTGTAGGTTCAATAGGGTTGACTCGAAGGGATAAGTCATGTTTGGAATTGGAACGGTCAATGTTCCCATTATTTTGATGAATTGATTTCTAAATGGTTTATGTCTTGTTATAGCAATATGGTGCACACTAGAAGTGGAAGAGGCTCGTTTGATCATGGGCAAGACTCGAATAACATTGCCCAACCGGTATTTGGCCTTCCCCCTCGTGATGAAGTGGAGAATTCAGGGGTTGAAAGGAACACTCGCACCCCGGTCACCGTGGAACACCTCCAAACTATGTTCAACCAAATGAGGGACATCGTGAATGAAGATGTGAACCGAATCCTCAATGAACATAAGGCTCGTGAAAGGCGGGAGGAATCTCCACCCCGCTCAAAAACTTAAATCAGAGTTATGAAATTAACAGAACTTGTATCAAATTTTACATTCAAATAAAAATGCGATGAACAAAAAATTACATTTAAAACAAAATCGATAAGATGGCGCAGATGACGAAATATGGAAAATTATTACCTCAGCTCCCGGAGGAAGTAGTGCTTTCCTAAATCTCTCACGGGACAGGCGTGACATGGTGGTGATTTTACGTCGTCCGTCGTCGATCGCCAACAAAGGTACTCCCGTAATTTGGTCGGTGAATGTCTATGCAAGCAAAAAACGGTACCTCTGACACCGGTGATTATGGGGCTTGTCCAGACAGCGGTAGTACCTTGTGTAGAGGCTTTGGCAGTGGCGGTGGGATGATTGGTGATTTGACGGTACGGTGGTTAGGGTTGAAATTGGGGGAAGGAGAGTGGAGAATGGAGCGATAGAGTTAAGGGAGGTCGATAGTTGCTTGTTCAATGGGCAGATTTAACCCCAAAATCTTTTGACCCCTAAAATCGTTGGCTATAGAATGCAGGGGTGAATCTCATGCCCAATAGAGGAATTACACGTGGCAAAACCGGCCAATGAGAGAGCTCGGAATTGCCTAGTTATCAAACTCAAGCTAAATTATGCCTCGTATATAGGAGAAGATATGTTAGAACATTGTGTCAATATTACGATCCTATCGCATAGTGACTAATGTTATGAACATTAGAAATTAGGCGGATGAGCACAACTGAACATAAGCATTAAATATTAATGTTGGACATTATTTATAGCTAAACTTGGATTAAAGAATATACTTAACTATAACTAATTTAAGAGTTAATTAATTATCGCAACTTAAATGTATGCGGACTAGTGTAATAAGGATTGTGATTTCTTGGTGACAAAAAAATCTCATCAAGAAATCGTCAACCCTATACTATCCGTCTATCCCTCTCCAACTCATAACTCGGCCCTAGAAATAAGAGAGTGAGCTAAGTTCCAGATACACACATGTTTTGTGTGTTTCAAATAGCAAACTGACTCAAACGTGACAAACTGGTGAATACTAAAAGCATCCCGCTCATGCATTGTAGCCACACAAATTTCGATTTCAAAGTATTTTTTTAACTCTATTTTCTTATCTTATGATGTTCTTGACTGGATCTAGCCGTGTTTTGCGATTTTCATAACTTTTTGAAAACTCAAGCTTATTTAAGTTTATTAAGTTAATAAGTTTAAAAACTCCTTAAATAAACTTTCTCAAACATACCCTTAACCGCTCAAGCTTCTCCGAACACTGAAACACAATTTACGTCTCAAATACCTAGTATATTATTTACCTCAAATCTTCATATTTTCAGAGCAAATAATTTCTCTCTTTCACAAACAATTCTTTAATTCATTGAACAAAAGTACTTTTGAAAATATTTGACTAAAGAATCTATTATTTGCTAGCAACTTGTTTCATTGAAACTTGATACATAGAACAAACCATTTGAGAAGAAATTTTAAGGGCCTTGATGTCATTTATTAAAAGAATAAGGGTCAAACGTGATGGTATATAATACTCAGCCCCTGACGCTTAAAAACCCTTCTTACCACACTCGCTCGTCCTCTTTCTTAACCGTACCAAATTTTACAAGGTAAATCGATTATTTCCTTAGTTCATCTTATATCGATCAAGTTCTAATAATCTGGTTGCTTAGATTAAATGTATGTGATTTCGTTTTGCTTTATAATGGTTGATTCTATATGCTTTAAATTGTATTATTGATTGTAAGCCATTCGATTTTATTTTTTTTAGTAAATTGAAATTATCGAACGTGTTCGTGGAAACCCTGGTATTGATCCTCAATTTGTATTCTATAGCTTTGATTTATTTAATTCATCATGTATATGCTTAAGAGTATATGATTAATTGGAAAATCATGTTAATTTGGGTACAATCTGGTGTAATGTGGTATTAAAATAGAAGTATAATTAGTTTGGTTTATTTTTTATGGTGTGATTACAGTTCGAGAGCTTGAATGAAGTAGTTTGGTTTGGTAATTCTGAAAATTTATGCTACTTCATTTTCAAAATCAGGACTCTGAGTAGCTAATGTTGATCCTTATCTCTTAATTTTTAAATGAATTTAATTATTTTGGTGTTTTTATGTAGGAATTATGGCATCAAAATTGAATATGTTACGTTCACAAGCAAAGATTTTGTCACAACATGGAAACACATACTACAAGCAGACACTAGAGAAAAACAAGAAGTACATTCAAGATCCACCAACTATTGAAAAATGTCAGCAGTTATCAAATCAGCTACTTTACACTCGTCTTGCCAGGTTTGCCCCCTACCAATCATATAATATATAAATTCCCAACTTTTTTAAGCAAAAAAAATAAAACAAGATGTAAAAAAGGGGTCAAAAATCGCCTAACATGTATTCAAATGGTTACAATGTCCTAAACCATCATATTCAAAATAAAGTATCGTATCATTATAGTAACAAAGTTTATCTGGTCTTTATATATAATGCATTTGGGACCTTCCCAAATTAATAAGGCTTAATTTTCATCCAACACACTTCCTATTTCTTGACAGATTTGTGTTTATGAAAAATATGCGCCATTTGGGACTTAAACTTGGGACCTTTGTGTTGTTAAAACAATACGTCAATACCTAACCAACTGAACCCCTAGACCATATGTTCATTAGTTGACTATAAAGAAATGTGTTTGTCCTTGAATCAGCATTCCTAGTCGTTATGATGCATTTTGGAAGGAAGTTGATCATGTGAAGCAACTAATAAAGAAGAGAAACGAGCTTAAAACTGAAGATATGGGGATTGTGGCTCTTTTTGGGGTCGAGTGTTTTGCTTGGTATTGTGCTGGAGAGATAATAGGACGAGGATTTACTTTTACCGGTTATTACGTTTAATTAAAATCAAACTTAGCGGGTGCTTCAAGACAATAAGATATAGAAATTAATATAGTTTTTGTTAGTGAACGTTGAATACAGTGAATTGTGACATGACCGAATTTGTCAGCAAAATAATATGAAATTTGGTAACTTTTACCACTTATAATGAGATATTTAATCATAGTTATTTCACACATTTTGCATTGGAAATGATTCTACCATATTCAAGCTACTTTGATCAGTTGTGCATAAAAACATATTCGTTCAACTAACTTGGTATATTGACAAAATCTAGGGTTCATTCTTGTTAACTTTTGAGACTTGAACTCAACTGTACCAAGTTGACTCACTAAGACCGAGCATGCTAAAAAAAGCTGTTTACTAAGCTTGTAGATTGAACAATAATCCATGGACCATTAGGCTCGTGCCAACATGTTTGTTAGTTGGCTCGTCACATTTTGCTGCCCAAAACTGATACTGTTGGCATACCCATTTCCTTGCTTCTTCAATTTCATTCTTCATTCGTTTGTCAGATAAGTGAATAAGTGGAGATCAAGAGAGAGATTGTGACTGCCTTAGAGTTGTACCAACGGTCTGTCAGTCCACCTTCCAAAATTCGTCGGTCTATTGATATTGTTAGCACATCCTCATTGGTGGAACTCGTCAAAATGGATGTCTGAAAAGGAGAAGGAATGACAAAAAGGGGATAGGAGTTGGGTCTTTTATTTTTTTTACTTTAAATTCTTTTTTTTAGTAATGTAATTTGAATTTTTATTAAAGTTATTTTTTTTAAAATTAATGTAATGTTTTTATTAACGTAACATCTTTTAGTTGGTGTAGTGTATTTATTTTGTTAAATTAATAAATAATGATGTAGAAAACACATGAGTTATGGATGAGATGCTATTGACATGAGATTGTCAATTTATTGTTAGCGGGGAAGATGACAGTGATGTGGCAAAAATGTCGAGTCAGGGATGAGCTAACGCTTGGAAGAGGCCTTAGGAAGCTGTATATTCTACAATATATTGTATTTTGTTAAAGTGATAAAAGAATTGAAGAAGTGGTGTTGGTATGAGTATTTCAGTTGGTTTCAATGTTTAATAAACTGGTTTTGGAATCGGTCAGTGTCTTGGATACAGACATACGGTCGAACCAGTTGAACTAGTCGTACTAGATGAGACTGCTAGTCGAACCAAATGACAATATTAAGTATTTATGATGCAATAAATATGTAAATGGTGTAAAAATACAGAAAAAACTATAAAAACACAACAAATACTATAAAGATTAAAAAAAAACCCAAAACCTATTTTCAGTTATTTAATACTTTTAGATTCCAAACGTGTATAAAAAATGCATATGTTTATTTTATTTATATTTTTTCTTTTTACAGAAACCAATTTTTTTTATTCGACCGGTTAGTTTAACCGTATTTTTATGTTAAAACGGCCGCTTCTGACCGAGTTGTAACTACCAATCTAACCGACTCATTCCAATTGCTATCTTATCATTTTTCATTCAACTATTTCGACTTGATTTTTAAAACACTAGTTAGTTTTTCAAAAGAGATGGTGTCACTGAAGAACAATCTATAGTTGGAGACTTGGAGAAGTCGTGTTGTAAAGTAGAACAATAATGGCCGGCCCATTTCACACATTGGGCTCGAACTGAACCTGTTCCGTGTACTTTTTTAGGGTTTCGAACTACCAATCACACGCCTTCTGTCTTTATATACTCGAATTATAGCAATAGCTTATAACAAGTCACAGCCACATACCTGCTCGCCGAGCTCATATTCCGATCAGTTCATCGATTCCGGTATATTAATCGTTCACGGTCTTATTCAAATCGATACGATTGCAATTCGTTTTTCACAACTTTGAAGCATTAAGATCTGTAGTTATTGTATTTCTTTAAATCGAAATCTGGTTTGATGTTTTTGCGATTTATGTTTTTAGGCTCTATTTATCGAGTCAACAGCAGGCGTCGATTTATTGGCGACTTGACTGCCGCTTAGAGCCTAAACTAAAGTCCGGTTTTAAGACCCATGGAAATTTGTTTTAATTCTTTCATGACACAATATACTGGATAAATTTATTAGGTTTGTCACTGAACATGCTTTAGAATCAGGAGTTATTCAATTATAAAGGCATACCAGAAACAGGGGCTTTTGTTTAAAATCAAAACAAGCTACCTTTTGCACGGTGCCAATAAAAAGCTGCTTAATACGATTGGAGGAAACTGTTTTTGGATATTTTTCTTCAAATTACAATTATAAGTAGCTATATATGATTGTTAATTTCCTTGTCGGCATGTTTTGTTATAAAACTATGAAATTTTGAAATGATTATTTGGTTCGAGATGGTAGTGAATGCGGGGATGAGAAAGCTAACATCTAAGAAGGTATTTAACTTTGTGTTAAATATTTTCAATGAAATATTCTTGTTACGCTTGGATTCTGAGCATGATTATTGGTTGTATTATTTGATAGATAATTAAATAATTTAACTGGAACAATTTAGAAAAAGAATATGACTTGTAAAATCTAAATAAAACTGAGTTTATATTATCTTTTTTTTAAATACAATTGTGTAAAAAGAACCTTATAAATGTAAGATCCATCGAAGTTACTTATAATTCTTGGTAAAATAGTGTCGTATCTGATTTGGACATTAGATTGGGGCTCATGCATATATCTTTTTGTGACAGTTAGATCATAGGGATCTTATGAACAAAATCAAATTTTCACATAGCAAAGGTTTTTTGAAGAGTTTTATTTGGAAGGATACAATGAGTGTTGTGATCTTATAGTAAATGTGAAAGTTCATCGATCTTACTAAACAAAAAACACGTTTGTTTTAGAGTGCTTTTCTTTGTAGAGTACTGACTTCACAATACATTATATCTCCTTGGCTTCAAAACTAGCATGGTACCCGCGCAATGTGGCGGCGGGTACTCTGAAAACATATTTTACGGTAGTTATAGTGTTAGTGGCGGGTGGTAGTGAATAGTGCTGGTGGACGTCAGCGACAGTTATTGTGGTGGTGGGCGGCATGGTGAGTACTGATGGTGTTCGGGAGTCAATAGAACAATGAGTTTATGAGATTAGTTAAAATAATATGGTACATAAATAATTGTAGTGACATAAAGGTCGCAAGTTCGAGTCCTGGGAACGCAATATTTATTTCCAAAATAGCAGGTGCATGCTGAAATTTGCGGTTAATTTAGATGGTTCCAAATAAAGCTACAAATTTGTTTCAATAAAGAAATCTGTTGAGTGACCCATATAACTAAATTTGGCAGGGAGCCACTTTGATCCGTTTTCCGACCCATAAATTATTTAATTTTGTCCAAATTTTTAGTAATTAAGCAGCCTTCCGAAGTCAAAAGTATTACATAAATTATATAATTTTGTCCAAATGGTTGTGGTTGTATGATGGTGGATAGTGTTGCATAGTAATGATGGGTGGCGACTGGCGACGGTATTGATTGTAGTGATAGACTGATAGGCGACGGTATTGATTGTAGTGATAGACTGATAGTTGATGGCGGTGAGCGGTAAGTGATGTTAGTTTGTGGTGACGGGTCAAGCACTAACAGTAGTGAGTAATTATGGAGCGTTAGGTGATGAAGAAAATAATTTAAATCAATATACTTTTTGTAATTTTTATGATTTGACTACCTTGACTCGATTTTGTGCTTCAGATATCTACGAGTCTACGACCTATGCAATCCAAATTCTGCATGATTATTTGCATAAAGAGAAATCAATCGCATTTTACAAGCATGAATCCAATAATTTATATACACTCCTGCAATCTTGGAAAACAAATACACATATATTAACATCTATTAGTCGTTAAAATTCAACAAATTACCAAAATCCCAAAACTCTTAAAGCGGTCAACCCCTAAGCACTTATTGAAAGTTGAAACATCTTTTATGTGCCTAAAAAGGTTAATAAATTCATATATAATACTCCCTCCGTCCCACAAAAAAGTTCCAATTTCTATCATAAATTTTGTCCCACAAAAAAGTTCTCATTTCTATTAAATAATATTATTATTATGGACCCCACCACCAACTATCTCTTAAAAACACTTTCTCTCTCCAATTAACCTTATATTTTAATCAAAAATAGTACCAAAGACCCCACTATCAACCATCTCCTAAATACTTGTGCCCAAAGGAAATGAGAATTTTTTTGTGGGACGGAGGGAGTATTATATAACTTCCCCAAGTCAAACATCCTTTCTTCAACTTATCTAGCTAATAAAGTTTCTTCACCCAAATCCTTCACTTTGGATATCATGTATTTATTTGCAATACCTAAAAGTTCAAGCTGGTGTTTCCAAAAATCTTCTTGTCTAGTTGTTCCATATAAGTAACATTAAAGTGTCACATATGTGTTTATAACATTAGCATTGAATTAATTCATGAAGCATACGGGAAAGCTGACGTAAAATGCTTTCGATTGATGATAAACTCAGCATCCCATTGTATAATGAACTCAGCCTGGAAGTCAAAATCTGTCAGGTTTTAGGAACCATCAAAATGGGCAGGGTCGGATCAATGCTTTTTTATTCTTTTTTTTTTTTAGGAAAAATATATATATAAACCAACCAACTATTCAACATTTTTCATTAAGGCCACCCAAGTATGCATCTTGCTAGAAAAACAGTAAACGACATATGTGAAATTCAAGATTTTTAATAACACTATTGTCTTTACAATTTCTGTTGCAAAATCATCAATAAAACTCAAAGTACATCCATTAATCATATTACCTATTATTCTTGAAACTTGAAAGCAATAATGACTGATCAAATGGACAAATTGAACCAGGGTTAAAAATGGTCAGAACGGGTCAAAACGATCAAGACGGGTATGTTGATTTTAGTTGTGGTGGGTTGACCTGAAACATCGTTTCGTCCTTTTTTAGCTTTTTAATAAATGAGCAAGCTCATTAACTGTCATAAGAATTTTAATTGACATCAGTCAGAATACTGTAATGTCAAAAAATATTAAAATCAGTTGAAAATGCCTGTGAATATCACCACATGTGCTCACACTGCTTTTAACTGGCTGCAAAAAAAAATCCCAGGTAATGAAAAAAAAATCACATAATTATCTGTACTCAACTTCTCAAGTAATTTTAAGTATGTTTAATTTGAAAAGTAAGAAATGAGTAAAGTAGTACCTCAACATTGCTATCACCAATTAGATTCTCTTTCCGCTTCTCACATAATGTCTTAACCTACATTCATACATAACATGTAGCTTAACATGATTAGTTCAAATAACTATGCACCATAACTAACACAACATCAAATCTTTGAGCTTTTCTTGATTAAACTATTTTGATTAATAGAAGAATAATCTAATCTACAAAATTCTACAACTATTTTGTATTTATTTCTCTATGCACATGACGACAAACAATGTGCATAGATACAAAACTCAACACAACAACATAAATGGAGGACTCTCACAGTACGGATAAATTGAGCAGCTGGCTGAAGATTGACAGACTTCTACAAATGCCAAATTTCAACTTGAGAATAAAGAGAAGACAACTACAATATAATATTTAGTCAAATTCAATTCGAGAACTATCATGATTAAAACCCTAACGAAACAAATCCAATACAAATTCGCAGTCAAATTCACGAATTCAATACAAATTCATAGTCAAATCCACAGACACCCTAACGATTAAACGGGTCAAATTCACATTAAAAAAACAATAACAAAAATTCACAGTCACCCTAACGAACATCTAACCAAGTATTACTTACCTCAAATTAGTTATCTTTGCTGGAGATTTCAAATCCGGATATCTGTATTTTGAATCGGGATATGCGTGTTTCGAATCGCATGGAATTGTAAATCAGTGTTCGGCCGATGTGCTATATTTATAAATCTGTCTTTCGAACCAAGCTTTAAGAAACCGAGGAGCCGTTTGCAGAAGGAAGAACGTGGTTGAAGCAACAGAGGAAATTGTAGAATCGAGGAGCCTTAATACGACGGGTGTAACACCTCAAATTTTAATACAAAACATTTGCCCAAAATAAATCATTTTTAATAAATAGAAGAACTATTCCAAAATATGGATTTACAAAAACCTTTGGTATGAAATCAGAGTATAAAGTTTCGGTGTTACAAAATATATCAAAACCAAAGCTAAGCATAAATCCAATCTAATGTTCTTCTACTCTAGGCCCCGCATCTCTATCCATGCGTACCTAAACCTTCGATCCCGAACCTGAGTACATAGCAAAACAAACAAGGAGTACGTGAGACAAAACGTCTCGTGAGCTACATGGGTTTAGACCCGATAGTAAATATAATCGTATGACATATAAACAACATATAAGTGAGTCGTCCATCTAACTAGTCACCCTATCGTGACTCTAACACTTTGCTTTCCTAGCAATCATATCTAGTTGTCGGGACATCCCCAACCAACTAGAACCACATTAACTCATTAACCGGGGATCCCCCGCATTAACAAGCTTCAAGGTAAAGGCAAGAGGGATTCGCCCGATCTACCTATACCTGCCTTACTCGCCGGAGTACTTCCAGTTAGCAAGACTACTATCATGGAATGGGCCGATGGGGATCCGCCCAAATGCTCCCCATTCCATACCTCATGACCGGGGATCCCCCGCGTCATCACATCATCTCAACCTTACTATAACTCGACGGTTATATCAATCAAAGCCTTTGGCTATCACATCAATCATCAACAAGTTAGTTACCTATATTCAACAATATGCAACTAACTATATTTGCTAAATTCTACACAATTATCAAATAGACTCGACATATATAACAACAAGTATCTTCATGGCTATGTACTCAATAAAGTCCACACGTACTCACCTTAGCAATAAGATGTTCCAACCGAATTCTTGCCCCCAAATCTCTTGCTTCACAAATTCACCGACTTTCCAAAATGTCACCGAAAGTCTAATACAATGATCACAAGATGTTCAATATCTCATACTACCAATAATGTATCCATTAACCTCTAATTACCATTAATTAACATTTTCCCCAATTATGGTGATTTACCAAACCCTAGGTTTAACCAACCCTTAAGATTCTTACAAATCATAATCATACACTTGTTCCCTTTGTTAATATACCATCTATTAAGTGTATACATCATTTATTCACCATAAACCAAAACCCCCAATAACTAGGGTTTCAACCCAACCATCAAAATACATAGATCTAAAGCTACAAAGATCAAGGAGTGAAGATATACCTTTAATCTTCACTTAGGAGTGAAATCAACCAAAGTTTTGAGAAGGAATCACACAAGATCAGCCACTATGCTCGAAAATTGCCAAGGAGAAAACTACGGTTTTGGTTTTGCATTTAATGAGCTAAAACCCGAATTTATTGCAGACGACCGGACTTCACGACGCGAACTAGTTCGCGTCGCTAACTCTGCATGTCGTACGCATACTTAGCGATCGTTATCTCATCGCGAACTACTTCGCGCCTCATAGCCAAACTCCCTGGCCCGACTTCACGATCGCGAACTACTTCGCATCGTGAACTTCTCATGCAGCCATGCTGCACTTTTTCAACTTTGTCTCGACCCGGTTTCGCCCATAACTTCTTCATACGGTCTCCAAACGACACGAAACCAATTCCTACGTTCTTTAAACGATTTATCCTTATTTATCATATTTTTGTACAATTTATTTATTTACAAATTTCGGGTCGTTACAACTATCTACCCCTTAAGAAGATTCTGTCCTCGGAATCTCATCATAGTTCACGAAATCCGGGTACCTCTTCCGAATCTCGTCCTTGACTTCCCAAGTCAAATTCGGCCCAAGTGAATGCTTCCACTTGACCAACACCAACTCGATCTCCTTATTCCAAAGCTTCTTTGTTTTCGTTTCTAATATAGCATCGGGCTCCTCGATTAACCGGTTCGGGCCGTCAACCCGCAACTCTTGCAACGGAATAATATTTTCAACTTCCCCGATAAACTTTTTCAAATAACTCACGTGAAAGGTGTCATGCACACCTTGAAGCTCGGGTGGAAGTTCCAACTTAAAAGCTTGAAGCCCGACCCGTTTCAATATTTTAAACGATCCAACATACCTTGGACTTAACTTTCCCTTCTTACCAAACCGCATCACACCTTTCCAAGGTGACACTTTCAACATGACCATATCACCGACATCCAAGTCGTATGGCCTTTTCTTCAAACCCGAATAACTTCGTTGTCATGGGCGACTTTCATGTTGGTTTGAATAATACCGATCTTTTCATTTGTCACTCTCACGATCTCAGGACCCGCGAGTTTCGTCTCTCCCGCTTCCAACCAACAAGATGGAGTTCTACATTTTCTTCCATACAATGCCTCATAAGGAATAGGGATTTAATGCGCTGCTACGGTATAGGCTAATCACTGCCCGGGTATTTTGTGTTTATTAGGTATAAGTTTACGAATGAGAATAGCTCCACTTTTAGCTCAGCTGGTTTGGGTCGTACTGTTTATGACCCCTTGGTCGCAGGTTCGAAACCTGTCTCTATCTTTTTCTTTTTATGAAAGTAAGAGATTCTATAATTAAAATTATTTGGCTGAATTTTGAAAATGCTATTTAGGGAAAGGTCCTAAATGCATTATAAGATAGTAGAGATAAGTGAAAATAAAAATGTGAGTAAGATATATTAAAATGGATAAATCTTTATGATAATGAAGAATGATCTATATTATTTTTTCCACATAAAGGTAAATTTAGAATATTATCAATTATTTTCATCTTATATATCATTTTTTTCTTGATTTACTCATTCTACAACAAGTGTTCATTCTCTAGATGCATGTAATCTAATTTAGAATTGTAAATCCAATGTATTATTGGTGAATAATGTACTTTGGTTTAAACATTTAAAAGTATCACATAAATTCATTAGTGTAATAAAGTTTATTTAGCCCAAAAAATATACTTGTTGAAATGGTGTAAAAAGTTATCTTAGTTATTCCCCCAAATTTATTGTCTACTAAAAAAATATATAATTTAAGAAAAGTATATTAATTATTCTATGTTGCTAATCAAATTTTTTCTCTCACTTAAATGTTTTTTGATTGGTTGAAATTAAAAATGGGTGAAATTGTTTTTTAAGGTTATGTTACTTCAATGATGTTTATTCTTATTGTATGTGTGTTTATAGATTTTTTTTATTGTTTAAGTGCTTTAATATTTGAGTACCTTGGGCCCAAAGTTTTAATTTGGATAGAAAAGAAAAGAAAATGATTGAAATTAAATTTTTATTGTGTTCTAGAGTTTTTTTAAGAGAAAAGAGAATAAGAGGAAATAAATTAGGAGTATTTTTTCTCTCATAATCAACTCCCTAAAGTGGGAAGATTTGGAGAGAAAAGACAATTTAATAAATTAAAAATCTTTGCAATTTTTGAACTAAAGGGATGTTTTGAGATGTTTTGTTAATTTTAAGATGGATCCTAAACTATGTTGGAATTTTAAACGCGGTTCGGAATGCCCAATGTAAAACCGCATTTTTGAAACCATTTTTATTTTTATTTTTAAAGACAATCATTTTAGCATTAAACCAAGATTACGTAAGCATCAAATTAAATCCTACATTACTTAAGTTACAAACCATGATCCCATTTTAACACAATTTAAGAAGTTAGTTAAAAAGACGATATTACAAAACACGGCTCATTTTACAAAAACACAATTTCAAAGCATGGTCAAACTTTCCGTCCAAGCCCGACTCGTTCAATGCCTTCCAACCTGAAATGTGTCACTGAGGTAGGGATTAGCACAAAAGCTAAGTGAATGAATTACTACCACTACCAACTACATTAAACACTAAACACAGAAGTTAGAAACATCTCCGGTTTGAGTAAACACTTATTTGAGAGGATCGGTGGCTTTGCGGGCCTTAAACCATGGTCGGTCAAAACCACGGTAACCGATAGTGATGTATCCAACACCCCGGGTAAACCCCCCTAACCGTGCAGCGTATACAGGTAAGGTTGGATACCCTATTAGTCGATACACTATGCTCAGCCGATATCCTTCCGACACTGACCTCGTCCCGATTGTGCACATAGTCATGTATGGTATTCCCCTAACACTAGGCATACATATCAAATAGACTAGCTACGAAAACACAACGAAAAGTGTCACAAAACGTTCCCAGTCGCTAACTTCAGTTCGCGTTCGCGAACTTTAGTTCGCGTCGGGAACTCCTCCGCGAACAACTTCACGATGACCACCCAAAATCGCTGTTCGCCTTTCGCGATCGGGAACGGGAGTTCGCGACGCGAACTCCCCACGTCTGGTATACTTCCTGCATTTTACTAGTGACCAAATACCAAACAAGGAAACGAGACCCGGGTTGTAGGTTAAGTCCACTCACATTTCAATCCTCGATTTCCTTAACTCAGTGAGCTAGTATCACTGAGTCTCCTTCCCGGTTCCTGTAACAAGTATACCGAGTTAGTGATCAATCCACCGAAATGTCAAAATCGACAATTTAATCAATTGCAACCCAAGACTCATAAATACACATTCTATGACATTACCAACTTGTATAACAAACACAACTCATCAAGTAGTCACTTATAACCTTACAAACCGTTCTACCACCAATTCACCCAAACGGGCCAAATACCCGAATATGGCTATAACACTTCCAAAGACTACATCAACTAGCACATATTCCATAGATTAGGAATTCCTAGTCATCTATCAATTCAACAAGTTCACAATCACCACAATTTCAAGTAACATACTTCCAAAATCACTAGTTCCCCATTTTGACCCAGACACCCAAACACTAGCTAGATTACTTCACTAAGCTAACAATACTAGGTTTTTTAACATCCATAACTTAACAAACATGTTTTCTCAACCTAACAAACATTTCTATCCATTCAAATGCCAAGAAGTCCAAGGTTTGTCAAAACCCACCTTCAACATCCACCATTAATGGATGTTGAAGGTGATTTTCACCAAACCTTGTCTTCCTACCACAAACAACCATACATTTCATGTAAGAGCTTGCATAAACTCATAAAACAACAACCAATGGGAGATTCATCCATAAAACACTAGAGATCACAAACCCTCGTTCATAGCCAAACTCAAGAACAACAAGAACAAGCAAGAGAGAAGATGTAGCTTACTTCTAGGCCTCTTCTACACAAACTTTGGTAGGGATTTCGGGTTTTAGCTCAAAGATTCACCAAGAATTGCTCAAGAACAATGAGAGAAAGATGGATGGAACTCAAGCAATGAAATAGTCCAAGTTGTGGATAATGTTCAAAGTGAGGGAAAGAAAAGAGAGGGTGTTTCCCTCTCTCTCTCGTGGCCGGCCAAACAAGAGGGGGTGGGGCCCCTCTTGGTCCTTTTTTTCATTTTAACAGTATATGTCTGAAAGGTCCCTTTCGTAACTAATTTATTTAAAATAGCAAACGGGTTCCAATTTCAAAAACGAAAGCATTTCTGGAAACGAAATTCAACAAGGAATCTAAAGATATAAAAATCACATATTCCATTCAAATATATCACGTGTCGGGTATTTTAACCCCTTGGTTAAATTACCGCAAAAGACGAAAGGCTAATTAATTTCTCATAGCATTTAGTCAGATAATCATTTATTAAAATACCTTAAGGTAAATAAACTACTAGGCCGGGTTTTGGGATGTTACAACTCTCTCCCACTTAGGAAGATTCCGTCCCCGGAATCCCATCTCGATCAAATAAGGAGGGATAGCGTTCCCGCATATCGGCATCGGTCTCCCATGTCATATCCGCACCCAAACTGTGCTTCCACTTTACCAAAACCATATGAATTTGTTTCTTTCTCAATTTCGTCACCTTTCGATCCAATAACTCCACCGGTTCCTCGACCAACCTTTTCTTCGTATCAACCCGCAACTCTTGTACGGGAAGAATTTGGCTCGGATCTTCGATGTTACACTTTCTCAAATAACAAATGTTGAAAGTGTTGTGAATTGCTGACAACTCCGGGGGTAACTCGAGTGTTACCGATTGAGAATTCACCACCTTACTAATTCGAAACGGCCCAATAAACCGCGGGGCCAACTTTCCTCGTTTACCAAAACGGATGACACCCTTCCAAGGTGAAACCTTCAAATAAACCATCTCATTTTCCGAGAACGTAGCGGGTCTACGTCTCGGATCCGTATACATCTTTTGTCGGTCTCGGGCGGCCTTCAACTTTTCTCGAGCAATTGCAACTTTATCCGCGGTCATTTGAACAATATCGGGTCCTGTATATTGTTTCTCACCCGCTTCCAACCAACACGTCGGGGTTCGACACCGACGCCCATACAACATCTCGTAGGGTGGCATTTTAATACTTGAGTGGTACGAGTTATTATAAGCAAATTGAATCAACAGTAGGTGGGAATCCCACGAACCATCGTACTCTAACACACAAACCCGTAACATATCTTCAAGAGTTTGTATTGTTCTTTCCGATTGCCCATCGGTTTGAGGATGATACGCGGTACTTAGATTCACCCGCG
The DNA here is from genome assembly GCA_963853835.1 of Calendula officinalis. NCBI lineage: Eukaryota > Viridiplantae > Streptophyta > Magnoliopsida > Asterales > Asteraceae > Calendula > Calendula officinalis. The sequence goes on along the minus strand of OY970821.1, from coordinate 10,776,431 downwards.
TCCCCAATTCCCGTTGTAAGCTATTCCAAAAGTTCGAAGCAAAACGGGGATCTCTATCCGACACGATAGAAATCGGAATACCATGTTGAGATACCACTTCATCAATGTACAATTTCGCCAATATAGTAAGTGAGGCGGTCTCACTAGTAACTAAGAAATGAGCACTCTTCGTCAAACGATCAACTATAACCCAAATCATGTCGTGACCCCTTTGTGTGCGCGGAAATTTCGTCACGAAATCTATGGTAATCCGATCCCACTTCCACTCGGGAATCGGTGATTGAGTCAAAGTTCATGCGGCTTTTGGTGCTCGGCATTCACTTGGGCGCAAATATGACATTGACTCACATAACGGGCAATGTCGGTCTTCATCGTCGGCCACCAATAAAGGGCCTTTAGGTCGTTGTACATCTTCGTGCTACCCGGGTGAATCGATAACCGAGAATTGTGAGCCTCGGCTAAAATCAATTCCCGCAAACCCCCGAGTGACGGTACCCAAACCCGAGATTGATACGTCTTTAAACCCCGTGAGTCTTCTTCTAAATCGTCCTTCCTCTTTATCAAAATCTCGGTCTTCAAATTTTCAACATTCAAGGCTTCCATATGTGAATTCTTCAACCGGGACACCAAATCCGATACAATTTTCACCCGCATAAATTGTACCCGTCCCGAATCTCCCTTTCTACTTAAGGCATCGGCCACCACATTTGCCTTTCCGGGATGATATCGTATTTCACAATCGTAATCTTTAATCAACTCTAACCATCTTCGTTTCCGGATATTCAACTCCTTTTGCGTGAACACGTATTGCAAACTTTTATGATCCGTACAAATCACGCACCTAGTACCGTACAAATAATGCCTCCATAACTTTAAAACAAAAACCACCGCCGCCAACTCCATATCGTGAGTCGGATAATTCTTCTCGTGATTTTTCAATTGCCTAAAGGCATAAGCAATCACCCGATCTCGTTGCATCAACACGCAACCCAAACCCGCAAGCGAAGCATAACAATAAACAATAAAATCTTCCGGGCCTTCGGGTAAGGCAAGGATCAGAGCTTGACACAATAATTGTTTTAAGGTTTGGAAGGACTTTTCGTGTTCGTCACCCCACCGAAACGGTACATCCTTACGGGTCAACTTTGTCATCGGACCCACTATCTTCGAAAAATCCTTAATAAACCGGCGGTAATAACCCGCCAAACCCAAAAAGCTCTTTATCTCGGTTGAGTTCTTTGGAGCAACCCAATTCATAACCGCCTCGATCTTCGCCGGGTCCACCTTGACCCCATTCGAACAAATCACGTGACCCAAAAAGTGAACTTCTCGAAGCCAAAATTCACACTTCGAGAACTTCGCATACAATTGTTCCCGCTTCAACGTTTCTAGCACTTGCCTTAAGTGTTTCTCGTGTTCTTCTTCGGTCTTGGAATAAATTAAAATATCATCAATAAATACAATAACGAATTTGTCGAGATAAGGCCGACAAACCCGGTTCATCAAATCCATAAATATTGCGGGAGCATTCGTCAACCCAAACGGCATAACCAAGAACTCATAATGACCGTAACGAGTTCGGAAAGCCATTTTATGAATATCGTTTTCGTGAACTCGGACTTGGTGATACCCCAATCTCAAATCGATCTTTGAGAAATATGAAGACACTTGAAGTTGATCGAATAGGTCATCAATACGAGGCAAAGGCTACCCGTTCATTGGCAAGCATCACAAGCCTTGACCAATTTAAATGAATCTTTAAAAATTGTTGGCCAATAAAATCCCGCATCTAGAACTTTCCGTGCGGTAAGGTTGGGTCCGAAATGGCCCCCGGTGGGTCCCTTATGACATTCGTTGAGAATAACATAAGCTTCATCACCGAACACACATCGTCTATGAACAAAATCAGACCCGACCCGGAATAAGTAAGGATTCTCCCAATAATAGTACTTGAGATCCGAGAAAAATTTCCCTTTTCGTTGATGAGTTAAACCCTTTACAAGGACACCCGCCGCCAAATAATTAGCCATGTCGGCGAACCACGGGTCATTGGAAACTTGTAAAGCGTTAACTACTTCAAGGAATTCATCGGGAAATTTGTCATTTATCCCGTTTTTATCACATTCCTCCAAATACGGATTTTTGAGGCGGGATAAATGATCGGCTGCAAGGTTTTCCGCCCCTTTCTTATCCTTGATCTCAATGTCGAATTCTTGCAAGAGGAGAATCCAAACGTATGAGTCGAGATTTGGCGTCTTGCTTAGCAAAGAGATGTTTTAATGCCGAATGATCGGTGTAGACAATTTTTTTCGACAACACAAGATAGGGTCGAAATTTGTCAAAAGCGAACACAACCACAAGTAATTCTTTTTCGGTGGTTGTATAGTTCACTTGAGCACCATTTAGTGTTCGGCTAGCATAATAAATTGGTTGAAAGTGGTTGTTCTTTCGCTGCCCTAACACCGCACCGAGTGCATAATCACTCGCATCGCACATCAACTCGAATGGTAATTCCCAATCGGGAGAAACCATGATCGGGGCCTAGGTTACTTTTTCCTTTAACAAATTAAAGGATTCTACACATTCATTCGAAAAAACGAATGGTATATCCTTCTCAAGTAAATGGGTCATGGGTCAGGTGATTTTAGAAAAATCTTTAATGAACCGACGTTAAAAACCCGCATGACCAAGGAAACTCCTAACGGCTTTCACATTTGAGGGCAGAGGTAGGTTAGATATGACATCGATTTTAGCTTTATCAACCTCCATTCCCTTCTCAGAAATTGTATGCCCTAAAACGATGCCTTCACGCACCATAAAGTGGCATTTTTCCCAATTTAGCACCAAATTGGTCTCCTCACACATACTAAGAATTCTCTCAAGATTTGCTAGACATGAAGTAAATGAGTTCCCGAAAACCGAGAAGTCATCCATAAACACTTCCATACAATCCTCCATCATGTCTTGGAAAATAGCCGTCATGCAACGTTGGAACGTGGCCGGAACGTTGCATAAACCAAACGGCATTCTCGTATAAGCAAATGTGCCAAATGGGCACGTGAATGTGGTTTTCTCTTGATCTAGGGGGTCGATAGGAATCTGAAAATAGCCGGAAAATCCATCGAGGAAACAATAGAAGTTGTTTCCCGCGAGTCGTTCCAACATTTGATCTATGAATGGTAAAGGAAAATGATCTTTATGTGTGGCACCATTTAGCTTGCGGTAATCGATACACACTCGCCAACGCGTGACAGTTCGAGTAGGGATTAGTTCACCCTTCTCATTTTTTATAACTGTCATACCCCCTTTTTTCGGTACAACTTGCACCGGACTCACCCACGGGCTATCGGAGATAGGATAGATGAGTCCCGCATCAAGAAGTTTAAGAACTAATTTCTTAACCACATCTTTGACATTCGGGTTCAATCTCCTTTGTCTTTGCACACTTGGCTTGAAATTTTCCTCCATGAGGATTTTGTGTGTACAATAGGCGGGATTGATACCCGGAATGTCAGCCGTTTTCCAAGCAATGGCTTGTCTATGAGTTTTGAGAATTTTAATTAATTCGGCTTTTTCGGTGGAGGATAACTTAGATGAGATTATGACCGAAATATCGGAAGTACCTTCTAAAAAGGCATACTCTACATGATTTGGTAACGGTTTTAACTCTAGAGTAGGTGGATCTTCTAACGATGTTTTCATTCTAAGGTTGTCTTTAGGGTCAATTTTCTCAAAATCTACATCTACTACCTCGGATTTCTCATCATCTACATGAAGCAAATCCTCGAACTCTTGGAGATCGCAGATTGTTTCATCGGAATCAATGGTGAAATCACCTTTTGTGGTGATATCATCACAATCGAGGTTTAGAAAGGAAGTAACCTCCTCATCGATACATGAATCGATAACATCAATGAAATAACAAGCATGATCGGAATTGGAGGTATGGTTCATGGCTTTCTCAATAGAAAATGTAACCCTATCATCATCAATACCGAGACTTAGTTGTTTTTTAGACACGAGGATCATGGCATCTGCCGTGTTCAAGAATGGTGTTCCTAGAATTAGTGGGACTTTTGGGTCCACATCCATTTCTAGAACAACAAAGTCCGCGGGGAAAACAAATTTGTCAACCTTCACAGGGACATTTTCAGCTATGCCAATGGGATATGTGTATGAAAGGTTTGCTAGTCTCAAGATCATCCTAGTCGGCTTATAATCGGTTAACCCTATTTTGGTAGCAATTGACAAGGGCATCAGATTAATACTAGCTCCTAAATCCGCTAATGCATTACAAACTGGTAAATTATTAAAAAGACAAGGGATTATGAAACTCCCTGGGTCTTCTAGCTTTGGTGGCATCTTGGATTGTATGATCGCCGAGCATTCTTCACTCAACACAACTGAAGATGCTTCCTCCATTTGCACTTTGTTAGACACCAAATCTTTAATAAATTTTCCATAATTTGGCATACCTGCCAACATATCAACCAAAGGCACGTTAATGCGTACCTGTTTAATCATATCAACAAACTTACCGTATTTCTCTTTAAGTTTCTCCTTCCTCAACCGTTGAGGGAAGGGAACTTTAGGTAGGTAAGAACTTGTTGTGGCTTCCTTCTTGAATTCACTCTTCTTCTTTTGGTCAATCTTCTCTGGTTCATCTTTCTCTACAATCTTTTCAATAAGCACCTCTTCTTCACTCAATGGTGTGCCATCTTCTACAAGTACCTGTTCACTAGAATTGTCAACATTAATTTTAATCATAGGTGAACTTACCTCTTTACCACTTCATGTGGTAATGGCTTTGACATCCCTTGAATTGTTGAATTCTCCTTTGGGATTGGCTTGAGTAGAAGGGGGTAGGTTGCCTTGTGGTCTTTCGGTTAAGGCTTGGGCAATCCTCCCAATATCTCTTTCTAGATTTTTAATGGTTGCTTGTTGGTTTCAGATACTTTGCTACATCTCTTTAGAGTCTTGTTTGGTTTCTTCGTTTGTTTTGGCTTGGTTAGCCATAAATTGTCCAAACATACCCTCTAGAGACATTTGTTCTTCGGGTTTAGAACTCGATCTGGGAATGTTAGTATTGTTTTGAGGAGGGTAGTTGAGTTGGTTATTTTGAGGGAAACCGGGTGGATGTCATGGTCTAGGGGATAATTGTTGTTATTATTGTTGTTGTTGTAGTCCCCATTGTTGTTGTACCCTTGGTTCCCTCATTGATAGTTTTGACCATAACCTTGATTCAAAGAGTTGACCTCCTCTTCGGTCATCATTGGTTGATGTTGTTGGCATTCTTTTGCAAGGTGTGGTCCACCACATTTGTCGCATCCAACCTGCATAGCATGCAAAGAAGATGTTATTTTATCTAACTTACGCTCCAGCATGACTTGGTTGTTTTTGATGGACGCAACTTCATCACTTTGCCTATCATCAACCGCATTTACCGAACTTGTTTGTTTCCCGGCTCTTCGATCGGTAGCCCATTCCGCATTATGCATGGCCCATATCTTCCAAGAGTTGATATCCTTCCGTAGGGGTGTTATACATGAATATGCCACCACTCGACGAATCGAGCGTGGATCGTGCATTGTTGGATAAACCCCTATAGAAGAGATGGACGATATGGCTCTTTTCAAACCCGTGATTTGGGCATCTTCTCAGCATACCTTTGAAACGTTCCCATGCCTCCGTTAATGTTTCCCCTGCTTCCTGTTGAAAAGCCATAATGTCAGTTTTTAATTTATTCGCTTTCGCGGGTGGAAAATAACGGTGAATAAATCGACTTCGGAGTTCTTCCCAAGTTGAGATGGAGTCAGGCTCGAGAGACTTGACCCAAGTTCTCGCCTCTCCAATTAGATTAAAAGGGAATAGTCTAAGTCTTATCGCATTCTGCGAAACGTTAGGTATTCTAAATAATTGACAAATATCATTAAAGCACTCGATATGGTGATTTGGGTCATTTGTGAGTCTACCATCGTAACCCAAAACACGAACCATACCGAGGAATTGACTTTTAATTTCAAAATTTATGTCATTTATTTCCGGAAGTCTAATTGCCAGAATGGAATCAACCGGGGCTGCTTGCCTCGTTTGCCACATCGGACGTTCCGGTGGTGGTTCTCGATCACCCATTAGAATATCAAGAATCGGCTCTTGATTATCGACTATTGGTTCCGGTGTAACAGGGATCGGCTCCTGACTTTCAAAACTTTGGACTTGAACTTCAAAAAGTGGATTTTGATTTTCACGACTTGGTTCTCCAATATTTTGAGATTTCTTTATGGTTGCGTTGTATCTTGCTTCTAATTGAGTCCTCTTTCTCCTTCGAAAAAGTTTCTCTGGATCGGAGGACGGTGAGGGCTGATCCGGTTTAGACTTTTTGCCTCTAAGAGTATTCTTATTGCTCGTACACCTGCACAACTCAAAGCAAAGAGTTAACACGGAACTTATAGACAAAATAAAGGAAAACAGAAATTACAAAAAGTGACTTGTATAAGAATAAATTCCCAAACAAGGATCAATTAACTAATTAACTTTCAAAAACTTAAAAATATAAAACCGCTCCCCGGCAGTGGCGCCAAAAACTTGATGTGTTGGATCTGGTTATAAAATTATGCTCCTAAATACCACTAATCTAGACTACCACATTCATAGGCAAGTATACCTAATCGTGGGTAATATAGCTTAGGTAAGTATTTCGGGTTATCGAATCCACATGGAACGGTTTATGTAATCAAATGAAAGTAAGCTAAAGAGTTAATCAAGAAAAGAGTTTTGAACATGATTTGATTTTTTTGTGATATGTAATTACTAAATTGAAATGACGAAGAACGCAAATTTGGATGTTGATTTGAGATTTAAAGGATATTCACTATATATGGATTCATCTAGTTCTAAGTATGGTTGTTAAGCACCGGTTAGCCTAATGTTCTAGAAGTCACGGTATTAGATTTCTCTCAATCCCATTTAATAAACTAATTACAACTAATAGGAATTTCTTCTCTCAAAGCTATAATTAATCACACTTCTATTTGTTGATATTACCGACTTGGATTACCTAAGTCTTCTAATCTAGAATTTTCATTACTAGAGTTGAACTTCTTGTTTAATCTAACTTATTGGAATATTGTCTCTAATCCCTATTTCTAGTGAATTACCAACTAGGTCGCAAATGAAAAGTTGGGGAAATAATCAATTAAACCAAATGTTGTCAATACCTAATTGAATTAATTACCAATGATAAAGAAACGAAAATTCATAAATTAAACCAAAAGAGTAATTAAACATCAACAATTGTTTGAACATAAACATAACCCTAAAATTAAACCATACTTAGTCCTAGAATCATCCAAACATAATGAATATAAAGATTCTAGCACATAGACATGCTAGAAATCGACAAACAAGAATTCAAAGATAGAAATACAACCATGAAATTGTTCCAAAATGATAAGGAATCAATAATTGCTTGTTTGGTTGAAGAAACCCTTGAAGAATTGCTCTCAAATTCGTCTTTAACTGCCAAAAAACGCACAAGAGAAAAAGATAACTGATTTTCTAGGCTTAATCTGCGATTTAAATATCTTTTCGGACGCAGAGTTCGTGATCGCGAACTAATGTTCGCGTCGTGAACTCCATAAGATGCAGAATTCCCGATCGCCAACTCTGGTTCCCGAACGTGAAAAGCAAACAGAGAATTTTGGGTGTTGATCGTGAATAGTTCACGATCAGTTCACGTTCGTGAACTTCTTCAGGCACGTTTTCTTGTATTTTCGGCTATCTTTTGACCCGTTTTCGACCTCTTTTCCGCCATACCACCTGAAATGTAAAACAAACACAAAATTGAGTAATATCACATGCAATTACTTCCAAAACGTACTCAAAATAGGCGATATTGACGGGTTTGAATGTATCTAAAAACGTCAATATCACCACAACAACGATTAGATTGCGTATATCATGGCCGATCCTGAAGGGAGACCATTATAATGAGATTACCCTTTTAAAAGATAAAGACCCCGATGAAACCTGTGTAACTTTCAGGGGCGGTACCAGACAAATTTTTAAAGGTGGGCAAAATTTTGGGGTGCAAGTCAGGTTTTTTGATTGAGATTTTGTTTAAAGTCAAATCGTAAACCAAATCAAATTAGTTCTAGTTTGAAGAAAGTCTAAACGTAAACTAAATTAGTCAAACTCAAAATTCACGTGTTAGTTAATTCAAGTAAGTTCAAGTAAGTTTTTAAAGTTTTCATATATAGATGATGTGGACTAATATGTCACTGGTTAAAATATATGTGTGATCGAATAAATGATAAGCATAATATTTTTAAACCAATAAACCTAGGGAAAAATGAATAAAAAAAAGAAATTTTTAATAGGAAATAGAGTAAAAGAAACATTAAAACGGAAAAGAAAAAAGAAATTTTAAAAAATATGTATGCTTATGGAAGAGATTTAAATTAAATGTTATATGTTTTAAGATACATGAGTTAGCAACTGAGTTAATATATGACGTGTATTAACTATCACTCATATATTATATGTATTTGGATGAACCAAGCTAAAAAATGAACCGACCTTTAAAAAATTTATACTAATTGGAAAAAATTTGGGGTGGGCACATGCCCACCTTGCCCACCCCTTGGTACCGCCATAATGCCATTGGTAACTTTAATACCAAAACGACCACCGGGATTGTCTACACGTTTCTATTTGCAAAAGAATCATCTATCTTCCAAACCTGTCAATTCATTACTTCTACTCTTCTAGATATCAAGATATGTCTGATCTAGGTACGGAATATAAGGTTGGTGTGCTTGTTCAATCCTATGGATAATAAATATGAATTATTTATAAAAAAAATTTCTATATGACCAACACGTATTATATGAATATACTTTTTGTAGAACTTATTTACCAAAATGTCATTGTTAAATGTCTTTGTAAGAGTGTGAATGCATGGGGATCCTTTTTGTTATTTCGAAATATTCAAACAAGACATTTGCTTTTTATTTAAAATTAGAAAGCACCGGCATATAAGGAAGGACCCCACCAAATCTACAAGGCTGACTCCGGTAGTAGATTCATTGCACAAAATTACATTCGACTTCCAAATGGGTAGGGTTTGCAGTCGTATAAAACACCACTTATAGTTGTCATTAATTAACCTATTGGCTATTAGCAAGGAAGATAATAACAACTTTTAAGTATTATAACTAAAATATTAGCAAGGAGGATAATAACAACTTTTAAGTATTATAACTAAAATATTAAGACATGTAGAGTTGTATTCTAGGAAGTCAAAAGATTTTGCATAGTCCTAAAGGACAAATCATAACCATTGGATCAAGATGGTCAAGATCAAATCCCCCACCTACAGCCACCACCGGCCGCCGCCTCCGGCCACCACCGGCCGCCGCCGCCGGTGGCTGACAGTGAAGGTGCTGGTGGTAATGGGGGTGGTGGTGGTATTGATGTATTGAAACACATGTGCTTCACAAAAACACATTATATTACTTCAAAGCACATGTGCTTCAGGTCACGAAACACATGTGTTTCAAGTCACTAAAAACATGAGTTTCTAAACACACATGGGAGCATACGAAGCACATTTGCTTCATTACTTGAAACACATGTGCTTGGTTGTACATATACACTCCTTTAGTTTCAAAAAACCTGTTATTAGTGAAGCACATTTGCTTCTAGCTTACAAACACATGTGCTTCATTACTTGAAACACATGTGCTTGTCTGTACATATACACTCTTTTATTTTCAAAAGACCTGTTATTAGTGAAGCACGTGTGCTTCTAGCTTACAAACACATGTGCTTCATTACTTGAAACACATGTGCTTCATTACTTGAAACACATGTGCTTGGCTGTACATGTACACTCCTTTATTTTCAAAACAACAGTTATTAGTGAAACACATGTGCTTCTAGTAACGTGAAACACATGTGTTTGCCTGTACATATACACTCATTTATTCTCAAAACACATGTATTTCAAAAAGTGAAACACATGTGTTTCAAACACATGTGCTTCCAGTCACGACCACCATGACCGGTCACCACCGCCGGCGGCCACCTCCGGCCGCCGGCCGCCGTCTCTGGTCGACGGAGGTGGGTGGGGTATTGATGTATTGAAGCACATGTATTTGTAGTGGTGGTGGTGGTTTGAATCTTGATCTTGACCATTGACTTTTTCTTAATCCAAGGGTTAATAATTGTCCCTTAAGACTAGATAAAATTAATGGACTACCTTGAACAAACCACAAGACATGTATCATAAACCTATAAATTAATTAATAACGAATATTAGAATTATCTTTTCATAATGAAAGTAATAACGGTTTAGGCATGTAAATTGTAATTACCCTTTAAACACAACATTTTGGACTCTACTTAACAAAACTCAAGTGATAATTCTTTTAAAAGATTCTTTAAATTTTAAATAGTAATAAAGAATTAAACATCAGCTACTGATTTTGTTTAATGTTGTTTACAAAGAATTTTTTTAATATGCGTAAATGACGATAACATCATGTTACATAGAGTCGCTCCTATACATATCCAAATTTGTCAATACGATGCCATTTTGTTATATGATCCAAATATACAGGAACAACAGACCATTCTAATTTTTAAACTTATGATCGTATCAACAAAAAAAAAAACTATACTAAAAAGAGCATAACTTTTATGTTAAGTCACTATTTCGGTATGTTAAGTCACTATTTCGGTATGTTAAGTCACTATTTCGGGGTCAAATACACTGCTTTTGTAGATTTATTTGCATTATTAGTTTTTTTTTTTTTTTTTTTTTATATTTGGACTTTGTTTTTGCCTGTTCAAAAAGTTTGGGCTTATTTAATTTTGTTTGAGGCTTTTGAAGAATTAGTTTTTCATATATGAAATTTGTGTTTTTTTCTCCCAAAATTTTTGTTCTTATTGAACACGTTTTTAAAATCCAAACTTATAGTATTCTTGAATCAACATGATTTTTGAGTTAGATCATCTTAAGTTTTCTTAGGATTAATTTGTGCTATCATTTTTAATTTACATCACATACTGTTACACAATGGTCTTATAATACAAGACATACAAAATGGTGAGAATGCATCTCAAATATACAAATTGATAAAAAAAGAACTTCACAAATATTTCATTAGAAGAATACAAATTTATGATTTATTAATTCTTTTTGTAGAAACATGCTAATTAAAATATTAATTACGTTGTCCAAACCTTGTAATATAAAACATAAGATTAAGTAAAGAAGAGGGGAGAACGCGATTGTAAGTGACAAGGACTTGAAATGTTGGAGATTACTAACATCCAGCTGTTTTCTACAACAATTAAAATGGATAATATCCATTTTCAATATTCTAATCATACTTCCCATTCCCGATCGAGTCAAACTTGGACTTTCTTCACTTGGTCAAACCATGATGTCAACATGAGCTACATGCCTCCATCATACCGACACTAATCGCTACCATCATACAATTACTAATTCACCAAATAAATCCATTCGAATTAACCCAATATGCCAAAGATAACTCTACTCAAATCACCACCACCACAATTCTACTACCACTACTATTGTTACTGCTGCCTCTAAAAATCACCACCCTTATCACTAGAGATGCAACATGAAAGGTTACTCGGGATGGGTAAAGCGAGTGGTCAAAATGGATATAGATTCTTCCGGTTTATTAGATGCAGTTTTGCAATATTTTAAATAAAAAGATTAATTATATGACTCGATGCTAATAATATGGTGTCTAATACTTTTCATATGGTTAGAATTTATATACAACTTTTTGTTGGTAAAAATCAATGCGAAAAGAAATTATAGGTGGTGAGTAAATTGGTAATTTCAAATCTTAGAATATGCGTAGGGGTGACTAACCCCGATTTTGGTCACATTTGTAACCTCAGCGGCACATCAGCTTTTTCTCAACCGACCAAACACATGACAAACCTCGACAAAACACATGACAACCCCCGACCAAACACATAACATCCCGACCAAACTCACGTAGCAGGTAACCAAGCTCATTCCCCTTTAAAATTAACTATTTTCCTTCGAAAATCAGGCGACCTACAAGGGTCGTCACATCAACCAAATTGTTTGTATAAAGGAGAAGGTGTTACGGGAGGACGTGTCGTATAAAGGGCAACCAAATGTAGGACACTTCCCTTACGCATAGCTTAGAATGGAGAGGATTAAAAAAATGACTAACTGCATTAAAAATAGTTATAGAAATGTTTATTATTATTTTTTTTTTTTGAGTAAAATACACTGTTCTTATGGTTTGACTAACATCAATATAGTCATTTCCTTCTAAAGGACCAACATTGCAATTTTCGTCAAACCATGAGGAGCAACAATGAAATTTTCTATAAATCGGACTGAATTACAATAATAAATTCATGAAGTATTATATGTGTATTAGAACTTTAGAAGGGAATATACAAAGACAGAAAAAGGCAGGACTTAATCTTAGGTTAAGAGAAAGTGGGCCCAACAAGAGCAACGATAGGCCACCTTAGGGGAAACCGCGTTTATGAACAGGAAAAACAAAATCTCTGTCTTCCACATTCTAAGTTTAATTTCATTATAAATTGTCGCTATCATTTCATTAAAATTTGTCTAAGTGACAAGATTCCATGAACATAAAACACACACATACACACACGAGTGAAGGGACACATGTCAATCCTCTCAATGGTCCAAATCAAGTCTTCATGTCATGAAGCAAACATTATATTATATAGTTTATAAACATAATAATAAAAATCTTCTAATGATTCTTGAAGTAGATTGCAACTACTTGGAAACCGCATTTAATGGTTAGAATATTTAATAATCACTTGCATTGCATAACATCAACACCTATAAATACATACTTGCATTGCATTTGTAGTAATTCATTTTACCTTTGACAATTAACATTCTAAGCAAAACATTCCAATTATGAACCATTCCACAAGTGGAGGTGGCACTTCTTCGGCTTATCGAGGTGTTAGAAAACGCAAATGGGGCAATTGGGTGTCTGAAATTCGTGAGCCTGGTAAGAGTTCTCGGATCTGGCTTGGGAGTTTTGAGACACCTGAAATGGCAGCTTCCGCCTACGACGCAGCATCATTTTACTTCCGGGGTGATTTAGCAAAACTTAATTTCCCAGAACGCGCAAACGGTCTCCCGAGACCGGCTAACTCGAGTGCGGATTGCATACGGGTGGCGGCTCATGAGGCGGCAATGCGGGTTGGAACATCGGTGCAAGAATATGAGCTCGAGCGGGGTGGGTCGAGCTCGGGTCAAAGTCATACAGTGCCGGTCAATGTCGGCCTTTCACCTAGTCAAATCCAGGCAATAAATGATGCAACACTTGATTCCCCCAAATTATGGATGGAATTGAGTGATGCACTTATGGTTGATCAAAAAATGTATTTTTCTAACACTAATTATAACTTTGACCATATGGGAGATTGGGAGGAGATACCAGATGATTCCCTCTGGGATCCTTAGTAACCAACACTCAAAATTTTAAAAATTTAATCATTTTACATAAAACATGATTACTTACAAAATTTAGAAAATAAGTCTTTTCGCCACGGTGGAAATATATTGTTGGGTGTTTTTAGCGTCAATTCTAACGTTAATTATTTTTCATTTTTACATTACGAGAACGGGCCAGGCCCATAAAATGATGATGGCGAAAGGAAAAAGTCATAGATCATGAATAATAAGTGCCCAAAAATAAGGAATGAGCAAGATAATGTTCAACAGCGTGTGTGATTCACAGTTAACATATTCATCTACTGTGAATTTTATCAAAGGAGCAGAGTTTTAATAGCTCGTTTGACACTACCAAATGGCCAGTTGATTAGCAGAATGATTAATCTTTTGTGTGTCTTTTATTTTATTCTATTTTTCCTGATGTAGCAAGGCAATGTTACATGTACGGTTTGACTTTAATATGCTAGTTATGTTGACTTCTATAATATCAATATATGCTATGATTAGCAGTACCACTAGTTTTTACATTGAGTAAATTACATAAACCGCCCCTATGGTTTTAGTGAAATTTTGGATTTCTCTCATCGACTTATTTTATACAATAATAGTCCCTAACTTTGTAACTTGTAACAACAGTCCTAAAGCAAAAAGGGTTTTTAGGGACAGTTGACATCACACGTTTCAAAATTAGGGATCGTTATGTAAATTTCAAAATTAGAAATCATTGATGTCACAAGTTTTAAAGTTAGGAACTATCTGGGTAATAAATAAAGTAAAGAGACAAAAATAAAATCCATAATTTCATACAAAACCGTAGGGACGATTTATGTAATTTACTCTTCTACATCCTATCAAATAACGTATAAATATGATAATTGATAAGTTATATCACATATATTGCATTGCAAACTTCTGATAATATAATGTGCAAACACAGCACTAAACTATAGTAAATAGCACATTAGCAATATAGCATTGTTTGCTTAAAAGGAAAAAGAGAGGGTATATTAGTATTTTTCAAACAGTTTAAGGTGAGGTCTACTAACATTTTATATACTTCATGATCTACTTGTACACCGATAAAGTCACTCCACATGTGACATACCACCTCCAGTTTCCAATTTTGTCCTTCAAACGATGAGAAACATAATCCAGAAAACATTAAGAAATGAATAAAATGATTAAATCTTAATGAGTTAATCTGATATTAGAAGTTTTGGAAAGACATGTGAGTCTAACAACTTTGTGGAAACATAAGCCTAGAAATATTAAAATTAGAACCAAATTGTGTTGATCTTCAGGGAAATAAGTAAATGCATTCATTAGATGCATTAAGATTAAGATACAATATAAAACAAAGCAAGTAAAGTAAAGTTGAAAAAGTAATACTACTTAGGGAATAAAAACAATTAACTCAGGATCACCCTCATTGCTTTCCAACAAACCCTGTACCAATCAACAAAACAGCTAATCAATTCAATATAGTCCTAATTCTAATTCGGATTATTCAATTGGACTGCCCTCACACCTTAAACCAAATCCAGTAACCATTACCTAAATCAAAACTGAACCAAACAAGAAGCATATTTGGATCATATAATTTCCAGTTTACACAAAGAAGCAAAGTGCAAAGCAGAAAAATGTCAATTTGCAAGTGTTTACAGACAATTGCAATTACCTCTGAAGAGTTTAGCGGCAGTTCCCAAGCTTTAAAAACTGATTTACAGTGCAATCAAAACTCCAATTTTATCTCAGATTTGAAGAGAAGCATACCGATTAGAGAAATGTTATTTAGGTCTACACTGACCGTACTAGTAACAGCAGCATATTGACCAACAACAATCATCCGTCAAGTTCTAACTATAACCAAAAAATGCCGAATTTATTATAACTTAAATCAGCCTTATAGTCGTCATCAAAACTCTGATACTTCAGACTGGAGCTCAATCCAGAACTATCAGTAACATTAACGGCTGAATTGTTACTGTGGTGTAACAATCTCAAACCATGAAAATGATTCCAGAATGATCAGCAATGGAATTATAAGAAGAAAAGGGTTTTATGTGAAGGGCGAAAAAGAAGACACGAACATTGGGGATGTCCATATGTTTGTAGAGATGCCAACCAGATGAACAATCGTGACCTTCGCAGCTGTGATCATGCAAGCACGCCATTAATTTCTCAGGCAACCAGAATCTGGATGACCGTCAGATGGAACTCTACTCGTCACGCAATTAACCGGAATAAATTCGGAGGTCAAAAAAATAATAAAAATCTGCTCAAGAATAAAACTACCACTAATTTATTAGTATTTTTTTATGAAATCTATTTGATAATTATTTAAGATAATTCTTATTTTTATATATTCTTAAGGAACAAAATAACCATTAATTAATAATAACTAATGGTCAAGATTAATCACATATTTTATATTACCTCCTTATTAAAAAAGTGATACACTTTCCTAAAAGGATGGATTAAAATAAATGATACACTTATAAAGTTTACCTTATTTGGTAAAAAAAGTAGGAGTCATTCTCCACTAAATTATTTACTTAATAAAATGAAATTACAATTTTACCCTTACTTTTACTTTTAAATATCATTAATTTCATCTTTTTTAAAAAGAAGTGGTAATATTTTTCACTAACTATCTAATTTAATTTATTTTAAGCCACACTTTAATCTTTTACCTCAAAAACTGTGAAACTTCAAATGTATCACTTATTTTGATACGGAGGTAGTATATGAAGAAGTATTTTGGTCATTTTGACACACGCAAAAATTTATTCTATTATTTTTATGTTTTAATTTTATTTTTTACAATTATATTATATTTATACTATTATATTATTATTATTCTTATTAAAAGAATAATATTATGTTATACTCACTTATGATTATATACTTAATCACATGTGGTGTTTTTTATAATCACATGTGATTGTATATTTGATCACATGTGACATTGTTTTCAATCAATTGTGATAAGTTATAATCACATGTGATTATTACAAAAAAATAAAATTAAATGAAAAAAAGAATAATTAAAAAAAATTAAAAAAAAATAAAAAATTTATGTCAGTGTCAAATGACCAAAATATCTCCTCATTTTAAAATATATGATTAAGCTTGACCATTAAATATTAGTGATCAATGGTTGAGATTTGTCCATTCGATTAAGTAAATTTTAAGGACTGCATTGAACACATCTCGATACAGTTTATGGAATTTGAGAAAATTTATTTAATGGCGGCGTAAGGCATTTCTAAAGCTATAAGTATTTGTGTACCGATATAATATTTTTATCTAGTTGGGAACGCCTCCTTAGCAGGATGAGCATTTGTACCAAAAAAATCGAACCGAACTGTAAGCCAATTAAAACCGAACCGAAACAAAACCGACGGTTCGGTTTGGTAATAAACGTATGCTTAGTATGGGGCTGAACCGGCTTGCTTTTGGTACTAAAATCCTCATGCACCCGAGGGAACCCCTTCCTTAGTAAAGAGGTACTGACCTTTGGTTCTATCGTGCCCTAGTTAATGATAGCCTCAGATAGACTAGACTGAATCAGGCCACATATGGTGGGACATCCGATACTATGACGAGTGTTTCCAAAATGCACAAGAAACTCACGATTGTAAGTTTCAGTCATACTGATTTCGGTTCGATATCAAACTGAAAATATGTAATCGGTTCGGTTTTTCGGTTTTAAAATTTCATCATTATCGATTTCGGTCTTATCAGTTTCTGTGTTGTTCGGTTCGGTTCCTGGACTGCACTCATCTTTACTCCTTATAACCAAACTTGGGCCATTTGGTATAAGAGCAATGGCAACGTTTACGTCGGTAGCTCGTCAGTAAGTCTTCGGTCTGTGACATCATTGTCACCAATTCAAAATTAAGGTTCAAAATTGAGGCGTGCATGGGTCAAGTTAGGGGTGTGCATGGGGCGGTTTGGGGCGGTTTTAAGCTCAAACCGAACCGAATCCACTAATTTCGGTTTTAGGATTTTCAAATCCAATGGTTTCGGTTTCTAACGGTTTCGGTTTTAGCGGTTTCTAGCCATTAACGGTTTGGTTTCGGTTTTAAAATCGAACCCACCCGTTTTTTAACATCAATATATATTTTCCTACGCTAACCTTATTTTCCCAATATTACATATAGATTTCAGTAATAACATATAATTTCCAAGCATGAATTCAATATCTAATTATATATTTTAACACATAATACTAGTTACTGCCCAAAAATTCAAAATATAAACATATCTTGTATACTATAATGATAATATAAACTATAACTAGTGGGGCGGTTTCTTAACGGTTTGGTTTCGGGCTAAAACCGAAACCATCGGGTTTTTCAAAATTTGAAACCGAACCGTTGGTTTTGAAATGGTTTCGGTTTTAGCGGTTCGATTTTGTCGGTTTTAACGGATTGGTTTCGGTTTTTCGGTTTTTATGCTCATTCCTAGGTCAATTTGGGTCAGTTTTTACCTAGATATGAACCCACACGGAAGAATCGGTTCTTAAAATGAAACCATAGAACCCATTTGGTTCGTTTTCTCAAAATGTTCGATATCTTAGATTTAGTTTCTTCTTTTGTTCGATTTGGATTTATTTTGATTTTTTTACACCAAAAAATACGTTTGATACAAGTTGGGCTTTTTTTATTTTATCCTAAGAAAACTTTAAAAAACATATTATATAGCAACCATAAAGATGTTAACTGATATAAAAAAATCAAACTTAATAATTACATCCAACTAATAAAAACTTAAACAAAATGAATCCGAACTAATATACAACTTAAATTCCAACCTATGGATGGGCAACGCAAATCACCAAGTCTAGAGATAGAAGTATAAAAACTAGTAACTTTTCTACCGCATGATGTCGCGGAAGATTTTTATATGATGTCTAAAAATGTGTATATTAATATTTATATAATATTCAAAATATATTTACATTCAAAAAATTAAATAACACAATATGAGTTTCGAAGATATTTCTGACATAAATCTCAAATAAACATACTAATTTTATATTTAATGTTAATTTATATACTTCCTCCGATTCAAAATAAGTGATACACTTTCCTTTTTAGGGTGTATCAAAATAAGTGATATACTTTGAAAATTTACCTTATTTGGCAAAAAATAGTGGGACCCACACCCACTAACTATCTACTTTAACAAAGTGAAAAGACCCCTTTACCCTTACTTTTACTTTTAAACATCATTAACTCCACTTTATTCAAAAAATGTGGGACCCATTTCCCACTAACCATCTAATTAATCTAATTTAAACATCATAGATTCCAACATATTTCTTAGAGTTAATTACATGGATGGTCCTTTAGGTTTATAGCAAGTTTCACCAATGGTCCTTTAGTTTCAAAAATTACATCGATGGTCCTTATTTTTTAAAGGTTTTTCACCGATGGTCCTTTACCAAAATGTCCGTTTATTTTTCAAGTTAACTAACATCACATGTGATGCACTTGGGGGGTATTTTGGTCAATTTGTCTTTCCCCTTCTCATTTAAATTACACGGATGGTCCTTTAGTTTTATAGCAAATTTCACCAATGGTCCTTTAATTTCAAAAATTTACCAAAATACCCCCAAGTGCATTACATGTGATGTTAGTTAACTTGAAAAATAAACGGACATTCTGGTAAAGGACCGTCGGTGAAAAACCTTTCAAAAATAAGGACCATCGGTGTAATTTTTGAAACTAAAAGACCATTGGTGAAATATGCTATAAACCTAGAGGACCATCCATGTAATTTACTCTATTTCTTATGTGAAAAAAACCATTTAAGGTCACGAAGAGTCATCCAATTCACATACTTCTTAAAATATTGATTGTTTATCTTGTTTCATCAAATTCAAATACTTCATAATACTGTTCATGTTAACATGTTGTAAGTTTTATACATCCTCCGTTTTAAAATAAATTATACATTTTAAGTTTCATGTTTTATGAGGCAAATAATTATAATTAAAGTTAAACTAAATTAAATTGAATAGTTAGTGAGTGAGTGATATGTCTCACATATTATAATTAAAATGAGTTTAATAATGTTTAAAAGTAAAAGTAAGAGTAGATGAATCATTTTACTTTATTAAAAGAGATTGTTAGTGGGTATGAGTCCCACTACTTTTTACCAAATAAAGAAAATTTCAAAATGTATCACTAATTTTAAAACACACCAAAATGAAAAGTATATATAGTATTTATTTTGAAACGAAGGAAGTATAAGTTTAGAATGTAAGATATCCGTAAGCTACTGATATGCCTCACTTTCAAAGCGGAAACTCTTGTAATGAAGGTTGTTGCAGTAACTATTTAAACTTTTAGATAAAAATGATGATATTAAAAAGTAGAGGGACTAATTAGAAACTATTTAAAAATGACATGTTTGGACGGCATCCCTCAAAACTTCCCACTACCATAATATTAACTCCAGCAAAACCCCCTAATTTTTCTTAGTCCTCACTCACTCTCAAAAATGGCGAGTAAAGGCGAAGGAAACGCTTGCACTTCTTCATCGGGGAAACGAAATGGTAAGGATTCTTCCGATTATCGTCAATATTTGCTACCCTTTGTCATTTTAGGGCTTTATTGTGATTCATCTTAAGGTGGGTTGTCGCTTGCATGATTTTAATATGATATGATGGAATGTAGCAACCTTTTACTTATTTCCTTACATATATTGATGCTTTTGAGTTGTGTTTGTGTGTGAAGTTGAGTCTGATGTAGAGGAATTGAAGCTTGCTGTCGAAGGGATCGCTGGCGCTTCTTCATTGGGGAAACGGAAACGCGATGGAGACGATCATCCAGAAAACCAACAGATGAAAATCTCCAACGTCCTAAAGTTCTCCGATGATTGGGGTTTTGAAACCGAGGAGAGCGGGTCTAGCGACGATGAAGATGTTAGTGACAATAAAGATGTTAGTGACGATGAAGATGTTAGTGACAATGAAGATGTTAGTGACGATGAAGATGTTAGGGAAGACAACGTAAATAGTAAGGTTCTTCCATTCATCGCCATTGTTTGCATATTTGCGGCCTTTTGTCGTTTTAGTGCTAATCTGTGATTTATTAGAATTTAGGTGTTTATTTATTGAAATATATTGATGCTTTCGAGGAATTGAAGGTTGCTGGCTGGAAATTGTTCGAGTTTCTATTGTTTCTGCTAATATATAAATATACAATTGAATATGTTATGCAAAAGTATAAAAGAAGCTTTTACTCCTTAGTCCTTATAATTAGTAAATAGTCCATGTTAATTTTCGTATTAGGAAGTACTAATCTGACTTTAAAACCATGTTTATTGTTCGTATTTAATATAAATATCTTGATCTTTTTATAACAGGCTTTATTTCAAGGGTAAGTTGCCCAAAAGGGGCAATTAATCACACTTTTCCTAATGAAGGGGTGAACTAAATTCACCGACCTAAGAGGGATTATGTAATTCAATTTATACAAAAAGGGGGTGCATGTTCGTTTTTTTTAGTTGTGAAATTATCCATGTTTATGTTGGATTCAATAACCCAATTTGAAACAGCATTTATATATGGTCTGATCCTTTTTGTACACATGTCCATTATAAATATTTTTTTTAATTTGTAGGCATGACGGATCCAAGTACTGCCAAAGGTATGGAAATGAACAAAAGAACATGGACACCAAAAGAAGATGGAAAGATAATTGATGCTTTAGTGCGATTGCATGCCTCCGGTGAGTTTTTAAGGATTTTGTAAGCAATCTGTATGTGAATTAATGATCCGATTTGTGTTTGTTAGTGGTTGAATATTTTCAGATTTCCGTCAAGACCTTCACGGGAAAGACCATCTCTTTGGAAGTCCAGAAGTCTGACACCATCAGCAACGTGAAAGCCATGATCCAGGAAAAGGAAGGTATTCCTGTTGACCAGCAGGTGCTGATCTTAAACAAAAGGTTTCTCGATGACATGGATACCCTTGCCGCCATCAGCATCAAGAAGGAATCAGCAGTGACAGTTATGTGTAAATCAAGGGGATTTACACAGATAGTTGTCAATATTAACAAAGCAAGAACCATCTATGTGGAAGTGAAACCTTTAGACACCATTGGCAACCTGAAAGCCAAGATCCAGGATAAGGAAGGCATTCCGGCTGATCAACAGGTGCTGATCTTCAATGATTTGGCCCTGGAGGACAGTGGTACCATTGTTGACTTCAGCATCAACCACAAATCGACCCTCACACTTGTGCGTAAATCAACGGGATGGATGGAAATATTTGTCAACATAGGAAAGACCATCTCTCTAAAAGTCAAACCCTCGGACGCAATCCTCAACTTGAAAGCCAAGATCCAGGATATAGAAGCCATTCCCTCTGATGAGCATGCAGGTGTTGATCTATGGTTCTGAACAACAATGGTATCCTTGCTGACTTCAACATCAAGAACAAATCCACTCTCACACTTGAGCGTAAATCACGCGATTTGATGCGGATATCTGTCGAGACCCACACGGCAGGGACCATCTCTTTGGAAGTTAGACCCACCGACACCATCAGAAACGTGAAAGTCAAGATCAAAGATAAGAGAGGAGTTTTAATTAATAACCAAGAGCTGATCTTCAATGACATGATTCTTGACAATAGTTGTATCCTTGCTGACTTCAACATAAAGACGGGATCCACCCTCACACTTGCGATTAAATTAATTGTACCATCAGTTGAAATATATATAAAGACCTTTACTGAAAGGACCATCCCTCTGGAAGTCAAACATTCAGACACCATTCTCGTTGTGAAAGCCAAGATCGAGGAAAAGGAAGGCATTCTCCCTTACAAGCAGATATTGGTCTTTGCTGGAGTGCAGCTTGAGAACAGCCGCACTATTGAGGATTACAAAATCCAAAAGGGATCCACCGTCCATCTTGTGCTTAGATTAAGGGGTAGTAATTGGATAATATGAGCAGCATAGAATGTAATTGACTTCAGCCTGCATGAACTTAGTGTTGGATTAGATAATTATATCCATCTTATCATCTGTATATACTATAATCAAGAGATGATGCCTTGATGTACATCTCTTTTGTTTTCTTACTTGTGAATGTAAATGGTCAAGGCTATGTTGATGCCTATAACTACTATATAGTGGTTATAAAAAGATGATGCCTTGTGTCTCTTGTTATAGATCTGTTTTCTTACTTGTTGGAACAATTTTTTCTATAAAAATTGTTATGTAAAAATAAGCTCAAAGAATGTTTGCACAAAGCACCAAATTTATTGACAAGACTATAAAAAATGTATTTACTTTCCAAGTCATTGGTTAGGAAGCCCGTGATAGAAACTTTTATTTAATATATACTCTGCATCTCATAAAAATTTTCATTTTCTCTTAAATTTTATTACATAAAATAGTTTTCATTTCTCAAATGTAAGATCTACTTAAATACTTAATAATTAGTATAATTATCATAACTATCTATTTTCTAAAAACACAATCTTTCTCCAAATAACATTATATTTTAATAAAAAAAAATTCTACCAAATACTCCACCACTAACTATCTTCTAAATATTTATGTCCAAGAAACATGAAAACTTTTTTATAGGACGGAGAGAGTATAAAATAAGATAAATTACATTTGTTCAAACAAAACAAGGATGCAAAATTGATTTTGTAATATATTTGTGATTATAATTCGTGGACATTTCGTTAAGTTACTGCGGATTGTGAGTGTATATATGTCTTATGCATCTAAGTTAAAATCTTGCATAACAAATCTTTGAATAACTAGTAGCAAAACACAACAACATTAATGTTATTCACAATTAAGAGTGCACGCCTTTATTATTTCTTTCAACCATATTTATGTCCCAAGTTGTAGATAGTTCGGGTTTTACAATAGGTGCAGTCTAATTTCCAGAATATTCAGTGAATAACTAAGTTATGAGTCAAACATAAAACCAAACCAAGTGAAAATATAAAGGAGAGACTCGAACCCAGGGCCGGGCCAAGCACTATGCGGCTCTTGCATAGGCCCCCGGATATCAATGGGCTACAGGGCATCCAAATTTCAGTGTAATATTTACATTTCTAAGCCCATTAATAAAAAAAATATTAAAATTAAAAGTTTTGATAATGACGGCCCGTAAGGCTGTCAATAAGAATACATACTATGTTAATAGATATAATTCATTAATGGGTTTGGCTAACTCATGCCCTAAGGGCATGAGGTAAGGGGTATTAAATGAACAAAATCTTTCCTAATATATTGTAAAATACATTAAATGAAGTCTAATTTTAACGACTATTAAATACATTTTGCAAGATAAATGGTAATTATAAGATCAATAAATGCTTTTATCTCATACCCTTAGGGCATGAGTTAGAAAAACCCTTCATTAATTTATAATTACTATTTCACATTTATGTCACTTTATCTTTCTTATTCTAGCAACTATTCTTTCTTGCAAGAAACTCCATTTGAAACCCTCCTACAATGATGTTTGCATCAATTTTGATTAATTAATAGTCTTTAGCATATTTCCTATGCATTTATATGCATTTCACTTCCCTATGCATTTAATCATATTTCCCCATTTAATTGTCTATTAAATACGCCATTTCTCCTCTGCAAGAAATACCGTGATTTTCTTTTATGATTAAGCAATTTTCCTATTGAAATTCATGTGTAGAGCACTGCATCTGTGATCTCAGATCTGTTCCAAATAGTCTACTGTCTACATCGTTTGTTTCCCTCAGCCATAATTTGTTCAGGTAAAATTGTAGGGTTATAAAATTGCTAAAAGGATGGATATGTTTCCGAATGTGTTACTCGTGTATAAAATTTTATTGACCGTATCGGTTTACAATGGCATCTGAATGACACAAGAAAGATTTAACGGTTTAGCAATTTTGAGCATTTAAAAATCAATTTCTAATGAATATTGATTATGATGAAATTATTGGTGAATTTGCATCAAAGAATGTACATAAGTATCATTTTAGGTAATTAATAACTTTTATGTAAAGATTTAAACTTAAAAAAATTATGTTACTTTTTTGTTTATACATGTATATAATATGTCTCGTTTGTACGTAATTAAATTCACATGTAGAGCATTAGTAGTCCACTTCGTCCTGGACATAAAAACACATTGCACCAGCAGTGCTCGAACCCTTAACTTTCCGGGCGTTATGTACCCTTCAATTGAGCCAAAGGAAACAACTTGTTGAATTTCGATTTTTTCAAAGTACTGTGAAAAGGACATCTAGGTGATGAACACTAAAAATAGGAAGATAATTGAATATATATACAATCTCACACTAATTTTTCACAAATATTTTAAAAAATAAGTAAAATATGAAGTACCTAAATAAGGTGAAACTAAAATAATGTTTGCACAATAAGACCATAAAAAATGTAACCTAGACGTCTTCCAGATTACGTTTCTCTACATCATTAATTTTGTCATATTTAAATCATATCAACATTTTTCATACTAACAAAAAAATTAAGAAATCATATCACATTTTCACTATTACAAAATAAAAATGAAATATACAAATTAAAATAAAAAAGATAAAAATGTAAATAAAATAAGTATTATAAAGGGTATTAAAATTTAGAGTAATTGTATTTAGTCTTACTATTTGGTCCTATTCATAGTCCTACTCATTAGATAAGGATACGTGTCAAAATTAAATGATAATATTAGAAGAAAAAATTAATAGATTATACATGTCCTCCTATCAAGTGAATATGACTATAATTAAGACTAAATTATAGTACTAAATA
Organism: Calendula officinalis; assembly: GCA_963853835.1. Lineage (NCBI taxonomy): Eukaryota > Viridiplantae > Streptophyta > Magnoliopsida > Asterales > Asteraceae > Calendula > Calendula officinalis. The sequence goes on along the minus strand of OY970821.1, from coordinate 10,751,102 downwards.
TCATTTCTCTAAAATTTAAACATCTCTCTGTTCTCCCACTCTCTCAGGGCTTTAGGGGATGTTTGGGAAAACTTATTAAGAGGTGCTTATGGCTTATAAGCTTATATAAGCCTAAATAATACTTTTTTAAAGGGATTATTTAGACTTATATAAGCTTATAAGCTATAAACTTCTTTAAATAAGCTTTCCCAAACACCCCTATAAATTCCAACTTATGGCTGGGCAACGCAAATCACCAAGTTTAGCGATAAAACTATAAAAATTTGTAGTTTAGTGCCGAAAATGAAAAACTCAAAAGCTCCCACTACCAAAATATGAACTCCAGGAATCAATGCAAAACCCCCTAATTTTCTTAGTCCTCACTCAGTCGTCGCTCTCTCTCAAAAATGGCGGGTAAGGGCGAAGGAATCGCTGACGCTTCTTCATCGGGGAAGCGAAATGGTAAGGATTCTTCCGGTTATCGTTGTTGTTTGCATATTTGCTACCTTTTTTGTCATTTTAGGGCTTCTTATCGCTTGCATGATTTTAAAATGATATGATGGAATGTAGCTAGATTTTAGTGTTTTTTCTTGACGTACATTGATGCTTTTGAGTTGTGTTTGTGTGTGAAATTGTGTGTGCTGTAGACGAATTGAAGCTTGCTGTCGAAGGGATCGCTGACGCTTCTTCATCGGGGAAACGGAAACGCGATGGAGACGATCATTCAGAAAACCAACAGACCAAAGTCTCCAACGTCCTCAAGTTATCCGAGGATTGCGCTTCTGAAACCGAGGAGAACCGGTCTAGCGACGATGAAGATGTTAGCGATGCTGAAGATGTTAGCGATGATGAAGATGATTGTAAGGATTCTTCCAATCATCGCCAGTGTTTGCATATTTGCCACCTTTTGTCATTTTAGGGCTAATTTATGATTTTATTAAAATTTAGGTGTTTTATTGACATATATTGATGCTTTTGAGCTGTTTTCGTGTGTGTGTGCTTTCGAGGAAATGAAGCTTGCTGGCTGGAAATTGTTGGAGTTTCTATTGTTTCTGCTAATATATAATTTTACAATTGAATATGTGATGTAGAAGTCTGAAAGAAGCTTTTACTCCTTAGTCCTTATAATTAGGAAAAAAATCCATGTTACGTTTCTATTTAGGAAGTACTAGTTTGACTTTAAAATTATGTATAGTGTTCATATTTAATATAGATATCTTCATTTTTTTTTATTAAAACGGGCTTTAATTCAATTAACATGTTCCTCTTAAAAGTTAGAATAATTTGTGTAAACTTTGATGTTAAAACTCAATAGGCAGTTGACTCCACTTTCTGAACCTGAAAGTTTTTTTCAGTGGAGATAGTACAGAAACACAAAATTTTCAGGCAAGTATTTGGTGAATTGAAAGTTGAATTACCAAACTTTTGACAGAAATGAGCTTGTTTTGGTGGATGGTATATACTATATATATACACTTAAATGTGATCTGATCCGGTTTTTGTTTGTTAGGGTATGACAATTTTCAGATGTCCGTCAAGACCTTCACGGGAAATACCATCTCTGTGGAAGTCACACACTCAGACACCATCGGTGACGTGAAAGCCATGATCCAGAAAAAGGAATATATTCCCATTGACCAGCAGGCACTGATCTTCAACAAAAAGGTTCTGCAGGACATTGATACCCTTGCTGACCTCAACATCACCAAGAAATCCAGAGTGACAGTTATGCACAAATCACAGGGATTTATGCAGATATTTGTCAAGATCGCGAAATCAGGAACCATCTATGTGGAAGTGAAACCTTCAGACACCATTGGCAACCTGAAAGCCAAGATCCAGGATAAGGAAAGTATTCCCACTGATCAACAGGTGTTGATCTTTGATGAAATGGTCCTGGAGGACAGTGGTACCGTTATCGACTTCAACATCAACAACAAATCCACTCTCACACTATTGTGTAAATCGAGAATATTTATGCATGTATCTGTCAACGTCTCCAACACTGGAATGACCATCTCTGTAGAAATCAAACCCTCAGACACCGTCAACAACTTGAAAGCCAAGATCCATGATATGGTAGGCATTCCCCTTGAGCATCACGAGTTGATCTTCAACGGAATGGTCCTTAACAACAACGGTATCCTTGGTGACTTCAACATCAAGAACGAATCCACTCTCACACTTGCACGTAAATTAAGCGATTTGATGCAGATATCCATCGAGACCCACACCGGAGAGACCATCTCTTTGGAAGTCAAACCCACCGACACTATCAGCAACGTGAAAGTCAAGATCGCGGATAAGGGAGGAGATTGCGTTGACCAGCAAGTGCTGATTTTCAACGATATGGTTCTCGAGGATAGTGGTATGCTTGCAGACTTCAACATTAAGACAGGATCCACCCTCACACTTTTTCTTGAATTAAAGGTATCAATGGGCATAATTATAAAGACCCTTACCGGAAAGAGAATCCTTGTGGGTGTCAAACATTTAGACACCATTTTGGATGTGAAAGCCAAGATCCAGCGAAAGGAAGGCATCCCCCCTGACCAGCAGAGACTGATATTTTGCTCAAAGCAGCTTGAGGACGAGCGTACGGTTGCAGATTACAACATCCAAAAGGGATCCACCATCCATCTTGTGCTTAGATATGGGGGTAGTAATTGACTTCAGTGATGAAGCCTGCATGAACTTAGTGTTGGATTAGATAATTATATCTATCTTATCATCTGTATATACTATAATCAAGAAGATGATGCCTTGATGTAGCTATTGTTTGTTATTCTTACTTGTGTATGTTAATGATCAAGGCTATGTTCATGTCTATAATTACATATTGTTTATAAAAAAGATGATGCCTTGTGCCGCTCTTGTAGATCTGTTGGATAAAAGTTTTTCTTATGAATTTAAAAATTAAACTCATACCTAAATAAGGTGAAACTAAAATAATGTTTGCACAAATGACCAAGTTTATTGACGAAACAAGACCATAAAAAATGTAGCTTAGAACTTCCCCAACTGTTTGCGTTTTCCTAGCTCATTATTTTTGTTATATCACATCAACACCATATCATATTTATTAGTTAAATATATATCTTAATGTACTATTAAAAGATAGAAACGAAATTTACCATAACAAAATTAAAAAGATAAAATTCTAAATAAAATAAAAATAATTGTTTTAATGTTATTAAAAATTATTACTTCCTCCGTATCAAAATAAGTGAATCACTTTTTTTTCTCCGAGGTGTATCAAAATAAGTGAATCACTTTTCTTATTTGGCAAACTTTTATATTTAAAATTACTCATTTATCCTTACTTATCCCTTTTTAAATATCATTAAAGGTGTGGGATTCCATCCATTTTTGTCATCTTCCTATATTTGGGGCTCATCCATTCTAATTACCCTATTTAATTTCATTAATCTCTTATTACCTTATTTTACCTAAAAAACATGAACTTTAATGTGATTCACTTATTTTAATACGAATGAAGTAAAAGAAAACTCATTCTCACTCCTTTCTCTTCCCATCCTCCACTCTCTTTTATCATCTTTCAAAGAAAGGTGAACAAGAATATGAAAATTGAAGAAAAACTGATAATGCAATTGGCACAAACCTTAAAAAATCTTCGATGCGAGTTTTTTACAAAGTTTTGTATTTTTTCTTTCTAGGTTATTTGAAGCCTTGAAGGTTTGTAACTTTCTAGTAAAATGTTTTTGCTTAATATTTTTTTTTGAAAATTAATTTATTTAAATAAAGATTTATGTTACAATTTTAATACTGTTTGACTTGGTGAAAAAAAAAAGATTTTGATAATGACATGCATAACAAATTTGTACATTCATTGTAACCGACTCCTACATTTCAGGAATTACTCCCCTTATAAAATAATGTACAATTTTTTTTTTGCACTAAAGGACTGTCATTATCAAAAAAAAAAAAAAAAAAAAAAAAAAAAAAAAAAGAAAAGAAAGAGAAAAGAAAGAAAGAAAGAAAGAAAGAAAGAAGAAGAAGAAGAAGGAGGCAACAGTCAAAACTTTCAGTCAAAACTAAATGTCTCCCGCTACGAAATATGAACTTCATCGTAGGAATCAATGCAAAAACCCCTATTTTTTCTTAGCCATCACTCTCTCGCTCTCTCTAAAAATGGCGGGGAATGTCGAAGGATCCCATGACGATTCTTTATTGGGAAAACGGAAACGCGATGCAGAAGATCATTCGGACAACCAACAGAGAAAAATCCCCAACTTTCTCAAGTTCATCGAAAATTCCGCTTTTGAAAACGAGAGCGGGTCTAGCGACCATGAAAATGTTAGCGACGACAACGTAAATAGTAAGGATTCTTCCAATCATCGCCATTGTTTGCATATTTGCCACCTTCATTTTACAGCTAATTTGTGATTTTATTAGAATTTAGGTGTTTATTTATTGACATATATTGATGTTTTTGAGCTGTTTTCGTGTGTGAAATTGTGTGTGCTTTCGAGGAAATGAAGCTTGCTGGGTGGAAATTGTTGGAGTTTCTATTGTTTCTGCTAATAGATAATTTTACTCTTGAATATCTGATGCAAAAGTATAGAAGAAGCTTTTACTCAGTCCTTATAATTAGGAATTAAAAAAATCCATGCTAATTTTTTATTTAGGAAGTACTACTTTGACTTTAAAAGCATGTATAGTGTTTATTTTGTTAATAGATAATTTTACTTAGAATATGTGATGAAAGCAGATACACCATTGTGCAGTCACAATTGGTGATTTTGGTTTGGCTAATCTGTGATAAGTTTTTTGTGTGTTTGAAACCCTAAATTGGTAAATAAAAAATCAGATTGAACCGAACAATCGAAGACGGAGATGAAGATTGCCAGCCAATATATGAAAATGAAATTTGCTTGAATCCACTCAGAAACTTTTAAATTCATCATCAGCATCCAAAATATATTTCCCTTTATTTTTATAAATAACAGCAGCAAGTTTGTATTGACTAAAAACGTTTCCCTTTATTTTGTGTGTTTGAATTTTATTGTTATGAAGAATATCATTAGCCTCAAATAAATATGTTTGACTAAAAAAAGTCAAAATTAAACTTTGTGGTCAAAGAGACGGTGGAGGAAGAGTGATTGGGATAAAAGTTAAAAAGAGAACAAAAAAATTAAAAGCATAAAGACAAATATGCCCTCATGTGCATCGCATTAACGGCAGTTAGTATTAGGGATCAAAAGCGTTGACATTATTTCGTATTTAGGGACTATCCTTGTAATTTGTGAGATTTAAGGATCAAATCCATAACTTTTGGCAAACCACAAGGGCCATCCATGTAATTTACTTTATTTAATATACATATCTTCATCTTTTCAACACAAACTTAAATTCAAGGGTAAATTTCCGAAAATGGGCAATTAATCACACTTTTCCTATTAAAGGGGTGAACTAAATTCACTCTCCTAAGAGCGTAAGAGGTGTTATCTAATCTAATTTATACCAAAAAGGGTGTGCATGTTCGATTTTTTTAATTTCAGGTTATAAAAGGTTGACCAGGAATTTTTGCTGAAACCTGTATTTTTGCCGGCATTTTCACTCACACCACCACCTTGTTCCTCCCCTGCCTTCACCCCCTACGATAGACAATACATCTAATTTTTCGATCTTGATAGTTAGGGGTGTTCAAAACCGGGTATCCGGATTTTCGGATAGTGATAATCGGTATCTGAAATTCGGATACCCGTTTTAGTTGTGAAACAACAATTATATATGGTCTAATTCTTTTTTGCACACATGTCCATAATATATATTTCTTTAATTTGTAGGCATGACAGATCCAAGTACTGCCAAAGGTATGGTAAGGAACAAAACAACATGGACTCCGGAAGAAGATGAAAAGATAATCGATGCATTAATGAAATTGCATGCCTCCGGTAAGTATGGTGCAGATAACGAATATGTTTTATGATAATTGTATATGTTTTAAGGGTTTTGTAATCAATCCGTATGTGAACAAATGATCCGTTTTCTGTGTGTTAGTGGTTGGTTATTTTCAGATTTCCATCAAGACCTTCACGGGAGATACCATCTATTTGGAAGTCAAAGACTCAGACACCATCGACAACGTGAAAGCCAAGATCGAGGAAAAGGACGGTATTCCCTTTGACCAGCAGGCACTGATATTCAACAAAATGGCTCTGCAGGACATCAATACCCTTGCTGACCTCAACATCACCAAGGAATCCACACTCATGCACAAATCAATGGGATTTATGCATATATTTATCAAGATCAACAAAGCAAGAAGTATTTTTGTGGAAGTGAAACCTTCAGACACCATTGGCAACCTGAAAGCCAAGATAAGGAAAGTACGTACTCCTGCTAGGTGTTGATCTTCGATGAAATGGTCCTGGAGGATAGTGGTAGCATTGTTGACTTCAACATCAACAACAAATCCACCCTCACACTTATGCTTAAATCCACAGGATGGATGGAAATTCACCGTCAGAAACTTGAAAGCCAAGATCGAGGATAAGATCGGATATTTCATTGTCAAGCAAGTGCTGATCTTCAACGACATGGTTCTTGAGGATAGTGGTATCCTTTCAAACTTCAACATTAAGAACGGATCCACCCTCACACTTGTGCTTAAATCAATGGAAATAATATTTATCAAGACCATCAGTGGATTAGTGGTCCCTGTGGGAGTCAAAGACTCGGACACCATCAGCCATGTGAAAGCCAAGATCTACAATAAGAGGCTGTTCTTTGCCGGAGAGCCGCTCCTGGACAACCGCACTGTTGGCGGTTACAACATCCAAAAGGGATCCACCCTCCATCTTGTGTTTAAATTAAAGGGGAGGTGTTTAGCATAGAGTGTAATTCACTTAAGTGATAGACAAGACTAAAATGCAGTTTAGTGGCCGGAATACAAGTATAACTATCTTCACCTTTTTCAAACAACTAGATTATGGAGATGAGGAATGTATTCGAGTATATACATAACTTGTAAACAGTTAGCTACTCCTACTGGTACCTGAATTTGCAGATCTACAACAAATCAATCTTGCATTTGCTATTCTATTCTATTGGACCACCATGGATGCCTTCAAAAATTATGCTTGCCTTCTGTCAAAATTTCAAAAAAATATGTATAAAATTTTATATGCATTTTAAATGTATATACAGTTAATGTATTATATACGGCAGACTAAAGCTAAAAAAACTCTAAATCCAAGTCATATACAGAAGTGTTGAACTACTCATATCGGTTTGAAGGTTACTCATACCGGTTTGAAGGTGGCTTAATGCTCCCTCAGGATATGTTCAAATTGGGTGCCACTACTGTAAAAGTGACTCAATTCGATAGTGATGGTGTTTGAAAAAACATTTACGTGACAACTATATTGAAGTCAATTTCTGTGTATATAATTTTCATATTTATTCGCTAATTCACATCTTCAAATCTAAATTTGACGTCATATTTGAACCTCAAAAGCTTGAAAGCTAAAAAAAATTATATATATTTTTTATTTTTATAAACTGAAATTTTGTGACCATTGATTCTGTTCAGTTAAGGAACCTGAGAAGAAAATCAAGATGTGAAACCAGTAAAAAAGAAAGCATGTGGATCCTCTAGGTCAACACCAAAAGTCAATGAAAAGTCAAAATAAAGGAATTTGGGCCATAGATAAGCTTTTAATCCAGTCAATAATTATGTGTTTGTAACTAAATCGTTCTTTAGCCAATTTGAGAAAGACGAGGTCTCTTCAATATTACCATTGTCGCAACACGTGCTTCTTACATCTTTTTTACTTTGATGTATTATTTTTGTGAAAATTTTATAAGCCGCCCGTGATTTATCACGGGTTATAGGCTAGTATATATGATACACTCTGGTAGTATCGATCAATAGAATGAACAGAAACAATCAGATGTAATGGAATTGATTGAAGAATTAAACGAATACATGAACTGCAATTACATGAAACCTAATTAACTAGAGAGAAATTATTCTAGGCTAGATTACTCCTAACTTATAAACCAAGCATGCCTAACTTTATTGCTCAACTCTCTATTTAAAGGGGAAACTGACCAACACTCCAAATACAAAATACCTAAACTACCCTTTTCCCTTTCTTTCTTCTAGCATATGTAACTCATACCGAATAAGGGAAAAGTGTATCAATATAAAAAAAAGACCATGCCTTGTGTCTCTTGTTCTAGATCAGATCTCTTTTGTTACTTGTTTTTTTATTAAATGGTATTACTGTTTTAATGGGCTCGAACTTTGCTCGTGATTATGCGACTTCACTCATGACCATTTCAAACCTTCTGATTTGCACCCAATAAATGTTTACCCAGAGAGGAGTCGACAAACCCTTATCATTTGCCTATTAGTATATAGTTTCGTGTTGCCTATTAGTAGATAGTTTCTTGTTGTATACTCTGTATGTCAACGTAGGCTTTGTTGATGTATAATCGTGATTTAATTTTTTTTTTCTTTGCGTTGTGTAGCACCAGTTTAATGCACAACCCTTTTAGAGCATATATTTTGGAAGATTTATAGTGTTCTTATAAGTAGCATATATTTTGTAATAATTAAAACGACCGTCTTAAGCTATTTGGGAGTTGTTTGAGGGATGAAATTATTTTTCATTGTGTGATACGCAATTAATTTAAATATTAATATGATGAAGTTAATTAACTAGGAAACACAAATATAAAACAACTAGCTTCATAGCCCGCCCGATTGGGCGGACATGCTTCAAGAGATATATTATAGAAAAATACCAACAAATATTAATAATTTTAAAAATGACATAAGAATTGATAGTTGTAACGATAAGTTTGTACAAAATTTGATACATGAACAAATGTTACATAAAATTATTGACGAAATAAAACTTCTTTGTGAACGACATTTGTTGTTGAATTAGTGTAATTGCCATCTCCATCACAACAAATGACATTCAATCCGTTCTTGTTCTTAACTCGAGATACAACTACATAAAGCTGGCCATGTGAGAATACCGGTTTTTGCAGAAACAAACCAACTTGAGACAGCGTCTGACCTTGACTTTTATTAATGGTCATAGCAAAGCAGACCTGAACAGGAAATTGCCTCAGATTCAATTTGAAAGGCATCTTGTTGTCGGAAGGACTAATAACCATTCGAGGAATAGCGCAAATTGTACCAACCTTGCCGCCAGATATGATTTTACCTTCGATTATATTTACCCCCAATCGTAATATCTGAAGTATCGTTCCGCTGCACAATCCAGCTTTCTGGTCAATATTCCGCATACACATTACCGGAGCGCCGATCTTTAACTTCAAGATATGTTGCGGGACGCCTGACAGTTTTATACTGTTCAAGAAATCTGTGGTGTAAAGATCAAGGTTAAACATAATATCATCTTCATCTGCAGCAGAAACCGAGTCCGATGACTCGTATGTCTTTTCTTCTCCGGGAATTAAAGAAAGCATCCGTTCGTTTATGACGTCAACCATTTCGTGTGTGGGAGCAAGAATGGCTCGATCTTGAAAAAAGCTGCGTTGCCATAGATTATCTAGCAACTGAGGGTATGTTTCTTGAATAATAGCCCCAACGTTATCATCATACTCTGGAATCAGCATGTTGTCCGGGAACTCTATTGACGATTCACCATCATTTTCAGCACCTGTGTTTAGATAATTAGAAAAAAAAGTTGATATCATTCAAAAAAAACATGGAATGGTTTATAAAATATTACAAATAAATGAAATACATACATATAGTGCCGTTGCCAATATCGAGTATCCAATCTGCGAATTCCTTTATTTCTTTTCTTTCAAACTCAGATGCTCCCGAACCCAGCCTCATGTTTACTGTTAAATTCAAGACAGTGCAGTGGTCCCAAAGATATGAAGCATTGATCGTCGCATGAACCACGTCTTGCCTACAGCCTTTTGGAATAACATGAAGAATTTGCCGAAAATCACCACTAAACAAAACATGAGGCATCAGCTACAACATTAGCTTTACGTAGTTGCAAAACTGATTTAGAGCCTATCGTAGTTGCAAAACTACAATGTGCTGCTGGATTGGCTCATTTGGAGGTTAAGAAATACAAGCAGGCAGCTTTTACGTAGCAATGCATTTTCAAAGCCCGCCCGAATGGGCGTGCATGCTTCGAAAAAAATATAAGAAAATATAGTGATACGGTTAAAATAACATAACAAACATAACAAACCATAATTGAAATGATGAGAAACAATTTTTGATACATGAATAAATGGTATAAGAAATTTAGAGGCGCAATAAAACTTTTTTGTAAATAATTTTATAGAATATAAGCGTAAGAATTACATGGTTGAATTTATTGAACTTTTAAAGTGGTGTTCTTGATACATGGGAAGGCTTCAAAAGTTTTTATAACTAAAACGTAAAATACTAAATGGTTTAAATATACGTATTTGATATATGAAATATTGCTTTGAAATCTTAGTTCATAATTATGGAGTTCTATAAATTAATATTAAATTAAACTTTTAAAATAGGTAATAGCATGATGTTAGCAGCAAATTCAGATTTTTTGTTTGTATTACTCTTAAATCATTTCCGATAATAAAGTTGTTAATTAAGGAAAATTCAATTAATTCTAATTTTAAACCCGAATTAATGGAAAGAGAGACATGGCATGTTGGCCAATCCTAGAATTACACATGTCATTGTTAGCGAATAGGATTGCTCCAAACTGCCTAGTTGGCAAATGTAAATCAAATGTAGCCTCATATATAGAAGAAGATTACACATGTCATTGTTAGCGAATAGGATTGCTCCAAACTGCCTAGTTGGCAAATGTAAATCAAATGTAGCCTCATATATAGAAGAAGATATCTAGAAACTTTTAGTGACTGAGACATTAAGTCATAATGATAATTTTAATTAGGGTTTTTCTAATATATGCATATGTTAAGATTAATTTAATAAACATAAATTTTCTATTTAAACATAAATATATATTTAATTAATCTTCAAAAATGGTTAAAAAAAAGTTTATTAATATTGTTCAGTATCAAATTAACAACCACTTCATTAAATGAATCATAATGTATGCTCCGGAGCATACATAGTTTTTTTTTTAACGGCAACCTAAATTACTCCTAATTCCACCTATGTCAGGAGCATACATGGTTTTAACACCATGTATTAAATGAAAACTTTTTTAATTATTATTATTATAATAATTAAACAATATTTTAACACCATGTAGAAAAGACAAACTTATAGTAAGAGCACAAAGTATGTTGTGCTAGTTAAAATCATGTTAATTTTTTTATTTTTTTGCCATTTAACATGATTTTAGCACTTACATCAAAACTACTATACCTCAAAATTATACTTCATGATTTAACATCCTATAATACCGCTTTGAGATCCACAAAATAACTAGCTTATGTTAAATATAGTAATAAAATACTCCATCCGTCCCATTTTTATTGTCTAGTATACAATTTTAGTTTGTCCCACAAAAACTATCATTTCCTAAATTTCAACCAATCAAAAAATATTTAAGTGGTAAAGAAAATATTTGATTGGTGACATGGTATAATTAATGCACTTTTCTTAAACTTGGGACATTTTATATAAGAGCAATGCCAATATTTGCGTTAGTAGCTCGTCGGTAACTCTTCGATTTGTGACACCGTTTGCACCAACTCAAAATTGAGGTGTGTATGGGTCGAGTTGGGTCGGTTTTTACCTATATATGAACCCAAATTGAAAAATTCTTGAAACCATAGAACCCGTTTGATTCGGTTTTTCAAAATATTCGATCGTTCAGATTTAATTTTTTGTTTTGTTCCATTCGGATTTAGTTTTAATTTTTTTGGACACCAAAACATAGGTTTAATACAAGTTGGGCTTTTCTGATTTATCTAAAAGAACATAAAAATAATAATTATACAATAACTATAAAGATGTTTATTGATAAAAAAAAAAATCAAACTTAACATAAGTACATCCGAACCAATAAATATTTAAACAAATACTGTAACGATTAAATTCCGAACTTTTGTCTGGGCAACGGAAATCACCAAGTTTAGTGATATAACTATAAAAGTATGTAGTTTAGTGCCAAAAAAGGAAAAGCTCAAACCTCTCCCACTATCAAATTTTGAACTCCACCAAAACCCCCTAATTTTTCTTAGTTCTCAGTCCTCACTCTCTCTCAAAAATGGCGGGCGAGGGCGAAGGAATCGCTGGAGATTCTTCACCGGGTAAACAAAATGGTAAGAATTTTTCCGATTATAGTCGTTGTTTGCATTATTGCTAGCTTTTGTCATTTTAGGGCTTCTTTCTGATTCATCTTAAGGTGGGTTGTGGCTTGCATGATTATAATATGATATGATGGAATGTAGGTAGCTTTTACCTTTTTTCTTGACATACATTGATGCTTTTGAGTTGTGTTTGTGTGTGAAATTGTGTGTGCTATAGAGGAATTGAAGCTTGCTGTCGCTGCTTCTTCATCGGGGAAACGGAAGCGCGATGGAGACGATCATTCAGAGAACTACCGGATAAAAATCTCCAACGTCATCAAGTTCTGCGATGATTGCGCTTCTGAAACCGAGGAGAGCGGGTCTAGCGACAATGAAGATGTTAGTGACGATAAAGATGTTAGTGAAGATGAAGATGTTAGTGACGATGATGATTTTAGTGACGATGAAGATGTAAGCGAAGACAACATAAATAGTAAGGTTCTTCCAATCATCGCCATTGTTTGCATATTTGCCATCTTTGGTCATTTTAGGGCTAATTTGTGATTTTATTAGAATTTAGGTGTTTATTTATTGACATATATTGTTGATTTTGAGCTGTTTTCGTGTGTGAAATTGTATGTGCTTTCAAGGAATTGAAGGTTGCTGGCTGGAAATGGTTCGAGTTTCTATTGTTTCTGCTAATTTTACAATTGGATATTTGATGCAAAAGTATAGAAGAAGCTTTTACTCCTCAGTCCTTATACCCAATGCGACTTAATTCCACTTAATTATTCTGCAATTTTCACATCAGATAATTATACTGTATGCACGTATAGTTCTATTATGGCTCTAGATCTATGTTGACTTGCTGTTTATAAATTAGGGATTTTTTTTTACCAATTTTCGCTTCATTAGTTAGTTGTATTAATGGTCAAAGTTAGGACCTCTGATTAGCTTCGTTTGGGTTTATCTTCATAATCACCAACAGAAAGTGAAAGTGAAAGCGAAATATATGCAGTTAGAATCTATCATGTGTACCCAAAATAAGTATCAGTGCGTTCTAGTTGTGAATTATGCATGTTTATGTTGGATTCAATAACCCAATTTGAAACAGCAATTATATATGGTCTAATTCTTTTTTGCACACATGTCCATAACATATATTTCTTTAATTTGTAGGCATGACAGATCCAAGTACTGACAAAGGTATGGAAATGAAGAAAAGAATATGGGCAACAGAAGAAGATGAAAAGTTAATTGATGCATTAATGAAATTGCATGCCTCCGGTAAGTATGGTGCAGATAACGCATATGTTTTAACGTTTTTGTGATCAATTTGTATGTGAACAAATGATCCGATTTGTGTTTGTTAGTGGTTGAATATTTTCAGATTTCTGTCAAAACCTTCACGGGAAATACCATCTCTTTGGAAGTCACGCACTTAGACACTATTGGTAACGTGAAAGCCATGATCCAGGAAAAGGAAGGTATTCCCGTTGACCAGCAGGAACTGATGTTCAACAAAATGGCTCTGGATGACACCGATACCCTTGCTGACCTCAACATCACCAAGGAGTCCACAGTGACAGTTATGCATAAATCAATTGGATTTATGCATGTATTTGTCCAGATCAACAAAGCAAGAAGCATCTATGTAAAAGTGAAACCTTTAGACACCATTGGCAACCTGAAAGCCAAGATCCAGGATAAGGAAGGCATTCCGGCTGATCAACAGGTGCTGATCTTCAATGATTTGGCCCTGGAGGACAGTGGTACCATTGTTGACTTCAGCATCAACCACAAATCGACCCTCACACTTGTGCGTAAATCAACGGGATGGATGGAAATATTTGTCAACATAGGAAAGACCATCTCTCTAAAAGTCAAACCCTCGGACGCAATCCTCAACTTGAAAGCCAAGATCCAGGATATAGAAGCCATTCCCTCTGATGAGCATGCAGGTGTTGATCTATGGTTCTGAACAACAATGGTATCCTTGCTGACTTCAACATCAAGAACAAATCCACTCTCACACTTGAGCGTAAATCACGCGATTTGATGCGGATATATGTCGAGGGAGAGAGAGAGACCATCTCTTTGGAGGTCAAACCCACTGACACAGTCAGGAATGTGAAAGTCAAGATCAAGGATAAGGGAGGAGATTGCATTGACCAGCAGCAAGTGTTGATCTTCAACGAAATGGTTCTTGAGGATGGTGGTATCCTTGCTGACTTCAACATTAAGACGGGAGCCACCCTTACACTTATGCTTAAATCAAAGGTATCATCAATGGAAATATTTATAAACACCCTCACTGGACTAGTGATCTCTCTGGGAGTCAAAGATTCGGACACCATCAGCGATGTGAAAGCCAAGATCTACAATAAGCAAGGTTTTCCCCCTGCCCACCAGAGGTTGTTCTTCGCCGGAGAGCCGCTCCTGGACAACCGCACTGTTGCCAATTACAACATCCAAAATGGATCCACCCTCCATCTTCTGCTTAAAATAAGGGCTAAGTAATTCAGTAAGATGAGAAGCATAGAATGTAGATAGACAATGATTAGTTTAGTTGTCCAACTAGATTATGGTGATGACGAATGTAAATGTATTCGAGTATGTACATAACTTGTAAACACTTAGCTACTCCTACTGGTACCTGAATTTGCAGATCTACAACAAATCAATCTTGCATTTGCTATTCTATTGGACCATCATATTAATCTTGTTATTTTATATAAAAAAGACCATGCCTTGTGTCTCTTGTTCTAGATCAGATCTCTTTTGTTACTTGTTTTTTAAATGATATTCCTGTTTTAATAGGCTCCCAGGGGTGACCGGATTTTAACTTCTTGTTGTATACACTATATGTGATTGTAGGCTTTGTTGACGTATACTGGTTACTCCTTTCCCTTAATATGCTATTAAAATTTATTTAATTATTTGTTATTTTTTTCTTTGCCTGTGTAGCGCCAGTTTAATGCACAACCCTAGAGCTGGAATATTTATAGTGTTCTTGCAAGTGTTGTGTAGCATACTAGCATATATTTTGTAATAATTAAAACGATCGTCTTAAGCTATTTGGGAGTTGTTTGAGTAATGAATTTATTTTTCATTGTGTGATATGCAGTTGATTTGAATATTAATATGATGAAGTTTATTAAACAGGAAACAAAAATATAAAACAATTTCTAGAAATTTTTAGTGACTGAAACATTTCAGTCACTAATAAAGTTGTTAGAACATTTTTTGCTGAAGCTTTAGTTATCAAAGGACTTTTAAAAGCTTTGGGTGAAAATATTCCAAGAATTTTTATTGATTGCTGTCAGTTATGTTTTTGGTTTTGGTTCGGTTAGGTTTTTTTAACCCACCCTTTCGGAAAACCAAACCGAACAAAAGCGAAACGAAAACGATGAATTTTCAAAAACGAAACCGAAACGATTACTTGTTTTCGGTTCGGTTTCGATTCTGTTTTTTTGGCTCAAATACTCACCCTATGGCCATGCTACTACATAACACCGGAACCAAACTGAAAATTTAGTTTTAAAATTTGAACCTGAACTGTCAATTTTTAGTATTGGTTAAATTCTTCATTTTCAAAATTTCACGATTTTTACCGACCATATTAGAATCTCTAAAAAGTTAAATCAAAACTAATATAACACTTAAATTAGTTTTGTTGTTTGGTGTTGGCTTCTTTTTTGTTGCCTGGTTGTATGCGTGAGTTATATATATGAGTTAATTACACGGATGGTCCTTTAACTTTGTGCCAGATTTCACCGATGGTCCTTAACTTTCAAAAATTACACCGATGGTCCTTATTTTGGAAATCTTTTTCACCGGTAGTCCTTTACCAAAACGGACGTGTATTTGGTCCGTTAAATGAAATCACGTGCTTCGCACGTGGGGGCAGTTTTGTCATTTGTCATCCCTTCTCCTTTCCCCCCTTTAAAAACTTATTTCCTAATTTCTTCTTACGCCTTCTTCAGTCGACAAATCCCAAATCCATTCCAATTCGTCTTCTTTAGCTTCTCCCTCAACAATGGCGATTTGCAGGTGTGGTAAACAAGCAATAATCCTTACTTGTTTACCACACCTGCAAATCGCACCTGGGGTTTCTGTCGGTCCAAGAAGTAAGGATTATTGCTTGTTTACCACACCTGCAAATCGCCATTGTTGAGGGAGAAGCTAAAGAAGACGAATTGGAATGGATTTGGGATTTGTCGACTGAAGAAGGCGTAAGAAGAAATTAGGAAATAAGTTTTTAAAGGGGGGAAAGGAGAAGGGATGACAAATGACAAAACTGCCCCCACGTGCGAAGCACATGATTTCATTTAACGGACCAAATACACGTCCGTTTTGGTAAAGGACTACCGGTGAAAAAGGTTTCCAAAATAAGGACCATCGGTGTAATTTTTGAAAGTTAAGGACCATCGGTGAAATCTGGCACAAAGTTAAAGGACCATCCGTGTAATTAACTCTATATATATATATATATATATATATATATATAATTCTCTTTTTCTCCAAAAAAAAAAGAAAAACACTAAAATTCCAACCTAAGGCAATACAAATCAATTTTAGGGGTTGTTTAAAAAAAAGTTATTTAAACAACTTATATAAGTTTATATAAATCTAATTAAGTTTAATTTGTATAATAAACTTATGGGTTTTTGTTAATGACAGCCCTTAGGGCTGTCATTAAGAGGTGGTTACGTGCATAAATCGTTTGTACTTTCAGTGGTGGGGGTTGATTCCTAAAATGCAGGGGGCGGTTATTAATTATGTACAAGTTTTTTTGCGTGTCTTGACTTCATAGTGACAGCTATTATCATTTTCCTAAACTTATACTTCCTCCGTATCAAAATAAGTGACACAAATTAGTTTACACGTTTTTTGAGGTAAAAGATTAAATTAGAGGTTAAAATATATTAAAGTACATAATTAGTGGAGAATGGGTCCCACTTTTCTTGAATAAAGTGATATTAGTGAGTTTTAAAGGTAAAAGTAAGGATATAAGGGCAATTTCACTTTATTAAAGTGGATAGTTAGTGGGTATGGGTCCCACTATTTTTACCAAATAAGGAAAGTTTTCAAAGTGTGTCACTTATTTTGATACACCCCAAAATAGAAAGTGTGTCACTTATTTTGATACGGGGGAAGTATAACTAAACTAATAAGCTGATAAGGAATAAAGATTTCAAACAGACCCTTTTTAGTGTGGGAAAAAAAAGAAAAAGCTAAAAAAAACCTTCCGGCTCCCACTATCAATATATGAAGTTCAGGAATTAATGCAAAACCCCCTAATCTCTACTACTTATAAAGCATTTAGACCTTTCCCTAAATAGGGTTTTGAAAATTCAGCCAATAACTTTCCTTTTTCGTCGAAAATTCAATTTAAAAGTAAAAATACTTTATAGGGCTCGAACTCGGGATCAAGATTACATAAGCAAGCGTGCTAACCAACTGTGATATAAGGTAGTATGTTGATTCTCCCTAATCAATTCTTATAAAGCATTTAGATCTTTCTCTCTACTACTTATAAAGCATTTAGACCTTTCCCTAAATAGGGTTTTGAAAATTCAGCCAATAACTTTCCTTTTTCGTCGAAAATTCAATTTAAAAGTAAAAATACTTTATAGGGCTCGAACTCGGGATCAAGATTACATAAGCAAGCGTGCTAACAAACTGTGATATAAGGTAGTATGTTGATTCTCCCTAATCAATTCTTATAAAGCATTTAGATCTTTCGCTAAATAGGGTTTTGAAAATTCAGCCAATAACTTTCCTTTTTCGTCGAAAATTCAATTTAAAAGTAAAAATACTTTATAGGGCTCGAACTCGGGATCAAGATTACATAAGCAAGCGTGCTAACCAACTGTGATATAAGGTAGTATGTTGATTCTACCTAATCAATTAATATAACCTAACCTACACTCTTCTTACCAGGTTCCTGAACACGCCTTAGGCGTCGATTCAGTTACCTTTTTGCTTCTTTCAAACCCCTCGTTTCCTTCAATGTCTGCCTCTTCCTTCAAGAGTCTTCCTCAATACGTGTAACCTACACTCCCGTCGATTCAATTCCAAACCCCTCGGTTTCTTCAAAAATAAAGGTTCACGTGAAGGGTTTCTTAAAAAGCCTAATAACGCTAAAGAAAGAAATAGAACTACAGTGTTCTTAAAACCCTAGCAATCCAACTCGCAACTTCGCAAGTTCCAATCATGGTTTTCTCGGGTCAGTTTGATAAGTTCCTTAAATCTTTCGAGATTCGTTTCTACTTTCATGTAATCAGGTTAAAGCTTGTTGATTTTAATTTTAATTTTTTGAGGATTTCTTTATAATCCGTTAGGTATTGAAGTGAAACCTGGAAAGCCATACACTTATACGATCAAAGAAGGCAGAGGACGCCATCGTATTTCTCAATTAATCCATTTGGTATTTTATTGGCATTTAAAAGTTCAATTGCTTGATTTGGTACTTATAATCAATTAGTTCTAGAATTCTAATAATTTTGGTAATATTAGCTTCATCCCAAATATCCGAATTTTAGTGCAAGGGCATCATGATGGGCTGAGGTTAAGTTGTCACCTTACAAAATTTGGTTAAATGCATCTTATATAATCATTTACTCCTCCTTAGATTGGAGATCATAACTAATTCATTTAAATCAATTTTCCTTGTCATGGTTGAATTTTAGTTCTTGGGTTATTGACTTATTGTTACCCTTATTTGTGGTCATCCAACATTTTTTTGGTTATTTCAATTTTGCAGATATGAGGATGTTGAAGAATTTATGTCAGATTCAAAATCCATGGGTTTGTATTTTTTATATTTGATTTTAGTCCAGAATGTTAATTTAAGTTATGAATTTCTGAACATGTAAAGAGGTTTAAATGCTAAATCTTATGTTTTGGATGGTAATAGATTAACACAAGCCTGTGAATCTTGCCGTGCAGTTTGGTAAGCCAATGCAGAGAAGAAGAGTTGTAACAGAGGCAAGTGTGAAAAGTAAAATTAAAAATTCCCACCAACCCATTAAGATACAATACTCGGTATCCATCATGAAACATGGCCCCAGTTTCTTTTGCCATAAATGACGACAATTCATTTTGGTCCCAAGGTCTTCAAGATGAAAAATGACTAAAAAAGAATTATCTCACAGTTTCATAAGAACATTACATCCGTATTCCATTAGTTTGTCAATGGTTTTAGGCTTCTGAATCAAAGAATCGGTTTCAGAGGTTTTTGGTAACAATAGGTAGATTAGATTAGATATAGTTTTCATAAGGCTAATCGCATGAAAAAGTAACCAAGTTTATTGTTTTTCCTGGAAAAAAACTGGCAAAGTTTTGATAAGTTTGATTTAAGGTAGCATGTAAGCATTGTTGTTAAATTTAGGCACAAGACCATCCTTGTAATTTATTGTTTTAGAGTTGTATAATCTGAGATAAAAAGTAAAATCATTTAGTATTGTTTATCATTTGCAAAATGCAATTACACTTCTAATGTATAGTTTCTTAATGCATGAATTACCATTATCTATATATACATTTGTCATTGTGGAGTTATTGTTTATTAAAGAAATAAAGTCAGGTTAATAATATATACTAATTATGTGAAAAATGAGTAAAAGTTTAAATTGCCTTGGTGGTTAAAACTTAAAAGTGATGCTTATAAAACTCTGCCATCTAATCCACCCTTTTTTGATACCTACTCCCCACCATTTCATACCTCCTATTTTAAGTTTTTAAAATGAAAATCTAAGTTCCTTCCCTCAATTGTAGCTGTTTTGTGCTTTCAATTTGTATGCCTATCATTTGTTTCATTTTTCCAACCCATCTGAATCTTATTAAAATTTGAAGTACTTTCTTTTTCATAATATCATAGGCGTATTACATAAAAATGTTATTTTGTTAAAAGTATCTACATTTACGTATTTTGTGTCATTCCAAGGCCATTTTTGCTATTAACACAGTGTCCTAATGAGCTACTAGATATGTTTTATTTTTTTTATTTTTTTTGAACAACAGGTTAATAAGTTAGTGTTTTTACATATACATTGACATCCAAACGGGTAGTATGCATTCCTCCAGCGTATTCCTATTTTTTGGGAAATAAACCCCACCTCTTTTTTTTTTTTATCTTCAGAGGAATGTCTTCATCAATGCTTGAACCCAAAACCTTTTGAAGACAAACCCTACAAGACAACCTTTAGTGACCAGTTGATCTAAACCAATTGGTTTACTAGATATGTTTTTTACTTACACAAAATTATATTTATTGACCCCTTAAACTTTAAAATAGTAAATTGCTATCAACACCACCGACCATCCACGAGCACCACCACCAGCCACTGTCAATACTGTCACCACCCATCAAATGGTCGCCATCAAATAGTCACACGGTACCCGCCGCCGCATTGCGCGGGTACCCTGCTAGTTTTTCTTAAACCTCATTCCTCACTCTCTCTCAAAAATGGCGAGTAAGGGTGAAGGAATCGCTGGTGATTCTTCGTCGGGGAAACGAAAACGCGTTGGTAAGGATATTTCCGATTATCGTCATTGTTTGCATATTTGCTACCTTTTTACGTTTTAGGGCTTTTTGGTGATTCATTTTAAGGTCGGTTGTCGCTTGCATGATTTATAATATGATATGATCGAATGTAGCTAGCTTTTACTGTTTTTTCTTGACATCTATTGATGCTTTTGAGTTGTGTTTGTGTGTGAAATTGTGTGTGCTGTAGAGGAACCGAAGCTTAGTTTCTATTTTTTTCCTGCTGCTGTGAAAAGATGATTTTGCATTTGAATATGTGATGCATTATGTATGTATAAAATAAACTTTTAATTAGGAACATAATCCATGTTAATTTTTGATTTAGAAACTAATAACTTGAATTTAAAATCATGTCTAGTGTTCATAGACTTAAATATCCCCAACGTGAAAGTCAAGATCCAGGATATGGTAGCCATTCCCCCTGACCATCAGGAGTTGATCTTCAATGGAATGGTTGTTAACAACAACAGTATCCTTGGTGATCGACCTCAACATAAAGAATGAATCCACTTGCGCTTAAATTAAGTGATTTGATGCATATATCCATCGAGACTCACCACACTGGAGAGAGAGAGACCATCTCTTTGGAAGTCAAACCCACTGATACCATCAGCAGTCTGAAAGTCAAGATTGAGAATAGAATAGGAGAATGCGTTGACAAGCAACTACTGATCTTCAACGAAGTGGTTCTCGAGGATAGTGGTACCCTTGCTGACTTCGACATTAAGAACGGATCAACTGTCACACTTGTGCTTAAATTAAAGGTATCAATGGGCATAACTATAAATACCGGTATCATCGGAAAGAGCATCTCTGTGGTTGTCAAACATTCAGACACCATTTTGGATGTGAAAGCCAAGATCCAGCAAAAGGAAGGCATTCCCCCTGACCAGCAGAGTCTGGTCTTTGGCGGAAAGCAGCTTGAGGGCGAGCGTACTGTTGCAGATTACAACATCCAAAACGGATCCACCATCCATCTTTTGCTTAGATTAAGGTAAGGGGGTAGTAGTTGACTTCAGTGATAAACTAGTTTGAAGCCTATGTAATCTAATACTATTAAGAAGATGATGTAGCTCTCTTTTCTTACTTGTGTATGTAAATGATCTAAGCCTATGTTGATTTCTATAATGGTTATTCCTTTCCCTTACAAGGAAAAAAGAAACTAATAATGAACAAATGGACAACTAAAATCTAGTTGAAACCAAATAATGCAGTTGATCGATTGTATGTTGGAAATGAGGTTTGAACCCCATATCAAAAACATAGTTGAGGGTTTATATACCTGTTCAAAGACGAACCATGCTTTTTCATGTAACGTTTCAAACAAAAATTCAACATAGTCGATATCATTAAGAAAATGGAGATAAAGGGGAAAAATGCAGAGATCTTTGTCACCAAGTGGAATTCTTTTTTCTGTCTAGATATTTCTTTGATAAGTTCTTTTATCAAGTTTCTTCGTTCATAATGTGTCGAGTTTATAGCCTTTCAGGTCACCAAAAGAAATACTTCCTCTGTTGTTTTTTATGTATTTGAGGCAAGAGATTGTAAGCATGCTTAGGATAACTTAAAAGAGAAAAATTAACAGGTGTGCTCTTACTCCTTTTTATTTAAGACATGTTAATAATGTTTAAAAAGAAAATGTAAGGGTAAAGTTAGCAGGTTTGGCTCTATATACCAAGATCATTATCCTCCACTAGTATTAGTATGATCTTACTCTTTTTTACTTAAGACATGTTAATGATGTTTAAAAAGAAAATGTAAGGGTAAAGTTAGTAGGTTTGGCTCTATATACCAATAACTTTATCCTACACTTGTATCCATACGTGACGGTAATCAACTGTTATCACTCCTCCAACTACATAGGACTGTATCAAACTTTACACATTATACCAGTTAATGCAAAACCCTTTTAGAGCATACATTTTTGAATATTTGTAGTGTTCTTTTAAGTGTTGTGTAGCATATATTTTGTAATGATTATAGAAACGATCGTCTAAAGTTATTTGGGAGTTGTTTGAGTGATGAAATTATTTTTCATTGTGTGAAAACGCAATTAATTTAATATATTATTATGATGAAGGTAATTAAATAGGAAACAAAAGTATAAAACAATTTCTAGAAACTTTTAACAACTGAGACATTAAGTTATAATGATAATTTTAGTTAGGGTTTTCTAATGTATCTTAGGCATATGCTAAAATTCAATAAACATAAAATTTTCATTTAAACATAAACTAGCAGGGTACCCGCGCGATGCGGCGACGGGTACCCTGTGTAACTATATTTTGCGCGAGCAAATTTTGTTCGATAACAATTGATAAGCTCGTCAAATTGTGAATTGTTTCAGTACCCATGAATTCCATAGCCAAATGTGTGCGAGGATGAATTCTTGCCTGAGAAACACAAATCAAAATGATAGACAATATATGCAATAATTTCAACGGTTAAATAACATGTTTGCCGGTTAGGCCGACCCAGCTTTGTTGACACAGTGAAAAAATAACTATTTTGACCCGTTTGGGTTAGATTTTATCTTATACATGTCAAATAGATTAAGTCGCCTTCTAAATCGTATTGTTTAAAAACTTAAGAGTGTCATTGTAAATATATAATATTTGTAATCTTATTTAACACAATAGTTATTTATAGATTTATTCAATAGCTGAACAAAAAACATTTGTGTCACCCACCCCAAACCTAAATATAAAACAACCGCTTTAACCCAAATACATTTGAAAGACAACACACTGAAAGCTTCATAATATATATAAGATTCCATAAATTGAGGCCTTGAAATCTCATTTGCGGGTTACACTTGAAATCAAACGCTATTCTTTTCTGGTATAGAATGCATCACTTAATGTAGATATTATTACAAGTATGAAAAGAGAAAATCTTAAGCATCTTGAAGCTCCAATTCAACATTAAGAAGCTCCTCCAAAAGATGCTTTGTGCTGCCATTTTCAATCTTCGCGCTGCAATATGCAACAAAAAACCTCTTTAATTTTAGTTATAACTTAAACCAGTGTCCCGATAGCGCAAGATCCACCGGGTCATTCTGCTCAATTTAAAACTTATCCAAAGAAGACATGAAATAACAATTCACTATCATAATAGCAATCTGAAACTTACCTGAAATAACAGTAAGATGGACTGATCAAACAATTACCTGCTTTATATACATTAAGAATAATTTTGATAACACAAAATAATATTTCTTTAACATCTTCAAAGAATGAACCTAGGATTTAACATCTTCAAAGAATCACAACATCATATAATCTAAATAATTTTGCTAACCACTAACATCAAAGCAGATAAAATGACCATTCACATTATTAGAAGTCTGCAAAACAAAATGCAAATTAATAAAGGTATATTCCAATTTCTACCTACAGTTACAATATGATCAAAATAAAATAACATTAAAGGAAAAACCTGCAGCAGAAACTGCAAACATCATTGATGAGCTGTTTCAAGAATTAACATGCCCAAAAGAAGATAGAGTTGGTAACACTCCTCTGGATGAAACTATAGTGGCAGTAACAACAGCATGTCCAACAATTGTATGCACTTTTCAACTATTGGTTTGCCCATACCTGACTCGATGATTGTAAGGCATGAAACACGGAAACTCTTCCAATTTGAGCCTTAGTTTTAACCTAATACGTCCTGCAAACCAATTCTTTTGTCAATTATAGTTGATAATAGTAAACCCTAAAAGGTCAAAAATAAAACCATAGAAATAAACCGGAAAATCTGGAAAAGGGAACTTGGAAGTCCAGTTAGCAAGTATAAATGATAAGTAATTACTTTACAAACACACTACGGTATCTTCAAATTGAACCCTAACTTTAGGTTAAAATTTTCCCCAACATATATTATTTACCCATCACCTAATTAAAGGGTAACAGGGCCAAACACAGAGAAAACCAATTATGTTAAATTCTCAAATTTTATAACATTGCAAGTGAAAAAAGAATAAATGGTTGAAATAGAAACCTGACCGAATTGAGAGAGAGAGAGAGAGAGAGAGAGAGAGAGAGAGAGAAGGCAGTTCTACTTCATAACATATACTACAGTGATATTATCATCATCGCCATCGAAACCAAAAAATGAAAAGCAATGGTGATTCATCAACAAAACATTAATAATAAAATTTACAAATTTGGGACTAAAAAGGTAACTACAGGCAAATATTGTTTGTCTAGGCTAGGTACATACTTAAATGGAATTGGCGATTAAGATTGCTTACTTCAATTGTATCCATGTCAATAACATCAAGATTCCGATAACCCGAGAGTGCGAGGTCTTTTAACAGTTCACATCCCAATCTATCATCACATACGACTAATAGCATACTCATCAAAATCGTCACTCAACTACAAAAAATCACATGTCAGAGAAGAAATAAATGAAGAATACATACAACAATTTTAGAGTTAGTTAGTTACCTGAGTTCCTTCTTTCAAAATCACACAACAGCAAGAAATATTAATAGAAAAGTCGAGTAAAGTTCGAGATTTCAGACCAAAACACAGAAAATTTTGAAATATTAAACCGATAAAAACCCTCCATCGTTTTGAAATCCAATTGAATTCTTTGTTAAAAACCCTAAGTAGCTTTAAAAAGCAAACCCAAATCTCACTGCAAATTGTGAGTTCCAAAACGTCTTTCAATTTCCCTCTTTTTTCAATGTGTCGAATGATTATCCGAGATTTGAATTTTGAAAGTTAAAATTCAGTGGGAGCGAATTGTTTTGGAGCTCACAATTAAAAGACGGGTGTTTATTTTGGTGGGCCAAAGCCCATTCAATTCTGAAGAGGCTTAAGATTTGTGTTTAATACATTTGGGTTTAGGTTAATCAACGGATAATAAGTACATCGCAGTTGGTTTGTGTGTTAGGCACTTGACTTGCAGGTGCCAGGTTCGAATCCGAGGTAGTTATTTTTTATAGCTAAAGTTGAAGGTTCCGAAAATGGAAAGAATTTGACTGAATTTTCAGCAAGGTATTTATGGAAAGGTCCTAAATGCTTTATAAGTAGTAAAGATATGTATATAATCAATCCTCAAAAATAATAGAAATAAGAGTTCATTAATATTAAATTAATATTAAATTAATAACTACTTCATTAAATTAACATAATATATTCCCCATAGCATATGTTAGAGAAAACTTTATTAATTATTATTAATATTATTATAATATTTATACAATTCTTTAACACCTTGTAGAAAAGACAAACTTATAGAAAGAGCACAAAATATGATGTGCTAGTTAAAATAATGTTAAACGTTTATTGCTCATTTAACATGTTTTCAACACTCATCTTAAAACTACCACCCTGGTTTAAAATCTTATACTTCCTCCGATTCAAAATAAGTGATACACTTTGAATTTCACGGATTTTGAGGCAAAAATTTATAATTATGGTTAAATTAGATTAATTAGATGGTTAGTGGGAAATGAGTCCCACACTTTTTGAATAAAGTGGAGTTAATGATGTTTAAAAGTAAAAGTAAGGGTAAATGGGTCTTTTCACTTTGTAAAAGTAGATAGTTAGTGGGTGTGGGTCCCATTACTTTTTGCCAAATAAGGTAATTTTTCAAAATGTATCACTTATTTTGATACACCCCAAAAAGGAAAGTGTATCACTTATTTTGAATCGGAGGAAGTAACACCCCTTCGAAACCCACAGTAAATACCTTCAATCAATCACAATTTAAAAACAGGAAAACCCGTTGGCGAACCGCCCTTGGCGAAATGTCCTTTGGCGGTGGACACAGTATGGTTTAGCGTCGTTAAAGCCAAAAAGAAATGCTTTTGCCATGGGTCTAAATAATAAAATATAGCACACCATGTGGTTGGCGCTAAGTAAATTATAATCCCTCCGTCCCACAAAAAATTTCCCATTTGGCTTTTGCATATGTTTTTAGGTAATAGTTAGTGGTTGGGTAATTGATAATACTTTTGATTAAAATATAAGGTTAGATTGGAGAGAGAAAGATAGTTAGTGGGTATTAGTGGTGGGGTTTTTAATAATAATAGTTTTTTATTGGGTGGAGCCCACCAAATATGGAAAATGAGAAGTTTTTTGTGGGACAAAAGTTTAGAGTGAAATGAGAAGTTTTTTGTGGGACGGATGGAGTAATTGTGTATCTGGTTGGCGCTAATTTATTTCACTAAGCAGACAAGTAACAAATATCGAGTAAAAATCTTTTGACAGAAGAATAACCGTTACTTTCTTTTAATTTTTAAAGTTCCAATTTTTTTCAAATCTCACATAAATGTTTAGAACAATTTACGATAACCACTTACGATGTTTTGGGTTCTTAGATTTTTAAATTTAGAGGGGGAATCTTAAATAAAATAACTCGATTGTGTTATAATAATACCATACTCCATAAAATACGTGCTGAGAAATTGTATTCACTTCTATCATTTAGTCCTATTTATAGTCCTACCCAATTAATATGATAATATGTGTAATTCACTAATTATCCCTCTTAATATTATCCATATTTTATCACATATTTTCATCTAATGAATAGAGCTATAGGTATAGTTAAATAGTAAGACTAAATAGTAAATACCATTATTCATAGATAAAGAATTAATAAAAGGAAATGATTTGCTTTGGTCTGGTCTTGTCTGGCCTGATTTCTACATAAACCCGAACCAAACCGGAAATTTCAGTTTTCAAAATTTGAAACCGTGATGTCAGTTTTTAATATTGGACATAAAACCCGAATCAAACTAAAAATTTCAGCTTTTAATATTGGTTCAATTCTTCGGTTCGATTTCTACAAATTTTTCAATTTTTGATTCGGTGTCTACCCTTCCTATTAAAAACTTTGAATTTTGAACCTAAGGAAAGACAAATGACCAAGAAAATGTAGTCTACTGGCAAAAATAGAAAAAGAAAAGCTCAAAACCTCCTACTACCAAAATACGAACATATGCAAAACCCCTAAATTTTCTTAATCCCCAGTCCTCACTCACTCTCAAAAATGGCGAAGGAATCGCTGTCAATTCTTCACCGGGGAAACGAAGACGCGATGGTAAGGATTCTTCCGATTATGTCATTGTTTGCATATTTGTTACCTTTCGTCATTTTAGGGCTTGTAGTTTTTTTTTTCCTCGACATACATTGATGCTTTTGAGTTGTGTTTGTGTGTGTAACTGTGTGTGCTATAGAAGAATTGAAGGTTGCTGGCTGGAAATTGTGCGAGTTTCTTTTTTTTCTGCTGCTATATATGAATAGATAATTTTGTATTTGAATATGTGATGCATTATGTAGAAAAGAAGCTGATCATACTCGTTATAATTAGGAAAATAATCCATGTTAATTTTTGATTTAGGAAGTAACAAATTGACTTTAAAAGTATGTCTATTGTTCACTGACATCAATATCCCCATCTTTTTGAAATAAGATTTGATTAAATTAACATGTTTCCTTTCATAAAAAAGTATTTTATTTCATGTCTGATCCAACTTCTATTTGTTAGCTGAATATTTTCAGATTTCAGTCAAGACCTTCACGGGAAAGACCGTCTCTTTTATAGTCAAAGACTCAGACACCATCAACAACGTGAAAGCCAGGATCCAGGTAAAGGAAGGTATTCCCGTTGAGGAGCAGGCACTTATCTTCAACAAAAAGGCTCTGCAGGACATCCATACCCTTGCTGACCTCAGCATCACCAAAGAATCAGCCGTCACACTTATGCGTAAATCAAGGTTTTTGGTGATATTTGTCAAGATCAACAAAGCAAGAACCATCTATATGGAAGTCAACCCTTCAGAAACCATTAGCGACCTGAAAGCCAGGATCCAGGATAAGGAAAGTATTCCCTCTGATCAGCATGTGTTGACCTTCAATGAAATGGTCTTGGAGGACAGTGGCACCTTTGTTGACTTCAACATCAACAACAAATTCACCCTCACGCTTATGCGTAAATTGAGGGGATTTATGCAGATGTATGTCAACATCTCCAACGCTGGAAAGACGGTCTCTCTAGAAGTCAAACCCTCAGACACCATCCACAACGTGAAAGTCAAGATCAAGGACAAGAGAGGAGACTGCGTTGACCAGCAAGTGCTGATCTTTAATGAAATGGTTCTTGAGGACAACAGTGTCCTTGCTGACTTCAGCATTAAGACGGGGTCCGCCCTCACACTGGTGCTTAAATCAATGGACATAATCATAAACCAGCTTAACGGAAAGAGCACCCCTCTGGTTGTCAAACATTCAGACACCATTAAGGCTATCAAGGAAGAGATCTAGTTGACGTTAGTGATGAAGCCTGCAGTTGGTAATGGATTAGATGTGCATCTCTATCATATCATCTGTATATAATTTTATTTTATTAAGAAGATGATGCCTTGATGTAGCTCTCTTTGTTACTTGTTTATGTAAGGATAATGTCTATAATTATATTAAAACTATGAGTAAATTACACGGATAGTCCCTGTGGTTTGACCTGAGTTTTGGATAATGTCTAGAAATTGCAGTGATGGTCACTAAGTATTGGACTTCGTATTGGTTTTGGTCCCTAAGCCTAACAACCGTTAAATTTGGTTGTTAAATCTGGTCATATACATTGCACATGAGGGTAATTTAGTCATTTTACACACACCCCACTTTCTTTCTTCTTATCTCCCCCTTTAAACCTGTCACCTATCTCCTTCTCCATCTCCCTCTCAGATCTCATAAGTATCACACTCTTCTATTGCAAATATCCAACGTTGACCACTCTACTGTGTTCCAATTTCAGTTTCTACAACCATCGATGTCGTCACCTGTAAAACAAACCTTCACTCTCTGAAACACCCAAACTAGAACAAACCCTAGTTTTTTTTCTTGCTTGAATTACAGTTTCCGTTGCTTACGCGTGTACATTTTTTGAGAATCTGATAATAATATAAGTTTACATCTCAATATTTGTTTGCAATTTGTTGCGAATTTAAAGTTTTTCTTTGAATTTTAGCTGTATCAATTGAAATTGAAAAACCTTACGAATCTCAATTTGTTTGCAATTTCTTGCGAATTTGCAATTTGTAATTTTAAGTATAATTTTTGTTGTTTGAAGTTTGAGGCTGATTTCTGCTTTTGATATTTCTACTCAAACAAGTGATTCCATAAAAAAAGATGTGTCTTGGTGGATTATTGCAATTGGAGATGCTAAAAAGGTTTGATCCTGGAAACTTTTATTGATTCAAACAGTGTGAAAATCAATTGGGTACAAGAAATTTATGTAAGGTGGCGGTTGTGATATGATTAGAAGTTACTAGTGGCGGCGATGACAACAATGGCGTCGAGAAGAGGCGGAGGTCTCCGGTGATTCAAAAGTAAGGTGATGTTGGTGCTAAAGTGTTCTTGAGCTCTCCTTTTCTTCACTGATAGAAACCATATTCGAGCTCTGCTCTGCTAATTGGGTATGCAAATTGGAATAAACGTACGTATGTATACATATATATTATCGAAACAACCCAGCCGACTTATTAACTAAAAGGAGTTATCCAAAGTAGCCTAATGATATTGGTGTAAAAATTATGATATTGCCCATGTTCATGGCTTCAGCCTTCAAGTCCCATCATGAACATATGGAGTAGATTAGGTACCATTAAAAAAAAAATTAGAAGGAGTTTTAGGGGATTATGAATGAGTAGTTGGTCACGAATTGGGGGTTTGATTTATCATTAGGATTGTTTTTATGTTTCTTAAACAAATAATTTTAACGAAGAATCTTTTAGTTGTGTTTTAATCTTCGCATATTTGATCTGTTTGTTACTGAACTGTTAGATTTTGACAACATCTTAATTATTTAATAATTCCCTCTACTTTTCGTTTCGTTGACGTAATTGGCGATTCACTAGAAAGAGGGGTCTGAGACGAGATACCAATAACCTAGGTGTAGCTAAAAGACTAATCTTGAGAGAAAGAATTCCTAGGATTAGAAAATGACGAAAATTCGAGCCTTAGTTAGAACCGGTAAACAGATTTGTGACCTTAATATGGTTTTTGAGAGAAGAAATTCCAAGAATCCATATTACGAACATTGTAAAAAGTTGAGAAATATTTAGCTACTTAACTTCCGGAGTCTCATGTCAATCGAGTCTTAACCAATCAAACCTATGTCTAGAGGGATTTGATCATAGTGAATATTTCTTCCCAACTGAAAACAGTTTATCAAGTTTTATTTTGCCATTTGTTAGTTAAGTTAATTAATTTTTATTTCAAAGTTAATTTTTTTAATTACGAGGCAGCATGGCTCGTGCGATGCACGAGCATTGATCATGATAATGAGTTATTGGTATCAAGTGCAAAGTATAAACATAAGAAAATATTTGAAGAAAATATAAAGTAACTAAATGTTTGCAGCAACTTGGAAGGATATATATAATGTAAATATTTGTTTTGGTTCTTAAATAATTCTTGGTTACAACCAAAAAAAATTAAATTTAACTTCAAGTGAATTTATGACCACCTAAATACATGAAATGTAATGGTCAAACTCCCACTTCAACAATTTGATTGATTTATCTTACCATAAAACTTTCTTCAAGACCAATATATATGTTGATCAACCTTACTACTTATAAAAATATAAAGAGGAATCCAATTTTGTATATATAAAACTTGAAATCAGGCCCACTAAAAAATCAAGTGCCATCATAATTTATATGGCCCAAAGCCCCCTCAGCAGATCATTCATACGGATCGATGCTAAAGAGATGTGTTCCGTCATCTTCTCAATTAGGGCTCATTCATATGGATCTTTGGAATTTGCAATTGTCGGCTAAAGATATGTGTTCCGTCATCTTGAACTTCTTTCGAACCGACCGATGCTTTCTAATTCGAAGGTCTGTCTTGTTCCTCTCCCCCTCGCAGAAACCTTCGCCACCCGCCACAATCTGGAGTTTCGTACCCCACCAATTCGTGACCTCCGAACATTTATCATGAAATTCTTAGAACCCGAAACAAATCCTCTCCTCACGGTAATTATCAATTTATCACTTTTTATTTTGTTTCGTTGAGTAACTGATTAGGTCAATTTGACTGAGAGGAAGTAGCAATACAATACTGGGTTCTGGTTAGTAATAAGTAAAATTTTATTTAGTAGATTTGAGCCGTATGTTAATTTAATTGACTAATTGAGATTAATTTACTTCCACTAGTTATAACCTGTATAACTGTGATGGACACTATGATCAGATCTGAGGTTGAGTGAAGTTGAATATATCAAATTTAAAAATGTAAGTTTTCAAGTTCAGATTATAGCTACATTTAAATGTTAAAAATTTAAGTTTTGTAATTCAAATTTAAAATTTAAGTTATCTAATTTGACCATGCTATTATTTTGTAAATTTATAAACACAAAATTAGTTTTGAACAACGTAAATATGGGATTGGTTTTTTACCTGGGTCTTGCAGCATCAAGTTTGTTAATTTCTGACCACAATAAGACGGGGATTTGTTACCAAAATGTATGGTTATCCATTTATGTAGTATGTTAGAGAGGGAAGGGATGGTGTTGGTGTTGTTGGCTGAATTTGCAAATTTATATAAAAATGGTAGTTGTAGTTATACGTTAATATTGTAAGTTGAGCATCAAATTCAATCACAGTAAGAACAAACCTTCATCCATATTGTAAGGAACGTCGCCAAGGTGTTTATATTAAAGAAAAAAGACTAAGTATATTGTTAGTCTGCCTTTTGATATATTTGTTTATATAGGAAAGTTTAAAATGTAACTTAAGATTGTTGTAATTCTACCATAGAATTAATATGCTCTTCGGGTCGCATTTGTGCAGATGGAGCTTATTTCCAAAAGGCAAAATCCTTTTATAGTGAGGCCAAATTAACTACTAATTCTGTTGTCCAAAAATGCATATTACAAAACCAAAGTTTACCTTTCTTTTGTAAGGGGAAAATTCAATGCTTTTGACTGAGTTCTTGGATTTCCAGACTTGCAAACATAAAAAACGCAGTCGATAACATCTACAAAATAGTTGTCAATGAATATATATATATATATATATAGTGTAGAGTTATATTGAGAACTCTGATTTTAAAAAGAACTCTGAGAACTTTTAATTAATCAATTTAGGCCATTGGATTTCAAATCAACGGCTAAGATTGACAATGACATTTTTTAAATAAACAAATCCGTTTTTTTAGTAAGAATTAATTAAAAAGGGCAAAATAGTAATTGCGTAAAAATAAAATATACAATATATTTTTTAATTAAACGGTTTCCTTTTAAATAGGAATCTTTCTCTATTTCTACTCTCACCACTCCCATAACCCTAAAAAGTTTTCTCCGGCCACTTTTTTTATTTGTAGATTTATTCGTGAAGCAATCTTCGTCGGCCAACTGAAATCCGGCCAACTAACTCTTACGGAAGACGATCACAGCAGATCTGGTGTTCGGGTTTCCGGTGGTTCCATTTCTATCCTTCTAACTCCGATTTTCAGCACTCTTTTGTGTCGCCACATTGACCACCGATTGGTTTTGCCTGTGAGGGAAATGAAGTCGTTACTTGCACTTTTGCCAAGTTAAAAACTACGTAACGTTAACCCCCACATCAAACAACCTCTCCTTACTTTTTTGTTTCATCTTTAAACTCATTTCTGATAATTAAGGTTTTTTTTCTCATTTCAGATCCAAACAATATTAACCCCAAAACAAAATTTAGGGTTTTTTTTTCGATTTTTGCTTGTCTTATGGATGGATCTGAGACATTTAATTCGAGTCACAATGTCGGGCTTGGATTTGTTAAATCGGGTACCCAGCGGAAACAAATCAATGGTGGCGTATTACGGAGAAGTAGACCCGATTCAGTGGAGTCATGTTCTGGAAACCCCATCATAAGCACTCTTCTCAGGTTCATTTTTTCTTTACCTTTGTCGTATACATTTTTTGTTTAACAATTATATTACTGAAAAAAATGGGGAAATGAGGATTGAATAAACAATTTAATTGCTTTTTTATCTTCTGTGTCAAACAAACAATGACTTTTGGTAAAAGTTAGGAATTTTTTTACAAATACCAATAAATGAAAATTAGCATTTCAGTTTGATAATTAGTGTGGTTTTGGTGAAGTTAATGGCAAAAAAAATATTGTTAGTGTTATTTTTTTCTAAACAAAATGTCACTTTTTTAATACGTGGCTATAGTTTTAACTCAAATACTTTTATTGTACCAAATTGTATAAATCTGATTTTAAATAATTTATTAATTTAATAGGACGCAGGGGGGTAAGTTATTGAAGCATGGTACATGGATGATAACAACTTGTTCGTAGAAAACATATGAGTTATTTGTTTGAATACATATATGTTATTGCTCGTATATATGTTCATTATTAACAAAAAATTATTCAATATGATTTATTGAAAATTTAACTCCGGCAGTATTTTATAAAAATTATCATCTTTGTGTTTCCGTTTTTGCTTACACGTTCATTTTTCAATAACAGAATTATTAATTGATGTCTTATGATTTTGCATATGTGTTCTTCACTAATATCTTTTTTTTGGTCATAAATGTAACAGGTTTTGCTTGATGTGTTCACTATCGAAAGACAAATGAGAAAATTAGATGAAATATAAGTTGGAATAGTGGGAGATCTTGCTAATAAAAGTTAGATGTTCCATATCTTGCACACAAGCAGCTAGTTTGATGCAAATATGATATTGTTTGAATACATTGTGTTATTGTAACCGTTTTTCTAACATTTCAATATGTATTTCATTTATTCAACATGCATGTTTTATCGTCTAGATGTATGTTTTATGTTACATATATGTTTTTGGTAAACCAATTTCTACTGTAAAGGATGATATGTCTATGTTATAAAATTATAAAATAACATATATGCAACAATTACGGAAAAATAACACTGATGTACACTAATTACGGAAACATGACATTATTTACCGGAATAAACATATATGCACAACCGGCTGGTCCGACTCGACAAAAATGAAAAACTAACAATAAATATTTGAAAATAATTCCTATATTTTAGGAATTTTCAAAAAAGGAAATAATTTATTTTTTTGTAAAATGTCGTAAATACCCCTGAATAATTAATTTGAATTAAATAAATCAAAATTAATTTACTAAATTTTGATTGGTTAATAAGAGTTCTCAGAGTTCTTTTTGAAATCAGGGTTCTCAATATAACCCGACCCTATATATATATATATATATATATATATATATATATATATATATATATATATATATATATATATATATATATATATATATAAGTGCATTATACTTATTGTTCAGAAAAATAATTTATTAGTTTTTTATAATTTTTAGTTTTTTATTTCGCTGTTTTTAGAAAAATGATAATACTTTTTTTTAGTTATGATGTGCATTATATTTAGTATTTTGATAGGTTATTGATACATGTGACTTACTCTATATGTATGACTTCTAAGTTTTTTAAATGATTTTTTAAATTTTTCATTCTTAGTTTTTTTTTTCTGCTCGGTACCTTTAATTCATGATTTACATATGATGTTGAGGATAAAATATGGAAAAAAAAACTTACCTCCGTTGGTTTAAGATCGCAGCGACACGACAGAACCTTCTACATCCTTATGAGCAAAGAAGTGTGGTATGTTTAATGTTACTTGTTCATACGAATGAGCAAGCGGGAGTGAAAATGAAAATAGGTATGTTTAATGTTACCTGTTGATCGGAAACAACAAATTCGGTGCAAATCATCACGACAATGGGACCGTGATCGCCTTCTTTGATTTGATCGAGGGTGAAGTTTGCGGTTTGGTTTTTTTTAATGAATTTGACATATTTTTGTAGTACTGAACAATCATAAGCTTTACTGTCCCGTTTTATATAGCTGCATGTGATGATAATTGATATGTATGATTGTGGAATACGTTGTTCAACTTTTGTGTAAAGGTAGGCTTTTCAGCTTCTAAAATGGTTGTATTTAAAGTGGAAATAAAGGCTGCATGTGCGCACTTTGTTTGCGAGCTAAATGTAGAACTGTTACATGTTCTTTCGGCAGTGTAGGGGTCTTTAATTGAATGTATATATTTAGTCCATGTAATTGAATGCAACCTTATTGCATGGAAGCCGTTTTTTTTTGTATAGATTTAGATAATATGCTTAATTTTTATGTATATATGTATATTATTTGTGTATATACAATTATTAATTTATTGGTAGTAAATGTTATTGTAATAAATGCTACTTCATTTTGGAACTCAATTTTTATGTAGATATAGATAATATTTATTAACTTCTTCTGGCAAAAACTTTTAAGCATAAATTTTTGTTCACTTCTTTTTCTTCTTTAAACTCAAATATTTCAACAAAAAAATAAAAATAAAATTAGATTCTCTTCTTCAGCCCAAATTATTAACTTCTACCTGGTAAGGTTTTCTTTTGTCAATTTGAGTTTCGACTCGCTTTACGAGTTGACTATGCAACACAACCATCAGTTTTGTGGGCCGCCTGCAATCGGCGCAGATGAACCTTGATAACCTTAGGATTTTTTTTTCTAACATGAAATATATTTAAACCTATATTTTGTTTAATATAAATTAATATCAAATATATTTATTTGAAAGTTATATCATTGGAAAAATCTTCGAAATGAAATATCTTTGACAATATTTTGTATCTTTAATATAAAACAATCATTTTAGTGTTGTATGGATATTGAATACCATTAAACAGTCTTTCGAGTATCACATGAAAGTTCCCCGCGACATCGCGCGGGGTAAAACCGTCTAGTTTAATACATTATTGTGAGCGGTCATAAATTTTGTCTGAGGTATATTTAGTACGATTTAATTTTGTTTCTATAACCTAATTTCTATATTTTATCTATTTTATTAAAAAAAATCCTGTTTATAACGGAATCCTTTGGGGAGGCCGATCTTTACTCATAATTTACCGACCTAATCGTTATCATATCCATTTGCGACCTTCTTCTCAAAATCTGGTACACGTTTACGTATGAAAGATGTCGAACACGTAATCTATAGGAGATCAAAGATCTTCAGATATTCTTAAAAGAGCATCGCTAGATGTTTCCTTAAATTAATTCAAAATAAATTTTTTGTTACGTACATTATTGGTGTTATGTAAAGTTACAAATACTGATTCTGTCGAATTTTTCTTTTTTTACATTCAGATATGAATTTACTGTAAATTAGTGTATAATTAGTGTTTATACAAGGTTGATGTATACTTTAGTCTCTTATTATGATAAAGTTTATATTAAAGTATAGATAAAAATATTGATTATAAAAATATACTCAAATTTGTATTAAACACATCATAAAATAATTTGTATTAAATAAATTGTCATGCAATGTCATCTTGAAATACTTTCAAATATTACTTTAGGAAAACCTAAAACAAACAAAATATAAAGTATACCAGCAACACATGTCTAACTAGCCAAAAATATGAAAAAGTGTTAAAATTGAATATTTATTATAGTTAGAGGGCCCGTACTTAATTTCCATCTCGGGAACATTGTAAGGAAAATATAGTTTAATGGCAAAAATAAAAAAAAAAATAAAAAAAGCTCAAAACCCCCATTACCAAAAGCTCAAAGGTCAGTCCTCACTCTCTCTCAAAAATGGCGGGTAAGGGCGAAGGAATCGCTGGCGATTCTTCATCGGGGAAACGAAAACGCGTTGGTAAGGATTCTTGTTTGCATATATGCTACCTTTTTTCGTTTTAGGGCTTTTTGGTGATTCCTTTTAAGGTCGTTTGTGGGTTGTATGATTTATAATATGATATGATGGAATGTAGCTACCTTTTACTGTTTTTTCTTGACATGAATTGATGCTTTTGAGTTGTGTTTGTGTGTGAACTTGTGTCTGCTGTAGTGGAACCGAAGCTTGCTGAATTTCTATTTTTTCCTGCTGCTGTGAAAAGTTAATTTTGCATTTGAATATGTGATGCATTAGGTATAAAAGAAACTTTTAATTAGGAAAATAGTCCATGTTAATTTATGATTTAGTAACTAATAACTTGAATTTAAAAGAATGTCTAGTGTTCATAGACTTCAATATCCTCATCTTTTCGAAACAGCTTTGATTAAATTAACATGTTTCCTTTCATAAACCCCACTTTTAAAACTGAGCATCTTATGGTGGTTGATATGTATATACTTACCATCTAACAACAGCTATATTCTCTGCCAAATGAGAACCACTGGTAATAGACTAGAAGCAGAAAGGACAAATGTCTGATCCGATTTGTGTTTGTTAGTGGTTGAATTTTTTCAGATTTCCGTCAAGACATACACGGGAAATACCATCTCTTTGGAAGTCAGAGACTCAGACAACATCAACAACGTGAAAGCCATGATCAAGGAAAAAGAAGGTATTCCCGTTGACCAGCAGGAACTGATCTTCAATAACATGGCTCCGGATGACACCGATACCCTTGCTGACCTCAACATCACCAAGGAGTCCACAGTGACAGTTATGCGTAAATCAAGGTTTTTGGTGATATTTGTCAAGATCAACAAAGCAAGAACCATCTATATGGAAGTCAAACCTTCAGAAACCATTGGTGACCTGAAAGCCAAGATCCAGGATAAGGAATTTATACCCAGTGATGAACAGGTGTTGACCTTCAATGAAATGGTGCTGGATGACAGTTGTACCATTGTCGACTTCAGCATCAACAACAAATCCACCCTCACACTTATGCGTAAATCAACGGGATTTATGCAGATATCTGTCAACATCTCCAACGCCGGAAAGACCATCACCATCCCTATACAAGTCAAGCCCTCAGACACCGTCCTCAACTTGAAAAACAAGATTCGGGATATGGTAGCCATTCCACCTGATAATCAGGAGCTGATCTTCAACGGAATCGTTCTTAACAACAATGGTATCCTTGCTAACTTCAACATCAAGAATGAATCCACTCTCACACTTGCGCTTAAATTAAGCGATATGATGCAGGTATGCATCAAGCCCCACACCGGAGACACAATCTCTTTGGAAGTCAAACCCACCGACACCGTGAGCAACTTGAAAGTCAAGATCAAGAATAAGAGAGGATATTGTATTGACAAGCAAGTGTTGATTTTCAACGACATGGTTCTTGAGGACAGTGGTATCCTTGCAGACTTCAACATTAAGACTGGATCCACCCTCACACTTTTGCTTAAATCAAAGGTCTCGGACGACATTAAGATGGAAATATTTATGAAGACTCTTACCGGAAAGACCATCCCTTTGAGTGTCAAACATTCAGACACCATATACGATGTGAAAGTCAAGATCCAGGAAATGGAAGGTTTCCCCCCTGACGAGCAGAGGCTCATCTCTGGTGGAGTGGAGTTCAAGGACAACCTTACTGTTGCCGATTACAACCTACGAAAGGGATCCACCTGCCGTCTTGTACTTAGCACTACTGTAAAACACCGCCGACTCAGCGAAGAATTCGCTACTCGGTGGTCTCCAGAGTTGGTTTGGTACCGCTTAAATTACTTTGGTTAGATGCGCATATCTCTCTTATCATCTGTTTAAATAATATCATTAAGACAATGATGCCTTTATGTAGCTCCGTAGTGTTTTGTTACTTGTGTATCTAAATTGTAAGGCTCTGTTGATGTCTATAATTATATAGTGCTTATTAGGGGTGAGCAGAAAAAACGGGCAACCGAAATTAGAACTGGAACCGGCTTAGAACCGGAGGTTCAGGACCAAGAACTGCTTAGGAGGTTTCAGTTCTGGTTTCGGTTCCTAAAATCATGGAACCATCCAAAGAGGTTCCGATTCTCAAAATTAAGAAACCCTTAGGCCCCATTTGTTTTTACGTAATCCTCCGTAATCTTCCGTAATTGTAATTCAATTACATTACGGAGGACGTTTGGATAAACATTTTTTTTCGTAATTCAATTACGACGTAATCTCGAATTACGATATTCGTTGTAATTGAATTCCGTCCCAAAACCCTAAGAATTCAATTACGGTCATTTAGTAAACTAACAAATTTGAATATTTTACATGCTTTATATTTTAAAATCATTTAAAAAAATAAAAAAAAAAATTAAGATAAAATAAAAAAAAATAAAAATTTTAAAAAATTAAAAAAAATAAGAAAATTAAAAAAAATTAAAAAATAAAAAATAAATTAAAAAATTAAAAAATTAAAAATAAATTAATTTTTTTTAAAGGATTTAAAAAAAAATAAAAATTAAAAAAAATAAAAAAAATTAATTTTTTAAACTAAAAATATAATAAAACAAAATTTAGAAAAAAAATTAAAATTTTAAAAAATAATAAAATAATAAGAATAAATAATAAAATTTTAAAAAACAATTTAAAAAAGTTTTTAAAAAAATGTATAAGTATTGATTTGAATTACAACTCAAAATTTTGTTAACGAAACGTGTAACCGTATTCAATTATAACCAAATTCAATCCGAATTCAATTACAACCGATTTCAATTACATTACGGAGGATTACATCAGGCCAAACGCCCCCTTAATCGGCGGATAAACGGATCCGGCGGTTATCGAGTCTATTTTTCTATTAAAAAATTATACTTATATATATGTATATATTAAATTTAATTATTTAGATAAAAAAATTATACTTATATATAGGTAGTCCGGTTAGTAAGGCAGGTATTGGTAGATTGGGCGAATCCCTCTTGCCGGTATCTTGAGGCTTATTAATGGCGATGGATTTCGGTTAATAAGTCAAGGTGGTTCTAGTTAGTTCGGTGGCAACCCGATGACTAGATATGATTGCTAGGAAAGCAAGGTATTAGAGTCACAATAGGGTGACTAGTTAGATGGATGATTTACTTACATGTTTATCTATATGCCATACGATTATTATTATTATTGGGTCTAAACCCATGTAGCTCACGAGACGTTTTATCTCACGTACTCCTTGTTTGTTTTGCTATGTACTCAGGTTCGGGATCGAAGGTTTAGGTACGCATGGATAGAGATGCGGGGCCTAGAGTAGAAGAACGTTAGATTGGATTTATGCTTAACTTTGGTTTTGATCTATTTTGTAACACCAAACTTTATACTCTGATTTTCATACCAAAGGTTTTTGTAAATCCATATTTTGGGATAGTTCTTCTATTTGTGAAAAATGATTTATTTTGGGCAAATGTTTTGTATTAAAATTTGAGGTGTTACAACTTGATATCAGAGCTACTGTTTAAGTGAATTAGGTTGGATGACCATCCTAGTCTTAGACTGTAGCATTAGGAATATAAGATTCCTTAAGATCATAGGTTGACCTTGAGACTTTATATTAAGTTTAGGGTTGAACCTAGGGGACCGATACAATCGGATATGATTAGGGATAATTGAGTCTTATGCGACTATTGGGTTGTACACTAGGTACTAAATGTTTAATGTCTTTCGTATAGTATTGATTGAAAGAAATGGTGACCACGCGTAGAAGTGGTAGAGCCCTGGAGGGCCGGGAGGAGGAAATACCTCATGTTGAGGTTGTGGTTGAACAAGAAAGTCAACCGTCGATGCACCGAATGGGTGAGTCGGAGGTCGGAGCAAATAGAACTCCGGTAACCATGGCGGACCTCCAAACTATTATTGATCAAATCAAAGGGACGGTGGCCGAGGAAGTGCACCGAATTATTGGAGACCGTGAGAGGTCGGGTGGAGACCGTGAATCCGAGGCTAAATCGGATGAGAGAGCCGGGGGTAGTGGCACCGTGGAGGGGAAATCCTCCACGGGTGGCCAAAGTGATGCTAGGGCTAAGCCCGTCGTGAAAGAAGGTTGTTCGTTTAAATCCTTCATGGCTTGTAAGCCAAATGTGTACAAGGGTAGTTCGGACCCGAAGGTAACTATGAGGTGGATCCGGGAAACCGAGAGGGTTATCGGTAGTAGCAAGTGTAAGGATGCCGATACGGTGACGTATGCGTCACAATTGTTAAAAGAAGATGCGATGATTTGGTGGGATATTGTGTATGAGACCCTCGGGAGGGAGGTGATTGAGAAGATGTCGTGGGACGAATTCACCACGAGGTTGAAAAAGAAATTTTGTCCCGAAAGGGATTTGGAAAAGATGCACGAGAAATTCGTGACCCTTAAGAAGGGTGATATGTCGATTGAAGAGTACTCGAGAGAGTTCACGGGATTGCTCCCGTTTGTTGCTAAAACCTACTCGGATGAGAGGTTGAGGGTGGTCCGGTATGCTAGTGGGTTACCGTGGGACTACCAATTGGAAGTTAAGAGGGCGGTTACACTTGATGAGGCCATTAGTGCCGCCCGGGGAGTGGAGGAAGTGAATGAGGCACGTGTTGCCGAGAGGGCCCATGTGGGCGAGAAAAGGAAAGCCGAGAGCGGCTCTAGTTCGTTCAAAAATGGGAAGTTCACTTCGAGCTTCTCTAAACAAGGAAGTGTTGGTCCGTGCAAGAAATGCGGGAAAAATCATACCGGCATATGCCGAGGAGAGTCAAAGGCTTGTTATAATTGTGGCAAGATGGGGCATATAGCCCGGGATTGTAAGGCCAAGCTGTCGGCCGACGTGGAGTGCTACTCATGCCATGAAAAAGGGCATTATAGCAATGTGTGCCCAAAGAAGGGAATAGAGTCGATGGTGTCCACAGCTCAAAAGAAAGTGGAACCGGCGAAGGTGAAAGGGCGATCCTTCCAACTCACTCGGGAGGAGGCGAAGGAGGCACACGATGTGGTGTCAGGTACTTTATTCATTAACTCCTTGCCAACTCATATTTTGTTTGATTCGGGTTCCAATTATTAGTTTGTGTCTTATGAATTCGGTTGTAAACTGAATGTGCCGTCCGAGATGTTAGATGAGGTTTATGAGATAGAAGTAGCCGACGGAAAAACGTCTATGGTTGAATGTATTTATAGAAATTGTGAAATAGAAATAGACGGTAGAAAGTTTAAGGTAGATTTGTTGCCCATGGGAATTAGGGCGTTCGATGTGGTTATCGGTATGGATTGGTTGGGTATGCACCAAGCCAAAATTTTGTGTAGAAAGAAAATAGTGTCGATTAGGACACCCGAGAATGAGAAAGTGTATGTGTATGGGGAGAAACGACATCACATGCCTAATGTGATTACCGCCATTAAGGCGAGGAAAAGTATATCGAAAGGTTGTGCATCGTTTATTGCATATGTATTAGATGGCCGAAAAGAAAAGAAGACGCTGAATAACGTCAAAATTATTCGGGATTTTC
Organism: Calendula officinalis; assembly: GCA_963853835.1. NCBI lineage: Eukaryota > Viridiplantae > Streptophyta > Magnoliopsida > Asterales > Asteraceae > Calendula > Calendula officinalis. The sequence continues at coordinate 10,708,124 of OY970821.1, read as the reverse complement.
CCGAGGTATTTCGGGATGACTTGCCCGGTTTGCCACCGGAGAGACAAGTCAAGTTTAAAATTGATTAAGTTCCGGGGGCGACACCGATTGCTCGTGCTCCCTACCGTTTAGCTCCCACCGAGATGCGGGAATTGATGACTCAATTGCAAGATTTGTTAGACAAAGGTTTTATTCGTCCGAGTTCGTCACCATGGGGTGCACCGGTGTTATTTGTTAAAAAGAAAGATGGTTCGATGAGAATGTGTATCGACTACCGAGAGTTGAATAAGGTAACAATTAAGAACCGTTACCCGTTGCCGAGGATCGACGACTTATTCGACCAATTGCAAGGTGCTAGTTATTTCTCGAAGATTGATTTGAGGTCGGGTTATCACCAAGTTCGGGTGAAAGAAGGCGACACCGAGAAGACGACTTTTCGTACACGTTATGGTCATTATGAATTTCTAGTGATGCCGTTTGGTCTTACAAACGCGCCGGCTATTTTTGTGGATTTGATGAATCGGGTTTGTAAACCGTTCCTTGATAAGTTTTTGATCGTGTTCATTGACGACATTTTGATTTATTCGAAAACCGAAGAAGAACACGAAGGTCATTTGAGGCTTGTTCTAGACGTGTTGAAACGGGAGAAGTTGTATGCAAAATTCTCGAAGTGTGAATTTTGGTTGCGGGAAGTGCAATTCTTAGGTCACGTGGTGACGTGTGATGGTATTAAGGTTGACCCGTCCAAGATTGAAGCGGTGTCAAATTGGGAACCTCCGAGAACTCCTACCGAGGTTAGAAGTTTTCTTGGATTAGCCGGTTATTACCGAAGATTTATACAAGACTTCTCGAGAATCGCGATCCCACTCACGAAGTTAACGAGGAAAAGTGAGAAGTTTGTGTGGGAGAAGAAGCAAGAAGAGGCGTTTAAGTTGTTGAAAGAAAAGTTATGTAACGCGCCGATTCTTACGTTACCGGATGGTATGGAAGATTTTGTGGTTTATAGTGATGCTTCGAATCAAGGGCTCGGTTGTGTGTTGATGCAAAGAGGTAAGGTAATCGCGTATGCCTCGCGACAATTGAAGAATGCGGAATTAAGGTACACGACACACGACTTGGAATTGGCGGCGATTATATTTGCCTTGAAGTTGTGGAGGCATTATTTGTATGGTACTCGGTGTACGTTGTACACGGATCATAAAAGTTTACAATACGTGTTTACCCAAAAAGATCTTAATATGCGACAAAGAAGGTGGATCGAGTTGATTGCCGACTATGATTGTGAGATTGTGTATCACGCGGGAAAGGCTAATGTAGTAGCCGACGCCTTGAGCCGAAAGGTCTATGAAAAGCCGAACCGAGGAATTTTATCACGTATAGAAGTCGTCTCGAGCATCATCGAAAGAATCAAGAATGCCCAACGAGAGGTTATGGGAAAAGATGAATTAAGACAAGAACGGTTAGGCAAGAACCAACATTTTCTCGAAAATGCACAAGGGTTGAAAACCGTAGGCGGTCGTATTTGGGTTCCTAAGTTCGGTGGTATCCGAAAAGAGTTGTTGTATGATGTGCACAAGTCGAAGTATTCGATTCACCCGGGAAGTACAAAGACGTACCAAGATATGAAACGGGTTTATTGGTGGCCCGGAATGAAGGCGAGGGTGGCCAAGTATATCTCCAAGTGTGCCACGTGTGCACAAGTGAAAGCCGAACATCAAGTACCGTATGGGGTAGCTCAATCATTGTTAGTACCGGCCGGGAAATGGGAAGATATAACTATGGATTTCATAGTAGGGTTACCGAAGACGAGTAGAGGTCACGATGCCATTTGGGTCATAGTTGACCGGTTGACCAAGAGTGCGTTATTTTTAGCCATTCGGGAAACGTTGCCACTTGAGAAATTGGCTAAGTTGTATGTTGATGAGGTGGTTCGACTCCACGGGGTTCCGTTATCGATTGTGTCCGATAGGGACGCGAGGTTTACCTCGAGATTTTGGCGGTCATTACAAGAAGAGTTGGGTACAAAGTTGCGGTTGAGCACGGCTTATCATTCGCAAACCGACGGTCAAAGTGAAAGAACGATTCAAACGGTTGAAGATATGTTGAGATCGTGTGTGCTAGATTTCGGGGGTAAATGGGATGAACATTTACCGTTGGTCGAGTTTTCGTACAATAATAGTTATCACTCGACTATCAAGATGCCGCCTTACGAGGCGTTGTATGGAATAAAATGTAGAACTCCATCTTGTTGGTTAGAAGCGGGAGAGACGAAACTCACGGGTCCCGAGATCGTGAGAGTGACGAATGAAAAGATCGGTATTATCCAAACCAACTTGAAAGTCGCCCAAGATAGACAACGAAGTTATTCGGGTTTGAAGAAAAGGCCATACGACTTGGATGTCGGTGATATGGTCATGTTGAAAGTGTCACCTTGGAAAGGTGTGATGCGGTTTGGTAAGAAGGGAAAGTTAAGTCCAAGGTATGTTGGACCGTTTAAAATATTGAAACGGGTCGGGCATCAAGCGTTTAAGTTGGAACTTCCACCCGAGCTTCAAGGTGTGCATGACACCTTTCGCGTAAGTTATTTGAAAAAGTTTGTCGGGGAAGTCGAAAATATTATTCCGTTGCAAGAGTTGCGGGTTGACGGCCCGAACCGGTTAATCGAGGAGCCAATATTGGGGGTTATGGATTATGGTGAATAAATTGTACAAAGAAGCTTCGGAATAAGGAGATCGAGTTGGTGTTGGTCAAGTGGAAACATTCTCTTGGGCCGAATTTGACTTGGGAAGTCAAAGACGAGATTCGGAAGAGGTACCCGGATTTCGTGAACTATGATGAGATTCCGAGGACGGAATCTTCTTAAGGGGTAGATAGTTGTAACGACCTAAAATTTGTAAATAAATAAATTGTACAAAAATATGATAATTAAGGATAAATCGTTTAAAGAACGTAGGAATTGGTTTCATGTCGCTTGGAGACCGTATGAAGAAGTTATGGGCGAAACCGGGTCGAGACAAAGTTGAAAAAGTGCAGCCTGGCTGCATGAGAAGTTCACGACGCGAAGCAGTTCGCGTCGTGAAGTCGGGCCAGAGATTTTGATTTCAAACGTGAAGTAGTTCGCGATGAGATAACGATCGCTAAGTATGCGTACGACATGCAGAGTTAGCGACGCGAACTAGTTCGCATCGTGAAGTCCTGTCGTCTGCAATAAATTCGGGTTTTGGCTCATTTAATGAAATAGTAAACCCTAGTTTTTCCCTTTGGCGATTTTGGAGCTCAAGTGCAGATTTTGGTTGATTTCTTCTCAAATCTTTGGTAGATTTCACTCCTAAGTGAAGATTAAAGGTATATCTTCACTCCTTGATCTTTGTAGCTTTAGATCTATGTATTTTGATGCTTGGGTTAGAAACCCTAGCTATTGGGGGTTATGGATTATGGTGAATAAATGGTGTATACACTTAATAGATGGTATATTAACAAAGGAAACAAGTGTATGATTAGGATTTGTAAGAATCATAAGGGTTGGTTAAACCTAGGGTTTGGTAAATCACCATAATTAGGGGAAAATGTTAGTTGATGGTATCTAGTGATAAATGGATACATTTTTAGTAGATTATGATGTTGAACATTGTATGATCATTGTATTAGGCTTTCGGTGACATCTTGGAAAGTCGGTGAAATTGTGGAAGCAAGAGTTTTGGTGTCAAGAACACGGTTGGGGCATTAAGTGCTAAGGTGAGTACGTGTGGAAATTTACTGAGTACATAGCCTATGAAATCCCTTTATTACTTGTTTTATGGTCTATTTGCCTAATTGTGTAAACTAGTAGTTAGTAGTTAGTTATACCGATAATAGTATTGAACTAACTTGTTTGTTGATAGACGTGATAGCCGAGAGCTAGATTGACATAACCATTGAGTTATGATATGTTGAGATGATGTGATGATGCGGGGGACCCTCGGTCATGAGGTGTGGTGTGAGGGGCAGTTGGGTGGATTCCCATCGACTCCACCACGATAGTAGTCTTGCTAACTGGAGGTAGTCCGGTGAGTAAGGCATGTATTGGTAGATTGGGCGAATCCCTGTTGCCGGTATCTTGAGGCTTATTAATGGCGATGGATTTCAGTTAATAAGTCAAGGTGGTTCTAGTTAGTTCGGGGGCAACCCGATGACTAGATATGATTGCTAGGAAAGCAAGGTATTAGAGTCACAATAGGGTGACTAGTTAGATGGATGATTTACTTACATGTTTATCTATATGCCATACGATTATTATTATTATTGGGTCTAAACCCATATAGCTCACGAGACGTTTTATCTCACGTACTCCTTGTTTGTTTTGCTATGTACTCAGGTTCGGGATCGAAGGTTTAGGTACGCATGGATAGAGATGCGGGGCCTATAGTAGAAGAACTTTAGATTGGATTTATGCTTAGCTTTGGTTTTGATCTATTTTGTAACACCAAACTTTATACTCTGATTTTCATACCAAAGGTTTTTGTAAATCCATATTTTGGGATAGTTCTTCTATTTGTGAAAAATGATTTATTTTGGGCAAATGTTTTGTATTAAAATTTGAGGTGTTACAAGCAAATACATTAAAAAGGTACATTTTGTACGCTTGGTGCATAAAAAATTTAAGTTTGAAATACGGAGTATCATGTATGGGCGGAGTCCGAGTACACATTGACTTTATATATTACTAGCCTATAACCCGTGATGAATCACGGGCGGCTTATAAAATTTTCATAATCTTTTACTTATTTAAAAATGTTTCATAATATTTTCATATGAAGGTAAACTATATAACTTGTAAGAAATTGTAATAATGAAGTCATTATTCTCATGAAATTTTTGATACTCATGCGTAAATGTAGCTAAATTCTCATATAAATCACTCTAAAACTTAAGAGGAAAATAAATCTGTATTACCTTGGATTTTGCAGCCCTAGTTGCAACAACTAAAGTTGGAACAAACAACTTATCACCAAAACCAAAAATGCTGCTAGGATGAATGTAACAACTATAATAAGACTCTTTCCAGTAATTTTAATAATTATCATACATAATTTATATCTGACCAATAGGAGAATAGATATTGAGATATATAGGAACATATGAATTTGTTTAGTACATCTCGTTTCTCGATCAGTTTCATCAGTAGTTTCTTTCCTCACAGCAACTGCAATTTTTTTTTTAAAAAAGGAGCTAAAGTGAATTTAATATCACAGTATGCCTTCTAAAGTTCTAATTGCAAAATCCTCATTCTATTTGTAGAGGGGATGATTTTTATACCATATCTTTTAACCCATCTACCACAATTAATGCTTTAGATGCTTGTACAGTTTGCAGGAATATGTGTATAGTGTGGTAAGGTAATCAAAAAGTGTGGTGTGAAAACTAATTCCCTATTTGTAGTGGTCGCCAACAAAACTCATATGAAAGACTCAAACTCATAATTTCATGATGAAGTCAAACTTTCATGGTGAACTTTGATTTTAGAGATCAAACCCATAAGTTAAAAGACTCAAAATTCAAAAGGTTATATGAAAAAATCTAACACCAACTTTCTACAATTAATAAATCGTATCAATATCTTTAATTAATGTATTAAATTTGAAGTTTTAACTTAAAACTTGAAAGTCCAACTTGCAAAGATTCAAATGTGAAGCATTTTTTGATGAAATCTACTCACAAATCGTCATGAATTTTCAATTGTAAGATATATTCTGCATTAATTTTTAATGAAATGTTCATAAACTTAGGGTATAAGGGTATAAATGTCAAATAAATAAAATATGCCTTAGATATACTAAATCTTGCCTTTAACAAATCAATCCATTAAAAAATATGGCTGGGTTTGACCATCCAATCAACGGTCATTCTCAATTTTAAGCCTTGCAAAATCGTTTTGAATGGCGAGTTTGCATACCTTGATTCCATAAACTTTATAGCAGCAATAGTAGTTGGCAAGAAAAATTTTAGGATTTGCCATGTTTGGAAGTCTTAATCGGTGTGACCAAAGAAGAAGCCACCTGCTTAGGGTCACATTTAAAGTCTTGGACCATTCTCATCATCAATACTTTAACTCATATCCACTGCAGTATCAATATACAAAAAAAGTATGAAATTAGGATATCTTCAAAGATGTAACAATGGTGGAAAAAGAAATGAAGGAACCACAAATCAAAATAACACTAACCAATTAGATACAAAAATTTATGGAATTGAAAGCCAGAAAACAAATTATACTAAACTTCAACCTAGACCACCAATTCTATATGTTTGAATTCTAACAGTTATAACTTATACCTTGATTACATGGTTCCATTCAACTTTGTGATTGAAGTTGCTTTTCCGATTGAAGGAGTATATCGAATTACATTGTTATCGAATTGCTTCTTTTGCAACCACAACCGTCAGTAGTGTATAAATTGATTTGTGAATCTATTATCAGTTTATCACAGTAGTCCAAATCTGAAATCAGAAAACAAATATGTAATCGTCAAAACGAACTCCCCAAGACAAAACAACATATGAAATTTTGGAGAGCAGAGATTGGATTTTCGCCACAATATAAACACACATACATTGAAATTTGGAGAACATAAGGCATGTTCAATTACTGAGTTCTAAGAGAGTCAAATTAGTAATATTATTATGTCAAGGGCTCAAATTGACATATCTTAAAAGAAGAAAAAAAACTCAGATCGACGGAATCCGAGGGATGTGGTAGATGTTCAACATCTGTAGTTGCAGTCTTCAATTTAGTTTTTGGATCTTCTCAAACCACAAAAATCAGTCAATTCGACCTCAGTCTCTAAGCACCATTGGAAAACCCTACAAAAAATCACCATGAAACAAAACTGAAAAAAACAAAACGAATCTCAACCCTATACAGACTCTAGAGGAAAGAAGGTAAAAAAACCCTAAAAAGCTTCAAGCACTCGTTATACTACAGGCACAGATTGATGAAAGATCAGAAACGGGCGTTGCTTAATTTTGATGAATCCTGAATGCATTAATTTATGTCGATAAACGTTTTCAATTTTGAGCAACATGAAAGGTGAAAGGGCAACCACGGTGGCGTTAAGTTGAGGTGGGGAAATCTTAAGTGGCAGTGTGACGTGGGTAGTTTGAGCATACGTGGCATGGTGATATGGAGCAAATGATGATGTGCTATTATGACATGTCATTGTCTAGGTGGCAAAAAACCTTCTTTTATTAGATATAAAGATTATGGTAAATCGAAGTGTATCAAAGATGTCAATTTTAGATCTTATTTCAGTTTGGTACGTGCAATAATAAATCGCGTATAAAAATATACACTCTTATATAGTTCGTCTTATTTTTCCGTACATATTTTGGGTGTAACAAGGAACATACTAGTGACTTACTTCCATTGGAACTTCTAATATACGTTCATTTCTATTTATTGAGTTTAGAAGAAAAAAAAGAACTAAAAGTATGAATGATAGGGAGTGCATCTACAATTTCAAAACAATTAATACCAAACGTAGATTATGACCAAATCAGATGAACTATTCTTGTAATTTATTCTTATAATTGAACAATTCTCTTTAACACCTTATAGAAAAGACAAACTTATAGTAATGATTTATTGCCAATTTCTTTCACTCTTTAGTGCCTTATAAATAGGCAATGACGTAATAATGTTGTGCACATAATCTAACATTCTCAAACTTGATGAGCGAAGTGTTATGTGTACTGGAAGTCTGCAACGAGGGGCCCTCTTGAGGAATCACTTGCCAAACTACCAATATATTTACCCAATATATTTTTTTGAACGGCAAAAAGGGAAACTCGAGGAGAGTTTTAATAAAGACATCACCCCCACCAGAAAAACTCGAGAAAAATGCATTAGAACATTAGCAAGGAACTAGCACCAATACAAACAACAAAAGTACCAATATAAAAGAAAAACAAAAAACAAAAACAACCCCTAAAACACCCAGCATTACAAAAGCTAAAGAAACAGAATCCCAACTAAGAGTGATGAGTGTGATGGCTTAAGTCAAACCGCCACATCTGCGCCACCTATGCGCCACCTCACTATTTCACATCTCACATTCAAAACTCCAAATACCCCCTCTACCATAACTTAACTTAAAATACTTTTTTTGGACTCACTAAAATATCCCTTACCCAATAAAAATACCCCAAAAATACACTCACCCCGTTGGTCGACTGCTTCCGCCAAGAGTTCGACTTTGTGGCTCACTCACACCACTTACGGTATGGTGGCGAGCTGTTTTCGCTGATGTGACGTGTGGCGGAAGAGGTCCTTCTTGACTGCACCAATCACTCTAATATGACTCAGTAGTTGCGGCAAAAAAGAAAGAAGAAAAAGTAAAAGCTATTCCCACTATCAAAAAAGTAAAAGCTGCCCCCACTATCAAAAAAGGAAAAACGTCTGATCCGATTTGTGTTTGTTAGAGCATCTCCAATGGTAGCTTTTTTTAAAGCCTATTACTATTACAATAAGTCTTTGAAATACTTTTTACCATTGGAATACCTAGCTTTTTGAAAAGCTTATTGCAAAGACTTATTCTCTACTAACCTTTTAACCATCTTTCAATAATTATCTTTCCCCCATATTTAATAACATGTCATTTTAAACCTTAGATATGTTATGTATAAATTTTTATTATATTTTTATTAGTTAATAAATAAATTATATATTATTTAATGCCAATTATTATAATATTTTTATTTAAGACGTTTTAAAAAATATTATATTTAGTAAGATGTCCAAAAAATGTCAAACTATATATAAGGGGTATTTATAAAACATTTGAGATAGATAAAGGTAAATTAGAAATATTGTAAAAGAAAAAGCTTTTGTAAAAGTTAACCATTGGAGATGTTATTTATGAAAAGATTTTTGGTTAGTAGAATATTGATGTGGTTGAATATTTTCAGATTCCCTTCACGGGAAATACCATCTCTTTGGAAGTCATACACAATCAACAACGTGAAAGCCAAGATCGAGGAAAAGGAAGGTGCAGTCTCTGATCTTCAACAAAATGGCTCTGGAGGACCTTGATTCCCTTGCTGACCTCAACATCACCGAGGACAAATCAAGGGAATTTATGAATGTATTTGTCAAGGTCAACAAAGCATCTATGTGGAAGTCAAACCTTCAAAGGAAAGTATTCCCACTGATCAACGGGTGCTGATCTTCAAAGAAATGGTGTTGGAGGACAGTGGTAATTGTCGACTTCAACATCAACAACAAATCCACTCTCACACTTATGAGGGTATTTATGCATATATTTGTCAACACCAGAGAGAGAAAGACCATCTATGTAGAAGTCAAACACCATATGACTATCTCTCCAGTGTGCGTCTCCACAGATATCTGCATTAAATCGTACGTGCAAGTGTGAGAGTGGATTCATTCTTGATGTTGAAGTCACCAAGGATACTGTCAAGATTAGTACCTGAGCATCATGGGCGATGCCTTCCATATCCTGAACTTGGAAGGCAAGATTCAAGATAAGGAAGGCATCCCACCTATCAGATCAGGTGTTGATCTTCAACGGAATAGTTGTTAACAACAATGGCATCCTTGCTGACTTCAACATCAAGAATGAATCCACTCTCACACTTGCACTTAAATTAAGCGATTTGATGTATATATCCATCGAGACCCACACTGGAGAGACATTCTCTTTGTATGTTAAACCCACTGACTTGTGTGTTCTGTTATCACACCCTCAACAACGGTGTGATTGATATTCCTAAATCTCTTAACCAAATTGTTGTGTAATTATGTTTGAAATTGTCACCTTCAATGTTCAGTTTTCCATATGAAACTTGTTATTACTCTAAAGATGCTTTCTTGCAAGATATCATTTGCTAAACCATCCATTGAGATTGCATTAATTTTATTTAAAATGTAAACTGTATTTGACACTTTTATGGTCTGGTTTAGTTCCAAAAGATTAGAGTGATGATCACATCTACCGAAGCAATTGTAATTTAACCACCACAAAACTTCACTCATTTTGCCACCTTTACTAAACATGAACACACTGAAAAAGAAGAAAAAGAAACCGTGCATATTATTATCTCTGCATCAATACTTGTTGTGTGTATAAGAGCAAAAAAAACCCATAAAAGATAGCAAACGTTAACATGAAAGAAAACTTATATCAGATTCCCTCCAGATCATCCTTAGAATCGACCAAATCATCATAAGATACAGGAACACGGATCCTTTCAGCAACCGGTCTTTTCTGACTCATTTTCTCTTCCACACATAAATCTCCATCTTTTTCCACTTTTTTACAATCTGCATCACTACCACCTTCTACTTGAGAACACATCGGTTTGCTCCTCAAATCAGTTTTGTTAAATTGTTTCTGCAAAAATAATAATCACTTATTATCCTATCCTATAATAATTATAATTAATTAATTTGTAAGAGTTAATTAAAAAGAAGATACCTCAAACTCTTTCCCTTTTTTCATAATCTCCTTAAAAGCATTTGGATCACGAGCTTTAAGAATGCTCCACAAAATCCCACCACCAACTCTATATCGTCTTCCATCAGCAGTTTTTTGACCACCACATGCCTGAATTGCATCCACCTGTTACAAATTCATCATTATTAGTTTATTACTATTATAACTTTATAATATATAAATTCATCATCAAGATATAATCAACACATACCCTAATATCACATTTCATTTCTTAAGAAAGCAGCTACTTTTCATTTTAATCATGACAGATCATCTAATCCTTTAAACTGCAAGTGGATCATGTTCAATGCAAATACAGAGTAATAAACAACTCAACACTACTTCTACAATTACCAAGGATTAATAATCAAACATTTTTTAACAGATATCAGTAATCGCCAACGCGTTGAGTAAAGCTAACATATAAACCTAACTTGTGATGAAAGTTATTAGTTGAAAGCGAAAAGATATCTATAAATTGGGTTCATTAAAGAACTCTTGGAATAGAAGAGTTTTTTTTTTTTTTGTTTGGAAATAAAGAAGTTTCATGTGTTTGGGATGTATAAATGTTTATTTGTGTATTCATACCAAGTGATGAAACTGCAAAAGATACGCCAAAACAGGTGACATCAATAGGAAATTATGATGTAATATACCAGAACAGAAGACATGTCAGCACAAGGATCCACAAATTAAAAATCTGCAATTTAATGGAAACAACATTGAGCATCAGAAACCAACTAATCTTTTATATAATGGTTTGGCTGTTTCTCTCACCTTCAACTGCAGCAACTAGTACACTTCTTTTTTTTTTCCAAAATAAAATAGCATAGGCTATACACAAAGTTACAGCCTAACAGTATCGTCCATTAAACTATTGTATTTAAAAGGCCAACTAGAGAATAAATGGAGTATAAAATTTGTAATACTAGAGTATAAATGGAAAAACGATACCTCTTTCACAAGATCACTCAGAGCAGCCACACCAAGGCATCCAACTGCAGTCCATATCAGATAAGACTTCTTTTCTTTCAACCGCCTGCAAGTATCTAAAACAAATCTGCAAATCAAATCAATTTCAGATCTCTGTTTAATACAACAATAACAGGGAAAATCAGAGAAAATGATAAAATATGGCAAATTAGATACCTGTTGATATCTGTGACATCAGACCCTGAACCACCTTTCTTTTTCTTATTCTTCTTCTTTCTCTTTCTATTTTTTTTACTTTTACTCTCAAGTTCTTGAGCTACTGAGTTACCATCTACACTGCTGATTTGTGCCACCTCAGCTTCATGATTATTCCCAACCAATTCTCCTTCTTCTACATCGACCATATCAACATCTTCCATATCTTCAACATTCTCTGCATCAAAGATGGAATCAAGCAAGCTCTCTTCTCCCTCCATGATTAAAAAAACTGCAACAAAGAACACAAATCCATTATTGGATATAAGCAGAGATACATAAATTTGAGTTACTGATCCAACTTAAGAATGTCATGCGTGTAAACTAAGTACTTAATCCCCAAAAAATCAGTCAATTTCCGATAATTAGGCACAATGGTAAACACAAAACATCAAACACCTGGAGTGCAACATTATTTTCCTACCCGTACATAGCTACAAGTCATATTACATCAAAACAAGTAACTGTCAATTCCAAATCATTATCCTGCAGAACTACAAATTGAAACAACAGTAATATGCCTAAAGTTTACACAAGAAAGTCGGTACAAATTTCAAAATTCAGGAGTTAGGTTAGCGAATCTAGAAAACACTGATGATTCGTATAAATTAGGAGTACGGCGATGACGAATGAGTGATCAAAACCTGGATATGTAGCAGCCGAGTACAATCACCACCGCCGCTGTGTCTATTGTTTCGCTGTGTTTGTGTCGATTAATTGTAAATCTTTAACTCGTGCAGTTCTCTGTATATAATAAGGTGGACACGGTGTGGGAGGGTTAAAAGGCGAGCCGGACGCCGAAGAGTGATTTAAAGCTCGGTTAAAGTTTTTTTTTTTTTTTTTTTTTTTTTCCTTTTATGTTTTCCGAATTATGATTATTTTAAAATATTTTTGTGGATCTTATATGAGACCGATGCCAACCGTTGCTTCGGCCGGCTTTGGTCTGACACCAGTTTAGGGAAATCATTGGCATGCTCTCCTTCAATATTACATCATTTAAAATGGTTAAAATATGTTTTTCCCTCTAGAGTAAATTTATGAATTGTAGGTTGCTACATAACCACTAGTATAGTTAAAAGGGTCCAATAAAATGCAACGTTAAATGTCGAATTTTGGATTACAGCATGAATATAATATTAATAGGAAGATAACAGTTATCAATTTTGGACTACAACATGAATAAATTGTTGTTGTAGAGGATGTCAAGTAAGTACACCCCACAATTAATACATACTTTGTATATGGTTATGACTATCTACATTTCAGAGGTATTGAACTAGTACACTTTTTGCTATCCCGTATATATAGTTATAACTACAATTTGCTCTATCTCAAAACAAGATGTCTTTCAAATTGAATTGATGACAGCTTCTTATTCAAATATGTTTTGTCATGAACTCATAGAGTCATAGCTAACTAAATTTGATCTATGTTAATTTTTATCAACCAATTAGTTAATCTTGCTGAAAAGTTCAACATCAAATGTGTAATATTCTAAAATCGGCCTAGTAGTTTTAGGTATATATTGATATTTGATAAATATCTATTTGACCCTATGTGGAATAAATTGATTAAATGTTAAATGTTAAATGAATTGTCTGACATTTTGTCATTTTGTGATATTTTAATCAAAAGATTAAAATATCCTATTACTGAAATGTTTAAAGGATTGTATGATTTTTTCATTTTTGAATTCTTCTTTTTATTTCGTTTTCGAATATATTTTCGTGGCTGAAAACATAGTTCGTTTAGTATTTTAAATAAATTAGCTGGACTTTTTATATTGTATTGCTTAAAATAAAAGAAAAAAAGTCTAATGGGCCCCCCCTTGTGTGATGCTCGGCGGAATTGAGGGGATTGGGGACCCTTTTCCTTCTTCTCATTTGTCACCCTTATCCTTTCATCCATTCCTCAATATATCTCCATCTCTCTCTAGCCGTTCTCTCTCTAGATTCTCTTTAAAGAAAACCCACATACAAACTACTTGTATTCTTGAGATTTTGAAGAAAACCTATCACGATCCTTCCACCTTTAGCCTAGATTCCGAATTTGTGCAAGGATTTGGGAAAGCTTTTGTCCCTTGTATGTTTGTTCTTGGTTTTCTTGCAAAGTGATAAACTAGGGTTTTGGGTTTTGTAAGATCTTTGTTAGTTTGGTTATAATAATGATATCTTTATGTTTATAAGGGTTTATTAGCTTGATTAAATGGAAGTTCATGTTAGTGGTTCATGGTGTGTGTGTGTGAGTTTATGAGTTGTGGGTGTATTTTGTTGTATGAGTACAAGTATTTTAACAAGGTACAAGTATTTAACAAAATGTGCAAGTGTGTGTGCGTGAGTGTGTTTTTGTGTGTGCGCAGGTGTGCGTGTGTGTCATTTGTATGGTTGTGACTTTTGTTGTGAGATGACAGAAATAATGCAAGATTTTAGCATTTTAGTTGTACAAGTAAGTGGTACAAAAAGTGGGGGTTGCCTAAATAAATAAATAGATAAATAAATAAAAGTTTATTACAAACATGAGTTTATTATAATTCAAATGCTTAGTTTAGAAAAGTGTTAATCTCGTTGAATTGGTTATCTAGTTATAGCTTGCTAGATGTGGTGATTATATGGTTGTTATGACTTGTAAATATGAAATTGCTAGTATATTGTTTGTATGGATTTTATGACTAGTTGTGATAGTGTTGGATAAAATTGTTAGTTAAAGAGCTAATTATTATTTTATGTTTAAATAGTGAACTAGTTGTTATATTTGTGTAAAATGTCATTTATGACTTTTATTACTAGAAAGATTAAATTAACATGCTAGAAATGTTATTTAATGATTTATGTCAAGTATTATGAGATTTAGTAAAATTGGGTTAAAAATGGAGTTTGGTTATATGAAATAACTAGTTAGTTATGAATTTTTAAATGTTATAAGTGTAGCATTTAAGTTGTGTATGAGAAGTGTTAAGGTCAAATATAGGGTTTTGACCCGTTTGGGTAAATATGGCTAGTTGACTTGTTGTGTAAGTGTAAAAGGTTATGACATGTTCATATGATGTTTCAAGTGTTTAGTTATCCATTTGGTGCAAGTGTTAGTGTTAAATATATATTTAGCATTGTCTATGGTTTTGGTGGAATTATATACTAATTCGGTATTCCTTTGGATTCACAGGAAACGGGAGGACAACTCAGTGACATTAGACTACTGAGTTGGTGACAAGGAGAAGGCTACGGTGAGTGGATTTAACGCCTACAACTCGGGTTTCGGTTTATTCTTTTGGTATTGGCATACTAGTGAAAACGCAGGAAAGAATAGCAGGTCTGGGGAGTTCGCGTCGCGAACTCCCGTTCCCGGTCGCGAAAGACGAACAGAGAATTGGGGTGTTTATTGGGAAGTAGTTCGCGGATGAGTTCCCGACACGAACTCGAGTTCGCGAACGCGAACTGAAGTTCGCACCTGGGAACTATTTGTGACACTTTTCGTTGTGTTTTTCGTAGCTAGCCTACTTGATATGTATGGCTAGTGTTAGAGGAATACCATACATGACTATGTGCACAATCGGGATGAGGTCAGTGTCGGAAGGATATCGGCTGAGCATAGTGTATCGACTAATAGGGTATTCGAACCTTACTTGTATACGTTGCACGGTTAAGGGGGTTTACCCGGGGGGTTGGATACAGCGCTATCGGTTACCGTGATTTTGGCCGACCATGGTTTAAGGCCCGCAAAGCCACCGGTCCTCTCAAATAGTGGTTACCCCAAATCAGAGATGTTTATTTGCTTACTTGCTTAGTGTTAGCATAGTTAGTAGTAGTAGTTCATTCACTTAACTTTGTGTTAATCCCTCTCTCTTTGACACATTTCAGGTTGGAAGGCTTGTATGGGTCGGGCTTGGACGGAGCGTTTGACCATGCTTTAAAATGTGTTTTGTGAAATGAGCCGTGATTTGTAATACCGTCTTTTAACTAACTATTAAATTGTATCGTTTTGTGGGACCACGGTTTGTAAACTTAACGTACGTGTAGACTAATTACTTCCGTAATCCATTACTAATGCATTAATGGTTATTCTTAAAAAAAAAACGGTTTCTAAAAATGTGGTGTTACAAAATGGATTAGTGGTGCCGACCAATGTATGACACGTATTACCAGAAAAAAGATATGCGATAAATAATAGAATGACAAGTGTTTTGGGCATTTTCACGATATCAATATTTTTTGGAACGCTATAGGTCTATAGGCTATAGCTGATGTTTCGCAGCTTTCGCTACTATTTCGTGCAAAAACAATTTGCACCAAAGAAGTGTACACAATTAATTAAAAGAATTAATTATTAAAATAGACCAATTTTAATTGGATACTCTCTTTTAAAACTGATAGACTTCAATCTTTCCAAAATATCATATATGATTGGAAGACTTCATAGAGCAGCAGTAATTTTGAGCAGCACTAACTGGTGAGCAGCTTTAACTAGAGCAACACTTAACGAGCAGTACTAACGAGCAGTAGTAACAAGGTTGAGCAGTATTAACGAGCAGTAGTAACAAGGTTGAGAGCAGTAGTAACAAGGTTGAGCAGTACTAACGAGCAGTAGTATCAAGGTTGAGCAGCACTAACTCGGACATGTGGCGGCGTTCTAGTGGAGTAGCACGGTCGCACGCACGGTCGTACGGTCTATTTTGAGAAGAATTACAAGTCTATACTTAGGGAAATTTTGTTTCATTTGGTCCAAATTTGATAATCATCCTAATCAAAGTGAAAAGATTTTTTATTTCAAAATTTCGTTCAAAATGTGTATCAATCATGCTTACAAGAAATGAATAGGTTTACTATCAAGTATATCAACCAAAATGTAACCAACAAAATAACAAACAATGTAAAAGTTCAAACAAAATTGTAAAATAAAACGCATTCCTCCCGAAATGAAGTTGCCTTTCCCCTTTGCATTTTGTTTTTTTATTCCATCTTTAATCTCTATGGCAATGTCGTCGTAGTGTAAGATATCATTTATTATATCTTTTTCTCTTGACTTTGTAACCAAATCTTGAGTGTAAACCAAAGTCTCGACTCTATAAAACGAAGAATACAAATATTGAATTTATCCGCAATCTATAATTTCTTTAAGAAAAATTAAGGGGTTTTGCCTATATGTTCATACTTTATTTTGGTAGTGGGAGATTTTGAGTTTTCCCTTTTTTATTTTTGCCGCTAGACTACATTGTGTTACGTTAGGTCAAAATTTAAGGGGTTGTTGGGATTGCGGATATTCTCTGTTTATTAAATAAACAATTTATCTTGTATTTTGAAATTAATTATTTATATTTTACCTATTAACTAAACAAATAATTAGATTTGTTAAACAATAAAATTAATTATCTGATTATTATGATTTCAAACCGTATAGTCTAATTCAAAATTTATTTTTCAAATGCACTTATGTAACCGCAGATTATTTGATTATTAGTTTCAAAACTCATAATTTATTTTCAATAAGCAATCTCAAACACTCTTTAAGTGTTATATTAGTTCGAATTTAACTTCTTAGAGTTTTTAATAGGGCTGGTAGATACCGAATAACAACTGAAAAATTGTAGAAATCGAACTAAAGAATTGAACCAATACTAAAAACTGACAATTCAATTTCAAATTTTGAAAACCGAAATTTTTGGTTTGATTCGAGTTTTATGTATGAATCAGACCAAACGCGGATCATTTCTATTTACTAATTCTTTTACGTATTTTATTACTATATTATATTTTATTTAAGATCTCCCTCTACATTTAAAAATCTAAAAGAACCCAAAACAACGTAAGTGAATTAGAAATAACTAAATAGTGGATCTTCGACTAGCATTTCGTGGAAATCATAGTTGGTTGTGGCTTTTTTTCTTTAATCAGGCTAAAGACAAAAAAGAGAGAAAAAAAAAGGCAATTCCTTCTCTTCTGTTATCACAAGAATGGACTAGGTTCCTATACTTGAAACTTTAGAAATTAAGGGGTTATTTGTAAATTGTTCCTAAACATTTGTGTTAGATATGAAAAAACTTGAAACTTAAAAAATGAAGGGGTTATCTTATCTTACTACTTTAAAAAGCATGCTTGACATTTCTAAAAGAGGAAATTTGAATTTTCAACACTTCTATTTTTAGCAATGTTCAAACACCCTTTAAAATAAAAATAAAAGTGCCTTACCCGAGATTCGAACCCAAGACCTTGTGTAAAACAAGCAAGGTGATAACCACTAGGCCATGTGGTTTTTTGTTATCCTTTTGATAACTACAATTAATATACAATTAACTAACCTATTATACGTAACAATTAAGAGACAACTGCCTTAACAGAAATTTCGCATTTATTGTCCTTCCAAAATTATAAAACAGTTTTCAAACTAAACACACATTAATTTACATGTTGACTTCTACGTTTTTTTGGATGTACGTTTTTTTAAATATTAAATACATATTGAATATTAAATAGGCGCATACTAAATATTTTGATTTACGTTTTTTAAAATATTAAATACATATTGAATACTACGTTTTTTTTAACCTATATATATACTCCATCAACTAACGATGGAGTTGTTGTGCAGCATACAAACGAATAGAACCTAAAAATGTCTTTAATCACCCAATATGGTGCAAAGAAGAGAATCCAGATGTCAAGTGAATGTGTGAGGTGTGAACTCTAACTCCCTTCATTTTCAAACTTTTTATCTAAATAATTTGATATTTAACGTTCTAAAAAATTAACACTCATATGCATATGTATATCCATCTTGCAGGGTAAGGCTTGCGGTGAGAAATATGAAATTAGCAAGTCTCTTAATTGAAGCTTAAAGTCAAATATGTGGGGCCTAATGCTTCAAAATGGTCAATCACAGAAAGTCATCAAAATTTTGTATGTTAAGTTGTTTGCCTAATTACAGAATTTATTGTCATAGGAGAAGGTCAAGAACTACAATACAGCAACCGAAAAATGACAACACTTCGAGGATATGAATATAGTGGAACTTACGGAAAAAATTGTTCTCTGAGTTGGGGCTTATTTGTTATCCTAATATCCTATGCTTCAAGCTCATGCTCATATTCATTAATTGGTTTGCTGTCATTTTCGTTTTTTTGTTCTTGTAGTTCTTCTTGGTAGAGGAAATATATGGAGAGTGTAACACCTCAATTTTTAGAACACCTTTTAAACATATTTTTAAATAAAAATAATACAATGTCCAATGTTCCCAAAATACGGTTTAACAAAAACCATTAAAACATTTATCAGAGTTATAAAATCCGGTGTTACAAAGATAATAACATAACCATAGGATAAACGAGAACTACCTACGAGCTCCCGAGCTAATCAACACTAGGCCACTTCTAACGCGACCCTCTAATCCAACGATCCTGAACCTGAGTACATAGCCAAAAACAAAGTAGTACGTGAGACAAAATAGTCTCGTGAGATACATGGGTTTTCGACCCATTCTCAAAAGATTTATAAAATAATATTTATAACATTAAAAATACTTATCCTTATCATTTCTTATTAATTCATAACTCATTTTTCCATTCATTTAACCGTATAAACTAATAAGCTTACCATAAGCTTACTCGTCATCTAATCACATACTTGTAAGTTATCTCCAAACTTACACTTTCATTATCACATATGCAACGGACCTCTCCGAAGCCAACTCTCCCGATATGGGACGTCATAGGTAAACTATCAAGGTAATTGGGAACCCCCATCTTACCGAGATTCATAAGCTCTCCCCGTTCCCGGGTCGTCATGCTCACCCATCATTGGGTGTCGTAAACTGTGACATTCTACTCTTTGCGCAGGGAGGTACCACCCCAAGTAGACGTCTCATACTCCCCCATTTCTGGGCGGTCTTATTCCGGATATCTCATTAACACTTATGAGCCTCAGCTCATTTCATCAAAATATGAGCATTAGCTCCTTTCATCAAATTCATCACTTATTAGAATACACCTATTCTAATTTATCATATTATTCTCTTTACTAAATCATTTCAAATCTTGACTTTACCAAGTCCTTTACTAATTTTAAAACATATTTATCTTTTATAGAAATCATCTTACTTTGACTCTTCTTTGACTAGAATACACGTTTATTGCTAGTCACTTATTACTTATTCTCTTAGTAATTCAATAACTACTTTCATTAGTATAATATACTAATCGATACTTATTACTTAAAAATCATTGTCTCAAGCTTTATTAATACATATTATTAATAAACCGATTATCAAGCTCTTTTAAATCATTATCTTTATTCATACATTTCATTTATGAAAACTCACTAATTACTTTTCATTATCATAATCTCTTTCAACAATCGTTTAGATATACTAAAATAGTCTATTCTAGCATTTTCTCATCATATCAATCTTATCTTTATTAAAACGTTTATTAATAAAGACTCTTAAAACATCATAGTTTTCAAAAATCATTTGCTATGTACTCAGTAAAAGTCTCATGTACTCACCTTAGCCAAGCTAATTCCAAATCGTGTCTAACAACACGAATCCTTGATTTCCAACTTGTGAAATGTCACCACTCTTTAGGTCTTCTTGACCTACCATCAATATCATCATAATAACTAGTTATTATCCATAACTAATCACTAAACAATCCATATTCACATTCCTAACCACCAAGTTCATCCAACTTGGTGAAATCTCAAACCCTAGTTCAAGATTTCCATCAATAAACCCAAATCCAACTTGTACACATCGATTACAAGCTTACAATGAGTGTTCTACACCCATGATTAGTCATCTTCCCCAAAGATGACATGGTTGGTTCCCCAAACCACCATTTTTACCCATACTAAGCTCACAATCAAGGTAGATGAGCAAGACAATCAAGAATACTTACCCTTGATGTTTCAATCCTTCAAGATGATGAAGATCTAAGCTCTTGAGCTCCAAAATCGCCCAAGTTTGCCCCCAAATCGGCTGCACTATGTGTGTGGTTGAATGAGAAATGAAACCCTAACTCACACACAACAATATATATTCCAGACCAAATTCGCGCCGAGCTCGCGCCGAGCTCGCGCCGCGAAGTGACGCGGGTTTGCCTGCTGGTTGCCGCTGAAATACAGACCTCGCGTTTCGCTCGCGTTTCGTCGCCTCTTGTCTCAACTCGAGATTCTCGCGTTTCACTCGCGACTGGCTCGCGTTTCGCTCGCGGCTCTTGTCTCAACTCTTGATTCTCGCGTTTCACCTCTGGAGCTCCCTTTCAACCTCGCGACTGCCTCGCGCCTGGCTCGCGCCGCGAGGGCTGTCTGGGTCAGTTTTTTGCCTTTTAAAGTTGTTTCCATCCAAGTCTTGACCCATACTTGGTTACACCAAGTCCCAAACATCCAAACACTCGATAAAACACCACGGAGACTCGATTAAACATTTTACTACCTTTATTCCTCAGTATTTCCGTTTAATTCATTAACCGAAAATTCCGGTCGTTACAGAGAGCCAACGTGGATATGATGTAAAAGCAAGTTTTTTTACTATATAATCTTCAATCCAAGTTTATCTTTAATTAGATTGGATTTGATTGGACTGGTTTTCTGATTTAGTATCTCCTGGTTATAATTTTGTAATATCAAAGCTATAGATTCAAGTCATATTAAATCCTTTGATGATTATAGATTAACTGAACTTGTAGGCTTCCACTCTTTAATTGAACTCGAGACTTTGTGTTGAAGGATATGCATTTGGTTCTTTTAGTTGTATTTACATGAGTTATCTTTTAGTTATTTTGTTTAATTTATTTTTTAAACATATCTTGGCAAGTCATTATCATTTTTTGTCGGAAAGGTATCCTATTGACATTTACCATGTATGCATTTATTGTACATGATTTTGAAGGTTCTAAAAATAAACGACTAGATGTATGTTTTAATTTTAGTGGATCTTTTGATGAATCCACTTTTCAGGGATGGTTATATGGGCTGAAAAAATTGAATTGAACTGAAAATCAACTGAAACCAAAAACATGTAAGTGGTTAGGCATTCATTTTGGAAAATTCATTATTATCGATTTTGATTCATTCGATTTCGGTGGGGTTAGGTTTCTGGGACGCACTCACCCCTACCTGCTATAATACATAATAAAGGTATCTTGTTTATAGGTTTTTACACTACAAATTTTAACTTATACACCACAATATTTGTTTTTTATACTTGTACGGTCTTCAATAATACTTGTACAGTGTGTTACAAGCATCAAAATATGTGGTGTAAAAATTAATTTTCTATTGCTTATAGTAGTAACAAATTTTAACGACACTTTAAGTAGGAAACATTATGAGACAGACTATTATTTTGTACACTCAACCTTTATCAAATTTATTTAGTGTTAAAAAATATCACATGTAGAATTAGTTAAAACTTAGAGAGTTTCTTTATATGACTTAATTAAAAAATTAGTTTAAAATCACACATTTAGTAAAGGGATTCAAGTCATATAGATGCCCCACTGCCAAATAGGTATCCAAGAGAAGAACCATTACCATGTGCATTGTGAACTTAGTTTGACGGTCATTCCTAAATTTTAAAAAAACTCTAAAATCAAAATCAACCACAAACGAAATATGCAATTAAGGAGGGTATTTTTTTTTGTCTTGGAAGAGTTGTCACACCTGTCGAGTGGTCTTGGGATGCAGGTCAAGACAACCGGTTTGTGTATTGGCGAGAACCAAACTCATGGTTTGTTAGACCACAAGCTTCTCCTAACAAAGGGGTTAGTTTTTAAATAATTATTTTTAATTTACTGTTATTTATTTACTCCGTATTTTTCTTTTTGGAACAGACAGGAGGCACTGCTCGTGCTCTGGTAAAAGCTAAGGTCCCATGGTCAGTTTGTAGGAGAACACTCTCTGAAAAAGATCGGGTTTTGAAGACGGTAACGGGGTACTAAAAACTACAATTCAAGATTATGCAACTTCTTTTCAAAGTTTCTATTTTTTTTATTTTTTTAGGCCTATATATAGGTGGAAAATGGGCTGATGGTGCTGCTTAAATTTGCCCAAAAAGATTTTATTTATTTTTTATTAATTAATTATCGTGTTAAATTGATTACAATAACTGTATTCTTGCAATGATGATCAAAGTTTTTTAATAACACAATTTACTATTTTGGCCCTCTCTCTGTTAGCTAAACTATTTTTAGGGTGACCCGTTTGAAATTAATCATAACTCAGATCAACCTAATTATTATTAAATAGGATGAAGCTGGCTCTTTTAGGCATAGAGTGTAATTATCTTTAAAGGCCAACTTATCGATTCAGGATCATCACATATGCTATTCTTAAGGGGCTTTTTTTCTTCTTTATAGCTGTCAATGTATGGTTATTTTATTTATTTATTCAGGTGGTTATCTCACTGATATTTGACAAAGTTGTTCTCAAGCCGACATTTTGGAAAAGAGCGGTTAAAATGGTTGGTGGTGAGATGATGTGAAAAACAAGAGGTGAGTTATGAATGAAACTTGCATTATCTTATTTTTGCGTTGAGATTTGTTATGATAGGCATAGTAATTTTATGTGTTTAAAAACAAAAAAGGTGGAGTCATTACCATGAATTTTGAGATCTCGAGTAGTGTACTCGCGAGGTGATAAGGATGATTTTGTTTTTTTTTTTTTTTTTTGACTTTGGAGTTATATTTGAATTTGATTATTGTTGAGACTTGGAAGTTGAACTCATTGTTTTATCAAGCGTGATTGTCGTGCTTTTGGGTGTATATGTTTGGTTGGTATTATGTTAGAAGTTGAACTTGAGCAAGTGAAGGTTGGCGTCGTATGTGTTCGTGTTGTGTTTCTTTTTTCCATGATATTGTTGGACTATTGTGTTATAGTTCGATATTTTAACATACCTCTGTGACCCAATCCGGTTTTGAAAGTCAAAAACGTTGGTGGGGCAATCTGTTAAAAATCAAGAATAACATACAATATCAACTTTTAAATATTTTCAAGTTCTTAGCAAATAGCGACACCCTAAAAAAGTTTATCTTTTATACTTAAATATTTATTTAGACAGTTTAACCATCCACTTACTTTTGTATTTATGGCATGTGACATATTTTTGGTAAAGATTATAAATACAAATGGGCCACGTAATCATTTTTTTAGAGCAAGCAGGAAATATGTTCGGGTTCGTTAAATTCATCATCCATGTCATGGACGAATATGCTCTCGAATGAAAAGTTCAAATGCATGGCGATAAAAAAACATAAGATTGACCGTCAAATGTTAATCTTGTAAAGTAGAAACTTTAAGGCATTACAATAACCCACCATCCACCGCCATCGTGATCGCCACATCAAAATACGATTACTAATAAGTCAATCGAAGCAACTGTCACAAACGAAGATCGGTAAATGGATTATCTTTTTGTAAGTCTCTTAATTCAAATCCTACTCGCAACATTGAATTTACGTATTTTGCTCGGTGAAAATTAACAGCTACTAATACACTGTCATATTTACATGATGACTAATACGCATTAACAATCATTTTTCTCTCTCTATTTTATACATAATTAGGTTTATTTTTTTATAACAAGTAACATTAGAGATGGATCATTTGTGTTATTATATATCAAAACATGCTATCGAATAACATTTCAACGCCAATGCTAATTATTGACTTTTTCCTCTATTTCATACACAGTTTTCATGCTTATGTACTGTATTCGTTATAAAATATGTAACCAATGAACTTTTAATCGCTAGAAATATGTAGTTCGCAGCCCGCCGCATTGCGCGGGTTTTAACCTAGTTATTCGTAAATTATTTCTATATATATACTATTACCGTAGCTTTTTACTGTTCATAAAGAAGTATATATATTAACTATTTGAAATTGTAATCAATTGGAAGATTGCCCGGCTGGTAAAGGCATTTTGCCATCCAACTGAGATCTTCAAGTTCGAATCTAGGACGGAATATCGCAGTTTTGAATTATTTTTTTTCTTGAATTACTAATAAGTTTCAATAACACCCTTGAGTTTAGTTCATATTTATTACAAACCTTTAATTATCCATTTTTAACACAAATTCACAACTAACTTTTCTAATTAATCAATTGAAGGCTTAAAATGTTATAATTTATATATTTAAACCCCAATCTTTTATTATTTACACTTGCAACATAATTTAAAATATCGTATTCAGTTTTTTTGTTATTACATTTTTTTTGTTTAAATTAAATTTTTATAATTCATATTTCTAACACTTAAATTTTATATTTTTTACGTAAAACTCTTTTTTATTTAAAGTTACGTATTTATTAACTTATTTAGGTGTAGTTAATAGAAGATCTAACACAATAAAAAATGTTTATTATTCAATAATATTGTGAAAATTGAATAATATTTAAATCAAATATAACCATAACAACTGAAAAACTAAAATTACTAACTTTAGGTAAAAATGATGATAAATATTATAATGAATCACAATTATCAAATAGATTTATATATTCAAGTATTTTGATATTACGCTGATATAGATATATCATTTATAAAGTTTGAAATAAATCTTAGTTTTTATAAAATAAAATTTTCAATCTCGAGCGAAGTCGGGTATATAAAACCTCGTTCCTAAACATTTGTATGAGATTTGAAAAAACTTGAAACTTAAAAAATTACATAAAAGTAACGGTTGTTCTTCTATCAAAAGATGTACTCAAGCTCGTTACTTGTTTGCTTAGTGACTACTTGTAAGTTGTAAGGGGACGGTCCCCACCTCCGTCCCACGTTCCATCACATATTGAAGACGTGCCCCTACTCTTTACATCCAAGTCAACGACGCATCCCATTTGGGTGCTTAGTCGACCTTTGTTGGTCACAGTGAAAAGGGAATGGAAGGGGTTTGATCTCCTGTTACGGAATTTTGGTCGAGGTTTGTCATGTGTTTGGTGTTAGGAGAATAAGTTGATTTATCGCTGATGCGCCAAGGTAGTCTTAGCGCGCTGACCAGATACACAATTATCATTCGCTTAGCCAGTTAGCCTGAGTATGATTTATTGGATAAATCCTTACTATAAGTCAACCCTTTCTATAAGGTGTTAAAAGAATTGTTTAATTATAATTGAGTAAATTACAGAAATTGTTTCTGTCTAATTATATTAGAATGTCCAAAAATTTTGAAAAACATTATCCGAATCTGAAAGTTCGGATATCCGAATTTCAGGTATCCGACTTTTCGGATAGTTAAGGTTCGGATTTCACATAAATCGTTCGGATTTCATATATTTTTGAACACCCCTAGTTTAAATGTTTTAGTTCTCTTCGATTTTAGGTTGGCAAACAAAAAACACGTTCTAACTTAATTCTGTTGTGCTATTTAACTTTATAAGAAATTTAGGGAAATGTTAAACTATACCTAAATGCAACGGTTAAGACCTTTTTAGGCTTAAAATAATGGACCTTTAACTAATAAAAACAAGAGTTTTGATAATGACAGCTCTTAGAGTTGTCTTTAATTACATAAACAATTGTATATTTAATCATGAGAGAGTAATTCCTAAAATTCAGAATGGTGGTTATAAATTAATATACACGTTTCTGATGCATTTCTATTAACAGCCCTTATAAATGTCATTATTAAAACTCTTAGAAAATCCTCTTAAAAATCTTCAACAACCTTACGATAGTTATGTTTCTTTATATATAAATTAACCAATTCAACCATCAATAACTATTATCATAAGTACAATGGTTAACTAATTAGTTTAGATCAATGGCATCAAGGATACCTTGGGGGTAATCTTTGAATAGATTTTGGGTTTAAGACTTGTTGGAGACATTTCTTATGAGATAAAAATAAAAATATATATGTATAAATACCGTATTACAATGTATAAGTAAAGTTTGTTAGCATTAAAAAGTAATTGATATGTCCGTACATCAAAACGAACCAAATTGGTGTCATAATTCATAAAGATCTCTTATCACACCAAATTTGGTATAAATATATATACATCCGAGATGCCTTGAGTAAATACACTTATTTTGAAAGAGAGATAATTTCCACACATAAGAAAATACTTCCAAACAATTATCATACAAATCATCTCATTTTGAAATCACTCAATTACAACTATATATTTGTATGTAGAAAATTCCCGTTATAAGTCGTTACAAATTTGGTTTAGAATTACCATACAACTATCAGAGCATGTGGTATCCGGCGCCATACGAGGCGCCAAAGCCCTATGGCGTTTGCCAAACGACATCACTCCCGTCACCATCGTTTCACCAAAGCTCCTTTGCTGTGGCTATAGCGCTCTGCCAAATGTTTCTAGTTTTTTTTTTTTGGTTAATTTTAATTGGTTGAGGTGTTTTTTTAGGGTTATGTTATAGATATTATAGGAAGAATGTGTTTATAGAGTTAATGTTATAGGAAAAAACATTATAATATCATTATAACACCCTTGCATACCTTGCAGTCTTACACTCTTACCCTATTTAATCATAATGTTATTCATGGGATATTACATGTTCTCGAATGTCTAGCATGCGAGATTACATAAAACATTATATAAAAAACATCTTATCTATATCAAATTCGTATCATTTTAATCAATTATATATGTAATCCTTCATTTTGAGAGAAGTCGAAGTATAACCGCCATCAACCACCAAATTATGCCCCGTTATAAATCCAGCTTCATCACTAGCAAGAAATAGCACCGCTTGTGCAATGTCTTCAAAGCTTCCACATTTCCCACGTAATAAACTTCCTCCTCCACTAATTCTATTGCTAACTTCTTCAAATGTCATATCCGATTTCCCTAAATGCTCTCTATATGCTTTCACGAGCATCTCGGATGGGACCGCATGTGGCGATATACAATTTACACGAATCCCGTGAGCCCCTAACTCACACGCTGCACTTTTTGATATCCCGAGAATGGCGGATTTGGTCAATGTGTATGCGTGTGATGCAAGGCCTCCCATGATTGCTGATGAACTCGATGCGCATATTATGGAACCGCGGTTACCTTGTGCAATCATTGCACGGGCTGCGTGTATTATCCCGTGTATCACCCCGTTTAAATTGATGTTGATTAGAGTTTGAGTTGCTTTCATGTCAAGAGTTGTGATGCTTCTTCCGTTATCTAGAACCAATTTGTGAAAAAAATGAGATCATAAAATGAAGCAAAATGTCAACGGCACACATATTAGAGCAGATATGGTGGCTCAAGCCAAAAGCCTACTTCGGCACCACTCAACGTTACATAATTATTTATATTTCACATTTAAAACCACAAATATCCCATCTACCATAACTCAACTTAAAAAATTTATTAAAACCCCCCAAAATACCTCTTACTTACAAAACACCCTCACAATCTTTTTCTCTCTCATCCGTGAGTTAAGCAGCGCATGTCTTTACAATAAATATATTTAAACTTTACTAATTTATATATAATATATTTGATAAATAGATATATTTAAAAAAGGGTAAATTACATGAAATAACAAGATAGTATTAGGTGATTCTTAATTCTAGCAATCACTTAATAGTATCTTGCTATTTTTTGCAATTTACCCTTTAAAAAATAGAATATAATTTAATAGGTTCCGCATACACAATTAAAAACATGTTTAACTCGTTTAATTAAACGGGTTATATGAGTCGTATTAATATTGAAAGTAAACTGGTTAGAGTTGACTGACCCGTTTATATAAACAGGTCGGGTTCAGGTTAAATGTTTTTTACCCGTCAACCCGCGAACATGAATCTGATTTGAATTGTCACCCCTAACACGGATCCAAACATCCCAAAAAATGTAGTGATAAAAACCAAGTCGAAACGAATTTTCACCCATGTATACATACTAAAAGGGTAACAAAGTTTATGTTATCAATACCAACAGTTCCGGCATTGTTGAAGA
This sequence comes from Calendula officinalis, assembly GCA_963853835.1. Lineage (NCBI taxonomy): Eukaryota > Viridiplantae > Streptophyta > Magnoliopsida > Asterales > Asteraceae > Calendula > Calendula officinalis. Next base: position 10,679,560 of record OY970821.1, on the reverse strand, counting down.
TGATGTCAAGTTTTCCTTTCCAGGATAGAGCAAGTTGAACAGCAGATTCGACATCAGATTCTTTAGAGACATCACAATGTACGTAAAGTCCTTCAATAGATGCCGCAAGACTCGCACCAATTTCATCTAATATATCTGCAATTATAACATGTGCCCCGTTTTCCGCCATTAGAGTCGCTGTTGCACCGCCAATTCCTCTTGCTCCGCCAGTTATAATTGCAACTTTCCCCATCAACCTTCAAACAAAAAAAAAACACACTCCATTTGATTTTAATATTTCTAGTGTAAAAAAATTGATGATTATACTTTAACTACTACATATAAAATGTTGACACGACGACCTAACCCAACCCAACCCGACCCACCAACTGATTTAAGTTGTGGTTTTTTATAATTACCCGTTCTGGCCCGAATCCATTTCATGCCTTACGCATTCTACAAGTTTAACGACATGTAGGTTACTTTTAGATATTTGCATCTTCTCTAAGATCAAACACATTAGAGGGGGAAAGATAAGTGGTATAGGTACCTAATGGTTAAATTGTTTTTTTATTTAGGTGCCTAATGGTTAAATTGGTTTTTTATTTAGGTACCTAATGGTTAAATTGTTTTTTTAGTATAAGTTCAGGTTGGATTAACTTACAGACGCTTTTCATTTATCTATTTTAATTTCTACAAATAACCTACAAACACCTTTCATTTATCTTTTTAATGTGTACAAATAGTTCGATGTTTATAATATATACTATATCTTGATGAGTGATGATCTAAGACACATGAATGAGAAGTAGACCTTTTTTCTTTTTGAATGAGAAGTAGACTTACCTTCTTGTTGCTAACTTTTGCTCTCCATCTTGTTTATGATCATATGCCTCCATGATTAATGATTTGTGCTGGTAAAACAGTAAAGATACGAGATTTATAAGGAATAAATTAGGGAGATATGTTGTGTTTGATGACATACTTGCCATACCATGCTTTTCATTCTTCTATACCTACTTTGTACCTATAAATGAGGACAAATAGTAAGTAAATGAGGAGAAATCACCATATGGTAGTGGATGCTAAAATAGCATTTAGATAACTACTCGTAGGGTGTCAATCGGGTTATCGAGTCAGACTTGCGGACTTATCAGGTCAGATCCGTCGGGTTTTCAAATAATAAAAACTAATCCACAACCCGTATAAGGAATTGGGCTGGTCGGGCTCGGGTTTATTAGATTATAGGTTAGTCAGGTTATTGAGTTGTCGGGTTACAGAAGACTAATAACTTTTGCCGTATCTAGGAGTGCGGGTCTATCATGTTACGGGTTGGTTAAGATCATGCTGATTTTGTATAATCCCGACCATATAAATTATAGTAGGGTTCATGTTAGATTGACCTATTTGACACCCCTTCATGAAACTATAGCCCAAGTTAGGCTGATCTCTTGTCCAATAAAATATACTACCTCCGTATCAAAATAAGTGATACACTTTCCTAAAAGGGGTGGAACAAAATAAGTGATACACTTCAAAATCTTTCCTTATTTGGCAAAAAAGTGGGACCCCTTCTCCACTAACTATCTACTTTAATAAGTAAAATTACTCTTTTACCCTTACTTTTACTTTTAAACATCATTAATTTCACTACATCCAAAAGAAGTGGGTCCCATTATCCACTAACTATCCACTTTATACTATTTTAAATCACTTTCCAATATTTTGCCTCAAAAACCGCAATTTCTCAAATGTATCACTTATTTTGATACGGAGGTAGTATTACACATTATATATTTCAGACTTTTTTTCATTTTTCCGATCATTTCTATCATGATATTTACGAAACTTAGTGTCACATTTTTGGAAACTATGTCTGTAAATATCAGTCGACAAGAAAGACGACATGAAGAGACGATATCGTATTGTATCGACTATAGTCACAGAGTACTACCTACTGGAGCAATTTTGATTGAATTCATTGATCATTAATTATCCATCGTCAGTTATCATCAGAATTTTACATTTAAAATCAAAAAGTCATATTTTAACATGCATTACAACTTAACCTCCAATCAATTTTTTTTTGGAAACGGAAAATGAAATAATGGAAGTCTACTCGCAATTTTTCAGCGAGCACCCCGAGTTCGAGCTCCGCATAAGCGGGCAAACCCAGCCCCCAAAGGGATTTCCAACGAAAATTCCTCATATGTGCCCGTGTGAGGTATGAGTTAAATTACGCAAATGCAACGCTCCCAAAGGGATTCGAACTCACGACCTGCAGCCCAGGTAGGTATAAATCCAGTGCCTCAGACCAGCTAGGCTAGCCATTGGCTAAGAACCTTAATAATAATTGAATATTTTACCTAAGAACCTTAATAATAATTGAAATTACGAGATATAATTGTTACATCTCGACACAGAGGGAGAGGTGAGGATCAATTAGTTGAATAAAAAAAACAAAAACTGTTATGGCCTTATGCGTTATTGTTATTTATCAAGCCTTAGGAGTTTTTGATAGTATGGGTCCAAGTTTTTTATAGCTAAAATGGGCCCAAGACTTGCCTTATTTAGGATGTCCGATCAAGTTATCTGATTATTAGGTTTTGAACACGTAAATAATCTAAAATGAACGTGGAAAAAAGTCTAAAAATAATCTGTTATTTTCAAAATCACGTTTTATCAAAATCACGTTTTATAACAGTTAATTATTAATTTTCAAAATGCATAATCCATTTTTAATAAAAAAAATCCCAAAAGTCCCTAAATAGTCGGCTAGAAGTTGGTTTCTCTTTGATTGACAAGTAGGCTTCTCAATTGCACATAATTTGACGATTAAAACCTTGTTTATTTTTTCAAAACAAAATGACTTGAACTTGAGTGACTAGGCTAATTTTTAAGTGAACCCATTGCATCGTATTTATAGGACCATTTAGACTCACACCACAGGAAATTTATTGAAATTTCAATACTACACGGACCAAAGTTGAGTATTAACACGTGCTACTCCCAGTTTTCATGCTATAAAACCTAGTTGGTCGGGGTGAGTGCAGTCTAAAAATCGAACCGAACCGAAATCGAAAATAATGAAATTTCAAAACCGAAACCGAACCCGAACCAATAACATGTTATCAGTTGGTTCGGTTTGGTTTCGGTCCGATTCGATTTCGGTCCGATTCGGTTTCGTTCCGGTTTTTCTAGGCTAAATGCTCATCATTATCTGAAGACCGAACCGAACTGAACCAAAACCGAAGCCGATGAATTTTCAAAACCGATAACATGTTATTCGTTTCGGTTTGGTTTCGGTCGGTTTTCGGTTCGGTTCGGTTTTTCGGCTCAAATGCTCACCCCTACTAATTGGTGTTGGAGGTTTGCTCACGTGTATCTAGGGGTGAGCACAGTAAAAAAAACCCAAACCGAAATTGATAGAACCGAAACAAATAATGATGAATTTTAAAAATGAAACCGAACCAATTACATGTTTTCGGTTCGATTTTTTAAACCTAAATGCTCATCTTATCCGAGGACCGAACCGAAGCGAAATCGATAACACCGAAACCGAAAATGATAAATTTTTCTAAACCGAACCGTTTACATGTTATTGGTTTCGGTTCGGTTAGTTTTCAGTTCGGTTTGATTTTTTCGATCTAAATGCTCGCCTCTACGTGTATCGCTAACTTGAAGAATCGTTTGGCTTCTTAGAATACACGTGCATCATGCATTTTTGTTGAGGATATATAAAGAGTAATTGTTGTAAACGCTTTAGTTAGATTAATGACTTAAAAACGATATTAAAAAAACACAATCTCCTATTTGAGAGGTATGAAACCATAGATTAGATCTACGATTAGAAAAATTGTACTGCTTTATACAAAATTTTATACTTTATCATTCTAATTATAAAATTAACATGTAGTAAAATCTATTTTTAAATCTTATAATTTGATTTAAACATTTTGTATCTAATCATGCAATTTTTGATAGGCTTCTAAAATACTTCCTCCGATTTAAAATAAGTGATACACTTTTCATATTTGGTTGTATCAAAATAAGTGATATACTCCCTCCGTCCCACAAAAAAGTTCCCATTTCACTTGGGCACAAGATTTTAGGAGATAATTAGTTGTGGGGTATTGATAATACTTTTGATTAAAATATAAGGTTAAATTGGAGAGAGAAAGTGTTTTAGTGGTGGAATCTTTGGTAATAATAATATTTTATTGAGTGGGTCCCTCATATTTGAGAAATGGGAACTTTTTTGTGGGACAAAATTATAAGGAGAAATGTGAACTTTTTTGTGGGACGGAGGGAGTACTTTGAAAACTTACCTTATTTGGTAAAAATTAGTAGTACCCACACCCACTAACTATCTACTTTAATAAAGTGAAATGACATATTTACCCTTACTTTTACTTTTAAACATCATTAACCTCACTTTATTCAAAATTTGTGGGACCTATTACCCACTAACTATTCAATCAATCTAATTTAATTATTATTATCATATTTTGCCTCAAAACTCGTGAAAGCCACAATTTATTACTTATTTTAAATCGAGGAAGTATTAGAATACCCTAAATAAAACCAATGACCGACAAATTTGACTTTAAATTGAACTTTAGATTACTACATTGATTCAATTCAATTGGCACCCCCCAAAACTCCCCCCAATTTCTTCAACTCTTACAAGTTTGAAAATTGAAATCCAGCTTTCTCTCTCTCAAATCGAAAATCGATTACTCAAATCGAAGTTAAATCAACTTCGATCCTCCGAATCCAGATGGCTGCTAACACGGATTCTGCTCCTGTCTCTTTGGTACGTAATCGCTACTCTGTGTTCTCTTAGGGTTTCATATATCTCTAGTAGACGTTATTCAACTGAATGCATCCTTATTCTTGCAGAAGAAAGAGAACGTATCACCGGTTGATTCAAAGATTGCGGTATGTTCAGCGCATTTGTTTAATTGCTTTTCGTTAAGAGCAAAACCCTAATTGTTCGTGTTTTCAGGAATTGAGTGAATCTCGGGCGGAACTGCTTAACAGAATTCAGAATTTGAAGAACGTAAACCCTTGATTGATTGTAGTTATACTTAGTTGTTGAAGCTATCTAAGACTGATTGTTGATTTATACTTTTTTAATTTTAAGCTAGTTACTTATTAGTTGTGATTTTTAACATGAAGGATCTTCAAAGCTGGAGATCAAAGTTAGATACACAAGTTAAAAGCTACCGTGATGTAAGTATTTCTTGTCACTTTTATGCAGTTTTGTGTGTTATGTTTCTTATACTGGGATTGTGGATAGTTTTAGGGATTTTAGTTTTTGAACCAACAAACTTGAGTATTTATTGCAAATTAATCATCATTTATGTGAAAATGCCAATAGAAAATGATACATTTTTGTCAAAATGAGCCATCAATGACAATTGTGAAAATGTCCTGACATTTTTATGTGAAAATTAATCATCACGGTTCACGGGTCGGGTTGGATCAGTAGCTAACATATTGTCATGCGGATCTAAGAGGCAGGTACCCGTATTGCAGTCTGGATTGCGGGAAACCCATTTTTAGAAAGGATTGAGATTTTCAATTTTATCTTCATAACATAACACAAAAATAAAAGTCCAATTACCCAAAAACTAATTTGCACTAAAATAATCAAGTCTTCTAAAGATGTTTCGTCACAAATAAACATTTCGACATAACAATATAACCACTTTTGATAAAATTGCTACTCGTTAGTTCAGCGTCCTGTAGCTTGTAATCGGCTACTTTGTGAGTACTCGGATTGAGAATTTTATATATGTAAAATTTTGAAGTATATATTTATAAGAGAAATGGTATTAAAAGAATTGTATAAAAATATATATTATACATATAATTTTCTATATTCTTAATAACAAAGTAGATTTGATATGAAACACATGAAATGCTTCAATTGTGATTAGTTGTTGATTTGCAGGAGCTTTCAGACCTTAAGAAAACTCTGAATGTGGAAGTGGACCAGCTTCGATCCGTAAGGAATTTTGCAATACTTTTTGACAAAAAAGTGTTTATTTTAACATATTAATTATTTGATATTTATGGGAAGTAGGAATTTCAAGAACTAAGAACTACTCTTCAACAGCAACAAGAAGATGTGACTGTTACTTTAAACAACTTGGGGGTAAGTTGACTTTATCCTATTTTCATCTAAAAGTAAGGAGCTTTAATTATGTTGACCAGAAACTGCATTAACCGAACCAAAACAAAAGAGGAATCGAAACCAAATGGTTTTCAAATACTAAAAAATAGCATTATTTGTCTTAAACTTGTGTACAGCTGCAGGATGTTCCTGGAGATACTAAAGATGCCGAAATTTCAAAAGTCAAAGAAGAGACCGTGTAAAAGTCAAATACTTGGAACAAAGTTTTCACTGAGTCTTTAATATTGTATCAATTTTCGTATTTTCCTGAAAAGTTATCATCAATGCTTGATGATTTTGAACATCTCCGACAGTTAGTTATTGACTGGCCTTGTGATGCAAAAAATTGATTTCTAATTGAACTAGTTTTTGACCATCGTCATTGAAGTTTATGTCGAAAAAGCAACTAGTTCGAATATATTCTTCAAATTTTTATGAAAGTAATTTATGGACTTTATAGTTATTATTTTATGTTAACATATATCCTACCTCCGTGGCTCCATGTCACACTAAATGATATGTTGTTGGTTTCACAGGGTTCGAGGAAAAGATTATAATAAGGAAATAGAGAAACGTTCAAGGAGGTCCATCATCTTTAGAAAGTCCTAAGGAACAAATCTCAATCATTGATCAATAAGATCTAATGGTTAAGATTAATCACATATTTTATATATTGAGGGGTATTTTGGTCATTTTTTAAAAAATAAATTTTTTTATTTTTTTTATTTTTTATTTTAAAATTTTTATTTTTTTTATTTTTTATTATGAAGGGGTATTTTGGTCATTTGGCACTTAAAAAAAATTTCGATTTTTTTTATTTTTTATTTTAAAATTTTTTTATTTTTTTATTTTTTTTATTTTTTTTTATTTTTTTTATTTTTTTATTAATTATTTTAATTAAAAAATAATATTTATTTGATAATTACGTGTATAACTTAATCACATATTATTTTAGTGTAAAATCACATGTGATTTTACTGTAAATCACATGTGATTTTAGTATAAATCACATGTGATTTTAGTGTAAAATCAGGTTTTAGTTAAATCACATGTGATTCAGCATGCAATCACATGTGATTCACTATGGAATAACATTATGTGTCATTAATGAAAATTTAATAATTTTTAAAAAAATAATAATAAAAAAATAAATTTTAAAAAAAAATAATTTTTTAAAAAAAAATTAAAAATTTTAAAATAAAAAATAAAAAAAAAAAAAAAATAAAAAAAAAAATAAAAAAAATATTTTTTTTAAAATGACCAAAATACCCCTTAGTTAAAAATTTAAAATTAAAAAAATAAAAAAAAATTTAAAATTTTAAAATAAAAAATAAAATAATTTTTTTAGTGCCAAATGACCAAAATACCCTTCTATGTATAAAATATGTGATTAATCTTGACCATTTGATCATATTGATCAATGGTTGAGATTTGTTCCTTGGGACTTTGTAAAAATCATGGACCTCCTTGAACGCAACTCTAAGGAAATAATGAATTAAAGTAGATAGTTGGTAGAGGATGAGTAACACACTTTTTGAATAAAATGATGTTAATAAATTTTCTGTCAATGTAAAATTTCGTAAGCTAATATCACTGATGTTAATCTAAAATCATTATCTTCTACTTGATATTTGTCATAGATCAATCAATAATTTAGACGATAGACAAATATAATATAGTGGATCATTTGCCATACTGACTTTTATGAGACTCATGGATATACACAATGATCCCCTTAAATCATACTCGAAATAAATATTTTGGCAAATTAGTAAGATACTGATTATTAACAAATCTTCAACCTAGAATTTTTCGTGAAAGTGCTCTAAGGTTTTATGAATCAATACTCTCGAATTTGACACTAATCCATAATTCCCAATTACGGAAATTTGTTTCTTTCAAAACATATCTCTTAAGTATAAAATACTTAAGGATACTATCTAGAGCTCTTGATGAAATACTCCGTATATAATATTGTGCACATCAACTATAGCCACTAATATGATCATCCAGTATTTCAATTATTGTTTCATAATTAAAAGATACAACTATGAAATAATACATTAAATTTTTAGTTTTATATGTGACTGCAACTTGTTTCTCATAGTTAACTCATAAAGTTACTTTAAAACTCGACAACTAAAAAGTGTTGTGTCAAGTAACCTCACATAAGTTATAATTGAACACAATATCAATATAAACAATAAACATGTATAACAATTAACAAACACATACAATGACTAACAATCAAAGTCTAAGATCAATCACAAATATGAGGATAGTTCAGAAATCATTAAACCCTTATTTCAAGAATACCAAACTATTTAAAACTAAAATATTCAAAAACCGAAATAATAATATTGCTTAGTAAAAACAATAGAATAATTTGAAAACCCGGTTCCCGGGGGACCCGAGGAAGACACTGGTTCAATAGTAGCCTGGTATTTAATGAGTAACGACCTGTTGAGACCCGCACAGTTTTGGTCAGACCCGGCGACCCGTAGACCAGGAAATAACCCGGCGTTTTGGTAGACAAAATTTTCCTGACTTTTGAGCTTTTGGACTTCTGGTATTCACATGAATCTTTCACGTATCATATACTTCCTCCGTATCAAAATAAGTGACACACTTTCCATTTTGAGGTGTATCAAAATAAGTGACACACTTTGAAAACTTTCCTTTTTTGGTAAAAATAGTGGGACCCATACCCACTAACTATCCACTTTAATAAAGTGAAATTACCCTTATATCCATACTTTTACTTTTAAAACTCATTAATATCACTTTATTCAAGAAAAGTGAGACCCATTCTCCACTAATTATGTACTTTAATCTATTTTAACCTCTACTTTAATTTTTACCTCAAAAAATGTGCAAGCAAATTTGTGTCACTTATTTTGATACGGAGGAAGTATATGTGAATTATGACTTTGATTATGTATACATGTGACTTTAATTGTTAACGTGTTTGGCTTATATTTATGAGTTAAATGCGAATTCATATTGCTTATTATCAAATTCAATTCAGTGGTCATGCATTGAATCAATATTCTATTGATTCAATATTATATCGAATTTGCAATTCAGAGGTTATGTATTGATTAAATATTATGCATTGAATCAATATTGCATTAAACTTTAATACTTCCTCCGTTTCAAAATAAGTGATACACTTTCTATTTTAGAGTATTTCAAAATAAGTGATATACTTTAAAAACTTATTATATTTGGTAAAAAATAATGGAGACCACACCCACTAACTATTTCATTAATATAATGAAAATGACACATATACCCTTACTTTTTACTTTTAAACATCATTAACTTAACTTCAATCAAAATATGTGAGACCCAACCTCCACTAACTATCCACTTTAATCTAAGAACATCCCCAATGGTTAACCTCACAAAGACTTATTACTTTTTCCATATCAACATTTCACTAACCAAAAACCTTTTCATAAATTGCGTCCCCAATGGTTAACCTTTACAAAAGCTTTTTATTTTACAATATTTCTAATTTACCTTTATCTATCTCAAATGTTATATAAATACCCCTATATATAATTTGACAATTTTTTGGACATATTACTAATATAATATTTTTTAAATGTCTTGTACAAAAATATTATAATAATTGGCATTAAATATTATATAATTTATTTATTAACTAATAAAAATATAATACAGAATTTATATATAACATATCTAAGGTTTAAAATGAAATGTTAATTAAATATAGGGGACTAAAAAAGATAAATATTGAAAGATTGTTAAAAGGTTAGTAGAGAATAAGTCTTTGCAATAAGCTTTTCAAAAAACTAGGTATTCTAATGGTAAAAAGTCTTTCAAAGACTTATTGTAATAGTAATAAGCTTTAGGCAAAGCTACCATTGGAGATGCTCTAATTAACATTCATTATCATATTTTGCCTCAAAAAACGTGTAACTCAAAATGTATCACTTATTTTGAAACGGAGGAAGTATATTTTTTTATATTCTTGGCTATCTCATGTTCACCCACCGGTTGAACCTTAGTCTGTGACTTGGTTATCATATTAGGTCGACTAATAACTCGTGTTTTAAAACATTGCATTGTATTACGTGAAACAAACGTAAACTAACTTAACCATGGTTAATTCTTAACCCACACGGACTCAACTCGTTTTTTTTTTAATTCTAGAGCAACTTGCATATTACGTTGACCCGTTTTTTGCGGTTCAAAATGGCCCATCCGTCCGGATAAGATCCCCTTTATATTCTTAGTCGTTAAGATCCCCTTTATCCTCACCTTCCTTGCTGTTTCCTTAGCCTAAAGTCGGTTAACAAAATTCTATATAAACCTCTCAATTCATTCCATTATTGATTCATCAAAACCAATATATTTTGTTTTCAATTTCAGCAATCAATCATGGAGTACAGAACCTTAGACCTAACTATCATCTCAGCAAAGGGACTCAAGAAAGCCAGTCTTATCGGCAAGATGGACGTCTACGCCGTCGTTTCAATCTCCGGCACCCCCGGCCAACCTCAAAAGCTCAAAACCCATGTTGATCAAGACGGCGGTACAGAACCCTCGTGGAATTTTCCGATGAAGTTCACCGTCGATGAAGCCGCCGGATCACAGAACCGTCTTACTATAGTTGTCGAGATCAAACACGAGGGGACGTTCGGCGATAAGGAAGTCGGGGTAGTTCATGTTCCGATGAAAGAGCTGCTGGACGGAATATCGAAAGAGGGGAAATCGGAGCAATTTGTTAGTTATCAAGTGAGAACATCCTCCGGGAAGCCCAAGGGCAATCTGAATTTCTCGTATAAATTTGGGGAGAAATTTACGGCGAGGGCGGTGGAGGCTCAGCCTGTGACGGCTTATCCCGCCGGCATGGCGGCTGGATCAAGTTCGGGATATCAACAGCCTTATTACCCTCCACCTATGGCGGGTGGATACCCTCCTCAGCCACAAGCTGGATACGCTTATCAACACCAGCAACAACCGGGTTATGGTTACCCGCCGCCACCACCGGTAGGGTACGGTGGCTATCCTCCACAACCAGGGTATGGGTATCCGCCGGCTCAGCAACCGCAACAGCCACCAAAGAAGAATAAAATGGGTATGGGTTTGGGAGCTGGTTTGCTAGGAGGAGCACTGGGTGGGCTGTTGATTGCAGATATCGCCTCAGATGCAGGTGGCGGCTGCGGTGGCGGCTGCGGCGGTGGATGTGGTGGTTTTTGATTGATTTTGGGTTTTTATTTATTTACTCTTTCATTCCCATTGTAATCAGCTTTTTGATGCAAAGTAATATAATTCTACTTTTTAATTCAAAGCGTTTGGATCAGAGACTGCTTATTTGAAACTATTTGTAACCAAAAACTCAATCGAAATTTATCCGAATCTAAATAAAATCATATAATCTGTTCCGTTGCGGTATTGAAAATTTATCATTTTTTATTTTATTAGTTTTGGTTCAATTCCATCTTTAAATAATTATTTAGACTAAAAGAATAAACCGGAACCAAATTGAACTATAACTGAAAATATATAATCAGTTTAATAAAGATTTGTTTTTCTGGATGTTCAAAGTTTCATATGCTAAGACTGAATGTAACGCACGGCCAAGAATTTGGCCGTGACCTGTCACATCCCACCAAAAGACGCGTCCCCCTCTTACGCCCACACAAATTCGACACGTCGAAAGTGTCCATCGGTCGTCCAGACGACCGATCAATTTTCAAAGGGGAACGTTTTTTCAAAGAGTAATGATTTGGTCGCCTGGTTACGTGTGTTTGGTCGGGATTTTTTATGTGTTTGATCGGGTTGATGTGGCGCAGAGGTGGCAGAAGTGACAAAACTTAGTTTGGTCACCCATTACGCAAAGTCTAAAAGTTTGAATTTTTAATTCAAACTTACAAACATTGTTTTGACTTTTTAATGGAGTGTTAGAGTTGAAATGTCCCAAACAATCCGACCCGTACATTTAAGATAAGCTTCATAATGGTTGTTGACTTAAAAAGTGGCTGATTATTGATAAAAAGTTCAGTTATGTGTTGAGTTGAAAAGTCCCTTCAATGAAGCTTTTGAAGAAGGGCAGAAAGGTCAGGTGGTAGCTGCTTCAGTTGTAACCGGTGCAATTCACATAACAATTAGCCCTAATATTAAGAAGACCAAGAAAAAACTCATTAAAAACAGTTGCCGTACAATAATTTTAATTTTATTGGAATCAAATAAAAAAGAGGACTAATTAAAACATAAACATTGAAAGTGTATGTATTCTTGTTTGGTGATTGAAAGTGCAGCATCTAAAACAGGAACAAATTTAGAAATTGTTTGTTGCACTAAAACAGCAAAAAAAATTGTGGTTATCAAAACTGCAGCATCTAAAACAGCAAAAAGATTGAAAATCAGGTGCACTGCAACCTTCACCATAACCAGGTTTACGGTTCTGCACCTGCATTAAAACCCGACCCGTTCTCGAAGCGGACCTGGAACGGGTTAACCGGTCTGGTTTTCGGTTTTCGGTTTTCGGATTTTCTGTTTTCGTGTTTCCGGGTTTACCTGTTCGGTCAAAAACTGATTACATATAATTATAAATTCATATATATAGCATTTTTGTTAACTTCATATACTTCCTACGTATCAAAATAAGGGATACAAATTGGCTTACACGTTTTTTGAGGTAAAAGATTAAAGTAGAGATTAAAATAGATTAACGTACATGAGAAACGTTCCAGGAGGTCCATCATTTTTAGGAAGTCCCAAGGAATAAATATCTCAACCATTGATCAATAGGATCTAATGGTCAAGATTAATCATATATTTTATATATTGAGGGGTATTTTGGTCATTTTTTAAAAAATAAAAATATTTTTTAATTTTTTTAATTTTTAATTTTTTATTTTAAATTTTTTTTATTATGAATGGGTATTTTGGTAATTTGGCACTTAAAAAAAATTCGATTTCTTTATTTTTTTATTATTTTATTATTTTATTAATTTTTTTATTATAAAATAATATTTATTTGATAATTACGTGTATAACTTAATCACATGTGATATTAGTGTAAAATCACATGTGATTTTAGTGTAAAATCATGTTTTAGTTAAATCACATGAGATTCACTATGCAATAACATTATGTATTATTAATGAAAAATTAATAATTTTTTAAAAAATAATAATAAATTTTTTAAAAAAAAAATATTTTTTTTATAAAAAATAAAAAATAAAAATAAAAAAAATATTTTTTACAAAATGACCAAAATACCCCTCAATTAAAATCTAGTGAGAGGTTTGAGAGTTATGGCCGTTCCCGCGAAAGTGCTGTGCGCTGTTTAGTTTCTGCTCAAACAACCTTTGAGTCTAATCCTAACCCGAGCTTCCTTGTACATTGTAGGACCTTCTAGGACCGGTTAGAGACGCTCTTCAGTACCGAGGATACTTAGGAGCTTACGGTTATTCGAGGTGGGTAATCTCACTATAAACTTGTACTTACTTTCGATTCATGATTTTGTGCTATGTGTTGTGAATTGTCTTGTTGATTGAGCTTGAGTATTGATTGGGTGATTTATTTGAGTTATCTGTGATTTGAGTTATCTGTGATTTGAGTTATCTGGAGCCTGAGTTATCTGAGTTTTGAGTTCTTGAGTTAAAACATTAAACATAATATACTTGAGTTGTCTTGGCACCGAAGAGTACTGGTGCCAGACGTTTTGACTCAACACCGAAGAGTACAGGTGTTGAGCCTTGAGTTGTGTGAGGCGGGTCGAGGTTGATCTCTCGTCCCAAGTCACACAAGCGCGCTATATAAATTTAAAATCTGAGAAAATAAACTTGAGTAATTGAGAATTGAGTAGAGTCTCTAGGGATCACTTATGTGGCTTGAGTTGTTTGTATTTATTTATTTATTTTGATATTATTCACTCAGCGGTGGCTGACCCTAATCACTCCCCCATTTTTCAGGTACTAGTAAGGGCAAAGAGAAGGTCAACGGTTGATGGGCTGCATCTTTATTTATTGGATTTGGAGTTTTTTAAAAGTTTGTTTTGAGTCAAACATAAATTTTTAACCTTTTTATTTATTTCCGCATTAAAGACCATGAGACGGTTTATATTTTTATCTGAGTTGGGACCTTTTCATTACTTGTACTTGGGGAAAGTTTATTAATTAAATGTTTTAAATTTTATTTAAATTTGTCCTGATTTTTTGGTTGTTACAAGTTGGTATCAGAGCTCTGGCTTGAGAGAATTGGGTTCACAAGGGGTGGATTCCAAACTCAAGTCGAAACACGAGTTTTCAAAATGAGTTTTCAAAAGTGTTTTTAAAATGAGTCCAAATCCAAATCGAGAAGCAGCGCATCACAACGACCTGATGCCTCTAGTACTTATTTATGAGTTATTTAGTTTATTAAAAACGTCGCGAGTGACATTGATTACTAAGAGAATAAAATAAAATTAACTCGAGATGAGCGTGAATTGTACGGCTATATATGTATATATACTATATGTACTGTTGTGAACTACTTGATTATGTGGATGGTATAAGGATGGGAGATCGTGGATTTTTTGAATCTGGCTCGAAACCATGACAAGGGTAGGTGCGGCTAATAATAGAGGGCCCCTATTATTATACGCACAGGACTCATGCCTATGTTTCGAAAAGGATTCAAGGAGACCATTGGTCAAGCATCTAAGTATCATTCAAACTCTCAATTATTATATATAAGTCGATAATAAAATCACTAAAAGAAATTTATGGGAAAACAGTGCAACTAATTGAATAAGAGAATCATCAAATACGAATTGATAAAGAGTTATCAACACATGTCAAGAGAGAGACAATAAATCAAATTGGGTTGAATTCATTAAATGATTTAATTGAGTTATTAATACCTCGAGGACGATTGAGCAATCGTTAAAGCAAAATAAACGAGAAAATAAGAAATATATTAAGTTCATATATATGAGTAAGTGGGATGAAAACATTACTAAATCGAGATTTATGAGAAAAATAATAAATATTAAAAAGAAGAGATCATTAATTTAAGTTGATAAGGAGTTATACAAACAAATCAAGTGAAAGTTATTAAACCAAATCGAGTGAGAATCACTAATGATAAATTGATTAACTGAGTAATATAAATTGGTCAGAAATCTAAGATAATAATTAAGTAAGAATGATTAAGAATAATTTAATTCGTATCATTGAGATGTCATTGAAATTATGAATAAATTTATAAAGCAATAACGATTGGACAATTATCTAAAACGAATCAAATAAAGGAACTTTTATTATGCAAAATAATCAAATTGAGTAAATAAGAAACTATGAGTAAACAAATTAATGAAGTCATGAGGGATAACACAAAATGAGTAAAAGATTTGTGAATTCAGAAAATTTATGCGAAAATTTATGGAGTTAACTTTACATTTATGTAACTGATGGGATAAAACATCGAATATACGAAATAAATTAGGATTATTAATTGAGCAAGGGGTAAAAATCTTTATGGTTAATGAAAATTATATATATTGAGACATGTGTAACTGAACGAGATGGAGAACCCAAAACGAGTAAATTAATGAGTTAAGTGGCAAAAGAAAATTTACGAGAATTATTCACCACGAATTTATGAGAATTTTATTAATGACAAAAACTGTTATATGGTAACGATAATATCAAACACGCAATGAGTAAACCAAAATGAGAATTTCATAAAGAGTTTAGCAAGAGAAAATTGTGAAAGCGTAACGCAAAATAAATAGTTGTGGTGCTAATACATGTAATAAGTATGACTTATGAGGAGTCATAAAATGAATAATTATTAACGAGAAATAATTATGACATTATTAAAGGGTAATGAATTTTAACTAAGGAAACCTAATTAGGATTCGAGAATCCTTGATAATGTTAATGAGAAAGTTAACATCTATTATGAGAAATAAATTATTTTTCTATAAGTGATAAAAGTTTAATGAGTAGGGGTGTGAGAGAGGCGTCAAGAGTATACGTTGGGACCGACTCACACCTGTGCATAAGAGAATCAACAAACCAAACTATCGAGTGCTCGTAACGAGTTCTTTGAGATTTTTACTGCCACTTCCAAACTCGGGGACGAGTTTTCTCCAAGTGGAGTTGAGTGGTGGTAAAAAGGGGAAAATTACCAATATTAAGGGTGTGAATAAAGAATAATTATCAAGGTGTGAATTGTTAAATTCTTGTTATTGAGCATATATGTTCATATAATTGGCTAGAGAGTTTATACTAGCAACTTTTAAATTGAGAAAGTATTCCTATGAGAATATAATGAGAGAATAAGAGATTGTTAAAATATGAGAATTTATTATGAATTATTCCAAATCGAGTTAAATGAGAAAAACATTATTATGGGAAATTATTAAATCCAGTCGAGAAAATTGAGGAGCCAAATTATTGTGATGAGTAAATTATATGCGGGTGAATTGAGAATTTATAAAAATAATTGGGAATAATTAATTTCATGTAATGGTTTAATTATCAAGTGGTGAGAAATTCATAAATCGAGAGTAATGGTGAAAATGAGAAGTGACAAGTATATAATCATATAAATAACGTGAAATTATGAAATGAGAGTAATAAAAATGTTGTTAATAAGTCGGTCATGAGAAGATCGCCATAATAATTATGAGGAAAAATTTATTATTACTGAGAAATTGTCGAACTGTAAGAAACTAATAAATCGAGTTAAATGAATAAATTATTAAAATGAACCAAATGACATAACTTTATTATTGATCAAATATTAAATTGAACCTAATGGGAATAGCGAGTAAATTATTAAATTGAATGTCATCAAATATTACACTTTAGTGAATACTTATTAAATCAAGAATAACTATTAAAATGAGCAAATGAGGAATATAAGTGTATCCAACAATAAAATTTCATTAAAATACTATGAGTTCTAAATCGCGAAAGCACTAAAAATATAAAGTAATAAGGAACTTGTAATTGAGAATGAGAATTAACTGAGTATTTAATACACGGGGATTAATGAGGTAAGTAATTGACGAATTAATTAATCGAGTAAAGAGAAAAGCAGTAAGTTGAGATGTTTGAAACATGAGATTTATAAGTGAACATTTAGTCAGATTGATCAAGAGACAAATTAAAACGAGAACAAAGCGAGAAGTTAATTAACGAACTAAATGATTAAATCATTACACGAGTTGATGAGTATCATTAAAATGAGTTGAACGAGCAAAATTGAAAAGAGTCAACGAAAATTTGTTAAATACGGGTTAACAAGAACACTAACAACGCAGCTTAAAAGAGAGATTATCTGTTTGAGTAGTCTGATAATTAATTTTGATCACGTGAAAAATCATAAAAGCGAGTAAATGTATACATTATGTGGACTAGTGAGAAGTCATTAACAACGAGATTTGAGTTTAAATTGATGATATAAACTTACACTGAGTTAAAAACGAGTTGTGGAGATTTGAGGTGAGTGCATTTGAGTATATGCAAATTAGTAAGAGGCATGAGTTGCCTACTATCTGAGGTTTATGTGTGATAAAATACATTTATGTGGATTATGTATTTGTTGGGTGTTGTTTGATAGCGGTGTGAACCGCTAAATTATTCATATAGTGTTAACACAAACTAAGTCCTATAGAGTAGAGGACCTTGAGTGCTGCTTATTGGTAGAGATTGCCGATAATAAGATTTTATATGTTGATAAAATGTAGAAGTGATACTTGTTGGAAATGTGCGGGGAAGTTTTCCCATCAAATCTTATTTTTATCGCCAAGTGAGGGCCAAGTATGATTGCGAGCACGAGTTCGACGACCGAATACCACGTCGAGATCATCTGTCGCCACCATCCAAACCGTAACAAATCTCTAAGTGGAGTTGGATCGGAGATTCAACGCAACGATCAAACGCTGGATGCAGCAACAGTGTTCGACTACGAGAGCAAAAAGATGCCTTCAGCGGAACACTGTGGTTTATTTGTGTCATTTTTCGACATCCTTTCCTTGATAAACCGAGAACCCTTAGAGAGCATTCCGATTACGAACTTTTTTCATCTGCGCCGCTAGAGATGGAAGATTTATATGAGCAGCTGCCAGAGCCGGAGTTCATTTTGATCGAGTAGGTCACCCCTGACGAATTTCTTTTATTCTTAACTTTATCGCTTTCTTGTATTTCAGAGATGTGTTGTTGGCGAGACGGAGTCTGCGATTTGAAACCGCCACCATGAGCTTCTTTCGAACGATGACTTCGGGGACGAAGTCTATTTTAAGTGGAGTTGACTTGTAACGCCTTAAATTTTATTGTAATTAAACTAATTAATTTTTATTAATAAATTATGTGGTTATTATTTAATTATGAGAATTATATGATATGTGCCTTTATGTGTATTTAATTTGAGTAATGAAGTGTTCGTTTAATTTAATGACAAGAGTGTCATTTAATTCGTGTTTAATTAATCATGAGGATTAATTATTAATAACTAGAGGATTATTAAAATATTGTGCTGATTGATTTTAAAATTTAATAACTAATTAACTTAGACGTTCATTTAATCCTGAGCCTCTCGAGTTTATTATGGCGCTCGAGTCTTTGATAAACCCGGCCATTAGCCAAGGCCTGTTAAGTCTTAACTCCTTATTCCGGTTTAAATCCCGCAGTTTGAGGCTACGTCCTTGGTCCTTTTCTAGTATCCAGTCAAGGTTATATGGCCAAGATTTTTATGAAGGGCCTTGATCCGGTTATTCTTCCTAGCCCAGCCGAACTTAGGAGTCTTGTAGCCTTTTTGTCCAATGTCTTGTATCCTAAGCTAATTTACTTAAGGTAATAATCCTCTAATAAATACTGCTCTAAACGAGATTTCCCTTTGCCCTAATTTGTGCGGCTGCAATCTCCTCCAAGAAAGACCAAAGCTTTCCCATTCGTCCCCACCTTGATTCTGAGAGCAGCGAGCAAAGAGCAAGCACACAAGCTCGTCCATTAATTCTTATTGTGTGAACCCAAGCAAGCACACAAGCTCGTCCATTAATTCTTTTCGCGTGAACCTAAGCAAGCACACAAGCTCCTCCTTTTAATTCTTCTCGCGTGAACCCAAGCAAGCACACAAGCTCGTCCATTTAATTCTTTCATCTCGTGTGAAGGGAAGCAAGAACACAAGCTCGTCTCATTTTATTTCTTGGTTGCGGATTCAAGCAAGAATTCTATGGGTAAAGTTGTTATTTTGTTTTTAGTCCTTCTTTCGTCCAATTTTTTTTCCTCCCTACTTGTCCCGATTCTGATTGGATTATTCTTGTTTTGATATTGATTGAAGAATTCGAGCAGAAGGAAGCACCATTGATAGCTATCCGAGGTTGGAGCATGCCATAGGTTCGAGTAGGAACTCTTGATCGGAAAGAATACCGAGTCCCGAGTTGAGCAAGCGTTTATCGAGCCAAACTCATTCACCGAATCGAAATCTATGTTCCCTTCGGTAGTTTTCTTTTCTTTTATTGATTTTCCTTGTGTTCTTGAGTTTTATATTTGACTGTTGTAGGGGCTGTGATTGGGTGATGAGGAGGCCGGGTTATTGATGTTGTTAATTTTGTAGTTTTAGGTCTAGGTTCCTACGTTGTCGGTATCGTTGTTATCGGTATTTAATTTCCAAACCGGGTAGTTTTCCTTATGAGTTGGTCCAAAAACAGAGCCTTGAGAAGTGTAGTTTAATCACTGTTTTGTATAATGTCGGGTCGGGGTTTGGGTAAGTGCCGTTGTCGAATTGGCTAAACGTTTTGATGACCGAATACCGGAAACCGAACCCGTAAGGTTCTTGGTTTCCTAAACCGAGAAGGAATTTTAAAAGAAAAGATTAGATTAGTTATAAACATGTTTCTGAAGTAATAAATGAGTCTCGGGAATAGACGGGTTGATGTCGGGATTTAAAACGGGTTTTATTTTAATATGCTGAATTTTAACAGAATCTGTTTGCTGACTTCGGGACTGTTTTTACCACCCTTAAAATACGTTTTTGAATTTTTGGCCTGTGCTGGTCTCTAGGTTTCTGAGTCCTCTTTCCAACGACGCTGACGACTCGTTAATCTGATTCACGGTTTAAAAGCTATTGATGTTTTAGTAAACCTTCGCTGGATAGTTCTCGGTTCAGCTATTCTGTCTTGCGAGCCTGTTTTGAGCCTTTTCTGTTTGGATCTAGCTTCCGAAGTCTTCTGTAAAATTGAAGTCCTCTGAGTCATTTAACTACGGTAAAAATTTGAATAATACCTAGTGAGCGTTTTGAGAGTTATGGCCGTTCCCGCGAAAGTGTTGTGCGCTGTTTAGTTTCTGCTCAAACAACCTTTGAGTCTAATCCTAACCCGAGCTTCCTTGTACATTGTAGGACCTTCTAGGACCGGTTAGAGATGCTCTTCAGTACCGAGGATACTTAGGAGCTTACGGTTATTCGAGGTGGGTAATCTCACTATAAACTTGTACTTACTTTCGATTCATGATTTTGTGCTATGTGTTATGAATTGTCTTGTTGATTGAGCTTGAGTATTGATTGGGTGATTTATTTGAGTTATCTGTGATTTGAGTTATCTGTGATTTGAGTTATCTGGAGCCTGAGTTATCTGAGTTTTGAGTTCTTGAGTTAAAACATTAAACATAATATACTTGAGTTGTCTTGGCACCGAAGAGTACTGGTGCCAGACGTTTTGACTCAACACCGAAGAGTACATGTGTTGAGCCTTGAGTTGTGTGAGGCGGGTCGAGGTTGATCCCTCGTCCCAAGTCACACAAGCGCGCTATATAAATTTAAAATCTGAGAAAATAAACTTGAGTAATTGAGAATTGAGTAGAGTCTCTAGGGATCACTTATGTGGCTTGAGTTGTTTGTATTTATTTGTTTATTTTGATATTATTCACTCAGCGGTGGCTGACCCCAATCACTCCCCCAATTTTCAGGTACTAGTAAGGGCAAAGAGAAGGTCAACTAGTTGATGGGCTGCATCTTTATTTATTGGATTTGGAGTTTTTTTTAAAAGTTTGTTTTGAGTCAAACATAAATTTTTAACCTTTTTATTTATTTCCGCCTTAAAGACCATGAGACGGTTTATATTTTTATCTGAGGTTGGACCTTTTCATTACTTGTACTTGGGGAAAGTTTATTAATTAAATGTTTTAATTTTTTTTTAAATTTGTCCTGATTTTTGGGTTGTTACATTGATGTTTCAATCCCTCTCGCGTCTGATCTCCGAAGTTGCTGTTTGAACTCGCGCCTGCCTCGCGCCTTCCTCGCGCCGCGAGGGCTGCCTGGGTCAGTTTCTTGCCTTTTAAACTTGTTTCCATCCAAGTCTTGACCCGTAATTGGTTACCCCAAGTCCCAAACATTCAAATACTCGATAAAACCCAATGAAGACTCGATTAAATATTTTACCTCCTTTATTCCTCAATATTTCCATCTGATTCATTAACCGAAAATTCCGGTCGTTACAGTAAATTCTTTAAAGTATTTATATATGAATGATGTGGACTAATATGTCACTAGTTAAAATACATATTTAATCAAATATATTGCAAACATAACATTTTTAAACTATGAAAAAGGAGGACAATTAGTCAAAAGAAAAAAAAAATTAGTGGAAATACAGCAAAAAAAAACATTAAAAAGGAAATAAGGAAAAAATAAATTTAAAAAAAAAATTGCATATGAAAGGGACTTTAACTTAAAGTTATATGTTTAAGATATATGAGTTAATCACTAAGCTAATATAGGGTGAGAATGAATATTCTATTTCTAAGTTCAATTCATATTTGTTGATCGTTCTAGTCACAATATTATTAAGTACTCGGGACTAGGGGAAGAGAGTGAGTTGAAACCCGAAATACCCGAGACCCGATTTCAATTCACATAACAATCTCACTAAAAAATTTAGACCTAAGTTAATGTGTCTTGATAATTTGTAATTAATACACTTAATTTTAGTAACCGGTGCAATTCACATAACAATTAGCCCTAATATTAAGAAGACCAAAAAAAAATCTCACTAAAAAAAGTTGCCCTAAAATATCTTAATTTTATTGAAATCAAAATAAAAAAGAGGACTAATTAAAACATAAACAGTTGAGATATATAAAATAATAGTAAATGACAGCATTGATATTTTCTTTTATCACGTATCTTTATTAAATACATATCACCAATTAGAATTAGAATTAGAATTAGGATTAGGATTAGGGATGTGTATGTATTCCTGTTTGGTGATTGAAATTTGAAAATGCAGCATCTAAAACAGGAACAAAATTGGAAATTATTTTTTGCACTAAAACAGCAAAAACACTGTTGGTTACAAAAACTGGTTATAACCGATTTGTGTAAAAAGAAAGGAATTGGGTGTAGGTTTACCATATGCATAAATTTACAATTACGCAGGTACCTGCTAATCATTAACAATTTACAATTATATAAATGAGATAACTAAAAAAGGAGCATATTATTAGAGATTAATAAACGGCTTTGGGTTTTTAGTTATGAGCTTGGAATTTGAAGTTTTTATTTTATTTTTTATCTACTATTTAACTTTATCTTTTTTAATCTTTTTAAATTTAATCTAAGAATCACATTTTTTTATCTTTTTATATAAATTTAATATCATTTTTTCATAATTTGTAGTGAATACTGAAACACGTTAGTTGTTCCGGGTTATTTTTTTTATGAATAAGGTATGATACTTATAAACAATTGAAACCTTTCTATCAAAGTTTGATAATTTACAGGATTTTTAAATGAAAAGTGTCATATAACTTTTATAAACATATATATTGATATTTACTTATTTACAATTTAATATTGTTATTTAATATATAAAATACAAAATAAAGTAGTTAATAAAATTAAAAAATAATATATATATAAATAGTTAATGTTAGTAGTCATAAATTAACTATTGTACTTAATTATCGAGTCATATAAAATGTCTTAATATCTAAAGAGTAACCCTTTTCTAATTCGTTCGCAATTACCACATATTCACATTGAATATTCTGTTTCTAAGTTCTTTTCATATTTATTGATCGGATTTAGTCACAACTTTATTAAGTACTAACTATTCTTTGGATTATTAGTAATTCTTTACGTGACAATTTCCAACTTAGATCCGAAACTCGACTTGAAACCAATACGGAAATAAAGATGTTAGATTTGAGGCAAACAAGTTTTAATTTAGTTTTAAGTCAACTCAACTGACCAGTTTATTAAACATGTTAGGTTTGATTGATAATAATTTAAATGGGTCGACCACCAACCTAATTAATTATTAAAACATGTTTAAAAACATATATATTTATACTATTATAGTTTATAGATGTATTTGAAAAATATGTATATTTAAAAAAATATATATACAACGTATGTTCTACATATACATATAAAAAAAGTCGACATGTTCGACTCGTTTGACCCATTCAAACCACTAACATGTTTCATGTTTAATTGAACAAGTTATATGGATCAAGTTTGGTTAAAAGTAAACATGTTAAGGTTGAGATATATGATTCGTTTATATAAACATGTATGTTTTAGGTTGAATGTTTCTACCCGTCAACCAGCGCACCTTACTTGAATTTTCACCCCTAACTCTTCTTCACAATTTTTTAAAAACATTACAAATATTATTAAAATGATTTCAAAAGAAGCTTTAGCAATTGATTCAGATATGAGACCACATGTTTTATTCAGAGGTGAACACTCTCAGTGAAGATAATATTTCTAAACTTTATTGATAAAGAATCGTATAGCAAATATGTTCTTGAATCGTTAGAACAGGATTAAGCAAGTAAACACAAGACAAGTAAACACAGGCTCAAAAGGATAAAACATTTGCTCATAAATTGTTTAATGTAATATGTGTTACAAAGTCTTCCAACTAAAATCTAAAGCCCGTTACCTCGAAACTCAAAACCTATTCCCGCCAGTCATGAGTCATGGCTTCCTCTTTCACCACATTCGCATCACGTTGTCCACCTCACTTCCACTACCGTTGTCGCCACCGGAATACATCTAGGGAAAAGGTACCCCTTTTTGTCAAGATTTTTAATTTGATAGAAAGAACCATGAGACTGGTGGGTATGGGCACCACATGTGGTGGTGCCCTTTTCCGCCACATCGTCGCCACCTTACACCCCCACACCACCACCACACCACATCATTTGGTGGAAATACCCACCACACCACACCACATCATTTTATTTTCCATCTCATCATTTCTTTTCCATTTATTTTTTAAACATAATATTAAACTTCCATTAAAATTAAAATAATAATACATTAAATTAAAAATACAAATACTTAAAATTAAAAGTAGAAATACTTAAAATTAAAAATACTTAAAATAAAAATACTTAAAATAAAAAAACTACAATCTTAAATCGCTCATGGCTTTTCGAGCCCTTTCCTTCGCGGCTAGGAAATGTTGAAGATCTTCTTGCGGCATGCCTGGCGGCGGTTGCATACTCAAAATATTCAAATTATTGATCATTCTTTGTTCGGTTGCAAGCGCTCTATCTCTTTCTTCTTTCTCCCTCTCTTGCTGACGTCGTTCTTGTTCCAGTTGAACTTGTTGACGACGCATCTCTACGCGCTCTTTCGTTGCCTCAAAGTGCTCGTCTAATCGTTTTTGAATCTCTTGCCTATGCTTGCTCTTCGCTTCCTTTTCCGCCGCATGCCTACCCGCTCGTTTAGCATTGTCTCTTCCAATTGGTCGTTCAAGAGGAGTTGGGGTTTCATCAATGTCGTCGAATAGGTCATCGGGAAATTCATCGTCCCCTGCATTAAGGTCGACACGAGAACGACCATCAGAAACGTCAACTGATTGTGAACTTTTTGAGCGCTTCGATTGTTGTTGATCTTTAGTAATTGTGCTCATCCATTTTGGATCCTCTTTTAAAATCAACCAATGTCGATCTAGCTCAAAAGCATGGCCATTTTTTTCAATTTTGTATTGTTTCTTGGCGGCCTCCAAAACATCAAACGCGGCCATTCCGCTACTTCTTTCCGACGAGAGTTTGTTGTATATACCATTGAATTTTGTAACCTTGTTGTTTATGTCACACCATTTGCTACTAAGACTATTGTCTTTTCGGTATGGCGCGACTCCCAGGAAGGTATGGAATTTAGAAAGAATGGCTTCCCAATAGTTTTTAATTCTCATGCCATTCCCGTCCTTCTCGTTTTTAGAAGTCGCACACCAAGCTCGGCACAACGCAAGTTCCTCCTTTTCCGTCCATGGAAGTTGTGTGTCTTCCCAACGTCTTCGACAACCTCTTTTTCTTTCCTTTTCCCTTTCCCTTTTCCCTTTCGCCTTTCTCTTGCTCCCCCCCCCCCGCTTGTTGTTCTTGTGTTTGGGCTTGTTGATGAATTTGTTGTTGTTGAAAATATTGGCCGGTGGGTGCAAATTCGGATACATTTTGTGAATATTGAGGTTGTTGAAATTGAGGTGCGGTTTGTGGATAATATTGTGGATGTGGGACAACACCGGGATTTAGGATGTTGGCGTATTGGTCGAAGCAACCAAATCCTAGGTTCGGTGGTATATTTTGTTGTGAAGGTTGGTTGGGTGTTTGTGGAAGATTGTTGTGTGGATCCATTGTAAGTAGAGAGGTATGAAGATAGGAGTTTGTAGAGAGTAAAATGGGTTAATTGTGTGTATAAAATGAGTGAAAGTGTGTAATATATATAGGTAAATAATTTAATAAAAAAAAACTTTTTTTTTTAATTACAACGGCTATATAGCCGTTGTCAAACGGCTATTTTTCGTCCCAAAGAAGCTTCCCACGCCCGTTGTAGCCCGTTGTCCGTGCCCCTCTCCACCCACGCCGACCCCCCACGCCGTTGTGGGGGGCGGTGTTCGCCTTCTTCGCCACGCCGTGGCTGCCGAGTCACCCCCCCACGCCCTTCTCGGCGTTGGACCATACCGTCCAGCCTGAGTGTATGGAGAGATTCCGTGTGACGATTGTTGATGTGAAAATTTAGGCGAAAAGAAATCCTTTATTCTCCAACTAAGATTATTTATTTATAAAATTATTTCTATCCAACTTAATGATTATTTTCCAACGAGATACTAAAAATCCCGACATTGGCAAAATTTCTCTCCATAACAGAGGACAATTATCGATAACATTTCCAACGAATGCGCGTTGGTAAAATGGAAAAAACTACTTAATGTTTATTCCGTTGGTAATTCTGTTTGAATACAATAATTGATCAACTAATTAAGCTCATTGGTGATAGTCTTTTAACAATTTACCAAAATAATAATGAAGATGGCCCGTTGGTAATTTAGAGCGGGAAATTTCCCTCTAACCTAATGATTATTTCCAACCGGATAATAAAAAATCTTGACGTACGTTGGTAAAATTTTCCCTCCAAAATAGAGACAATTACCAACAATTTCCAACGGATGCACGTTTGTAAAATGTAAAAATCAGGTAAAGTGTTTTCCGTTGAAATACACTAAATTAACAACGAATTTACTATCAGTTGGTATAATTCCATTGATACTTACAACTTTTCTAGTAGTGTAATTGCAAATTTTTTAGTAGTGTAGTTGCGGTGAAAAGTTTGTCTAGTGTGTGAGATTCTGGCAAGTTCAGTATCTTGTCCTATTCAAATCCTATTCTTTAAATTAGAGAATAAATGCAATTGGTGAAACTATTGTTTTTGTCATATCTGGACTTGCATTTGCTATTTTTTTTAATTGAGTTTCATTTATTTTTAGTGAAATGAACAAGAAGGTACTTGTGCATTCTTGATTAGGTAGCATTTGGAAAATACTGAATCTCAATATTTTGTAATAATAATATTTGTGCTTACAATTTGTGCCTACTTATGTGTCTACCCATTTGATGATGATATGTGTCAAAATCAAAGGATAATATGAGGAAAGAAAATTAGTGAATTATACATGCCAAATTTAAAGATTGGTAGACACATTAGTAGACATAAATAATAGGCACAAATATCATTTCTCTTGGTAACATGACGAATCACATCATTTGCAAGCTCTTCTAAGTTATAATCACATCTTTTGCAAGCTTTTCCAAATGTCTGCGGTGGTATAAAGGCGGTGTATAAAAATTACGCAATGAGAGCCGAGACTTGAAAGGGATGAGTGGTGATTATGGGGTAAATTGGGTTTTGAAGGTTGAAAGGCGGAAAATGTAAAAATAGCTAAAGAGTAAAGGCGCAACATGAAAATAACATTAATCTTAAACAAGGTTAAACTTAAAACAGTTGAGGGGTGATGGCAATACCGAAGCTCCTCTCTAGTTTTAAAAAAAATACAAAAAAAAAAACTGGCTACCAAGAAAAATCTTGGAGGTTTTCCTTCACAAGGTCTCAGGTTCGAGTCTTACTGAAGATTTTTCCGTAGGTGAATAGGTGGTGAGTTTATTACTCGTAGATGGAAAGTTCTAGGGAAGACATACTGCCCCTTATGAATGTTACCGTCTGACTTGAACCACTAATTTATTGGCTGAATATTAAAGAAAAAAGAATAAGGGGAAAATTAAAGTTTTTGTCCCTGACCTATGGCCGATTCGGGGTTTTTATCCCTGACCTATGGCCGATTCGGGATTTTTGTCCCTAATCTTTTTTCTTCCGTTTTTTTATCCCTTAAGTTTTCCAAATTCTGGAAATTTATCCTTCCGTCTATTTTAAGCCGTTAAGTGACTGAAAAATGCAAAAAAATAAGGGTATTTTCGTCTTTTTTCCTCATTCTTCATGTTTTTTCAAGAAACCCAGATCTTTTTTCCTCTTTTTTACAATTAGGGTTTCAAATCAAATCAGTAATTTGGTTTTTGAACCGGTTACAAATTAGGAATTTTTTACAAATTAGGATTTCAATCAAATCTGATATTCTATTTTTACTAGAAGCGACAACGAAGGAGATCCACATTCAACCACTACCTCACCATCACTCACCTCGCAAATGAAATCAACCGCCGGCAAACCATCACCGGTGATTAAAAATGTTCTCTCTCTCTCCATGTCTTCGCCGATTACTTCGGATCCAAAAAGCTCCACCAGGTCACCACCAAGGGTTCGACCTCCACCGCCACCATATATCAAGCCGCCAGTGAAGCTCCAGGAACCGCCGGTTACGTTCACATAACCGACATCAACGAAGGCAAAGTCCGGTTCACTCCAGAAGACAATCCATCACAAACCGACACCATTTACGTAAAATCCGTGTTAGAAATGCCGTACAACATCTCTGTTACACCCTCGATTCAGCTTGTATAATTAGTTTTTATAACAAAGAGTTGCATCAATGGCCGGCCACCGCACATAAAATCTGCCATCGATTAGTCTGTTGAATTGCTTCAATTTGTTGAATTCATAGACTTTGATTATTTGTTTAGTTTTTGTTTATAATGATATGAACAAGAGAGAGAGGGGGGGACAATCAGTGAAACAAGAGAGAGTGTGAGAAATCAAAACATAGAAAAAATGCAACTCCAACCCACACAGCCATGGCTTTTGGTTTGTGTTTATGCGTGAGAAATCAAAACCCAACATGATCGATCTGTGTTTCTGCGTTTTTGCAATCAATCAAGGTTTTTGGTTTTGTTTAGATGGTATGTGGAAGATGAGGATGAAATTAGGGTTTAATTAGGGAAGAACACTATGCAGAAGATGATGCAAGGGTAATTTGGGTTAATAGACAAAAAAATCGTTAGTTAACGGTTAAAAATAGACGTAAGGACAAATTTCCAGAATTTGAAAAACTTAAGGGACAGAAAAACGGAAGAAAAAAGATTAGGGAAAAAAACCCCGAATCGACCATAGGTCAGGAACAAAAACTGTAATTTATCCAAAAATAAGTAAGAGGTTTGATAGAATTTTAACAAGGGGAATATAGTAAATTAACATTTATTAAGATGTGCACAAGGGGCCAAGGCACATTCTTTCAAAAACCCTTCTTGGGTTAAACTTCAATTACTTCTATCATAATTTTAAGATTTCAATTTCATTCATCAAACAATCATGGAATGCAGAACCTTAGACCTCACTCTCGTCTCAGCAAACGGACTCAAGAACGTCAATATACTTATGAAATCATTATAATATCAATAATTATCAAATATACTTATGAAATCATTTTAATATTTATGAAATCATTATAATATCAATAATTATCAAATAAGTATGCAATATACTTGTTGATTATGTATTAGAAATCATGTTTATTTGCCCGTATTGTTGATATTATCACGGTTTAATAAATAATTAAATAAGTTTTTGAACATAAAAAAGAGTTTTAAATGTTTGGAAAGATATGAAGGTAATTATATAAAGTTTCGAAGGATATAGAGATAATTTACGAATTTGAGAAGGACACAGAAATAATTCATGAGTTTTACAAGGATATAAAAGTAATTATCCCTTATTATAACCGCTAAGATATAAAAACGCATAGATCTCGGCTCAATATAAATATAAAAAGTTATACTTCATCCGTATCAAAATAAGTGAATCATTTTTTTTCCAAGGTGTCTCGAAATAAGTGAATCACTTTCCTTATTTGGTAAATTTTTATATTTAAAAGTACTCATTACTCTTACTTATCCCTCTTTAAACATCATTAAAGGTGTGAGGTCCCATCCATTTTTGTCATCTTCCTATTTGGGGCCCATCCATTCTAATTACCTATTTTATTTCACAAATCTCTTATTACCTTATTTTGCCTCAAAAAACTTGAACTTCAAAGTGATTCACTTATTTTGATACGGAGGAAATATATACAATTACAAATTCAATATATAAATTATTATGCGTTTTGATAAGGGCTGTCATTAATGCATAAAAGTTGTACATTAATTTACTAGCCTATAACCCATGAGAATCACGGACGGCTTATAAATTTTTTGTTAAATATGATAGTGAAAAATTAAAATACTTTTTTAGTTACATCTAAATTATATATTAATATTAAAGTCATTAATTAAAAATATAAATGATAAATGATCATAACATAACGGTAAGAAAATATTTTAAAACTTAAAATATTATGCATAATATAAAAGACATAACGTATCTTTACTATATATAATGTATTTACCCCTTCCATAATTGGTAAGGCTGAAAATTCAGCCAACACACTTGCTATTTTTGTATTGATTCAAGTCTTAAAAAAACAATGCAAGCTGTAGGATTCGAACACGAGACCAACAGCAAAGTTTGCATGCTTTAACCAACGGGACTACAATGTTGGATGATTAACTTTTCCAAATCAGTCCCCAAAATAGGGGTTCCGAAATAACTCTGCACCCTCAAAACTCCCTACCCCGTCGATTTAGTCCCCATAAAATCCTCGATTCCACAAACTCCTCGATTCCAACGAGAAACTCCTCGATTTTCATTGCCCTCGGTTTCCTCAACCTTCACTCTTATGTCTATTTTGCTTGCCTCTTCTCCCATCGGGGTCCTTTCTTCATCCACGGCGATCAGATACACCAGATATTCCTTTCTTCCCCTCTCTTGTAGATCCACCCCTTAATCACCACCGTCTTCTCTGACGACCAGATCCACCAGTTCCACCCTCGACTCGCTTAATCGCAACCTCATCCGTCTCCAGTTAGCAGCTTAAACCATACCACCTTCATTTCCAGTAAGTATATTCAACTACATCCAACTTCAGATATGACATTTTGAGATATGTACCCTGTTATCCGTTTAAAACAAATCTGTTCCATGTTATCCATAGATTAAGTCATTATAGATTACCTGTCTGTCATCACTTTAATTTGATTTTAAAAGTTCCTTGATCATATGAATCTAACAAGCAACATTAAGTGTTACTCTTCCACACTGTTCCCTTTTTCATTTATATGTTTAATTAATGTGATTTTTTATTGATTTCTTCCAGTATTCTTAATTTATTTTGCAGACAAAGCTTTTAGGGCAGATGCTTTATTATATAGATTAACAACAGGAGTCGGGCAAGGTGCTTTTAGATTAACTCTGGGAGAAGAATATTGTGATATAACACAGGTGCATATATTATAATTATCTGCTTAATACATTTGTAAGTTTATTCAATTTATTGTAGTTTTGGCTGATGTGTCTTGGAAGTCGGCCAAGGATATCTTTTCTGAAGACATTTAAGAGTCGAAACTTAAGAAGAAACTTTAATTTCAGGTATTCTTGACTGCAACTGACAGAAAAATAAAAGCATGGTTTTATGAGAATATAGGTTTAAGAGTTGACTATGATGCACCTGGTCATTCATCAACCACTATGGCTTACAAAGCAGATGGAACAAGGTTTGGTTTTTTTGAAAAGTCAATGATTATGTTACGTTTTAGTATTAGTGATTATTGTTTATGCTAATTAGTTTAAAATTATTTGTAGGGTATTTTCTTGGGATACATATTGGTTATCTTCGACGAGGTCGGTAGTGTTTTTAAAAAAAAATCCTATATCTATACATTTAATTGAGTTTTTGTAAAATAACGTGACTATTATATTATCATTTTGTGATTAGGTAAAAACCAAGCTTAAAGGCCATTACAAGTGGATTTGTTTCATAATTGTTTTAGGTCAACAACACCAGTTTCAGAAATTCCCTCAACCCCCTGACCAACCCGTTTTCCATATATAACCTTTTCTTTAATTTATGGACAATTTTCAATTTGAATAATCTACTAATCATCATTTCTATTAACGATCTCTTTGAATTAATGCTAGATATGATGTGCTGCACCATGGTTCAAGCTACTTAGATTACCAACACTTTTGGCAACAGTCAAGGGCTCAAGGCTGAAGGGAAGAAAACTGTGGCCGTGGATTTGAATGATGGGTTAATAGTGGTGGCGATTGGTGTTGTCACCCAACTTTCTATTGAAAAGGGCAGATTTGTTAGCATTAAGGAAGTCATTTCTTAACTAATTTTCGTTAAATCTTCCTTTATTAAAATGACAATATCATGTGCACGTTAGAGATTTGATATTAATCACTTTTGTGTTCAAATGGCTTCTTTATCCTCTCAAAATAGTTGGTTATTGTACTTTTAACATTACTTTCCAAACGGTTTTTGTGTTATGGGCTGCAGTAAACCAATAGAAATAGCATCCAAAAATTTAAATCAAATTATTATCTTTTCCTTTACTATATGTGTTTGAGATCTTTCTAAACTAGCACAACTTAATTTTCATCCAATACTTTTGATGTTTCGAAAATTATTTGTGTTTGAAAACAAATTGACACTGGCAGGACCCGGACCAATGATCTTCATGTTATTAGTAAGGGTAACCATCAAGTTACTAAAGTAGATGTTGACTACTCCCTCCATCCCACAAAAAAACTTCCCATTTGACTTGGGCACATATTTTTAGGAGATAGTTGGTGGTAGGGTATTTGGTAATAAATTTGATTAAAACATATGATTAGTTTAGAGATTGACATAAAGTTAGTGAGAGAAACTTTAAAAAAATGATAAAATCTGACATAAAATTAATGAGATAATATTAATTTATTAAGTGGGTCCCTTCAATTCTCAAATGAGATGTTTTTTGTGGGATAAATTTTTTGGGTGAAATGAGAAGTTTTGTAACACCCTAAAATTTACAAGATTTTTAAAATTTTTGAAAACAAAATTATAATCAAAAGGTCCCAATAACTTGAATAATTAAATCCTAATAATAGTATTTTCATTTAAAATATATTTAATGCGGAAATAGTTAAAATTAAGTGTTTTTAAAATATTAAATGCCGTCCACATCGGTAATGAAAGATACATCAGTCAACCGTCCACCTTCTCCTTTCCTCTGCTGGTACCTGAAACACTGTGGGGGAAAATAGGGGTCAGCTGGAGAAGCTGAGTGAATATCTCAAAATGCAAACAATCCTAACATACAACACATGAGGGCACATCGGTGTACTCATAGTCAGAAACTACTCGATTAATTACTCAGATTTATTTATCAGATTTTATTACTCAGATTTTAATTTATATAGCGCGCTAGGGTGACTTGGGCCGAGAGATCAACCTCGACCCGCCTCACACCACCTCAACACCTGTACTCTTCGGTGTTGAGTCAAAAAGGCCTGGCACCAGTACCCTTCGGTGCCAAGTCAAAACGTCTGACACCAGTGCTCTTTGGTGTCAAGTCAGATATATTATGTTTAATGTTTAACTCAAAACTCAGAAACCCAGAACTCAGAACTCAGAAAGTCAGATCACAAAAAGCTCAGATAACAGATGACTCAGATAACAGATCAATCTCGGATAACAAATCAATCTCAGATAACAGATCAATCTCAGATGACAAATCAATCTCAGATAACAGATCAATCTCAGATAACAACAATAGTGCAAGAAATGTAACACGTAAGTCATGCATGTACAACGTTAAAACTGAATACACGGTGAGAATACTCACCTCGAGAAACGTAAGCTCCAAAGAATTCCCGACAATCAAAAGTACAGCACGTTATCTCCTAGACGGTCCTATAGCCAAAAACGAAACCCTGAATTAAAATTCTACTCGAGGGCTTATTTCAGAAAGCTGGCAGCACCCGTCAGTCTCACGGAAACTGCCATAACTCCTAAACAGTTCATTAGATTTTTCCCATTTTTTTACCATGACTAGAAGACAACCAGAACTACACATCTCTGTGAGACGGTCACTGGCCAAAACAGACTCTAAGTGTCTCAAAACAGTGTTTCAAGACAAACCTACTGCACAGGTCATCTTCCTAACAGCAGCATACTAAATTGACTATAACTTTTAAACCGTAATTCGGATTGACGAGAGGGTTGCGGAATTGAAAAGCAAATTCAGAAATCAAGGTCCCAACACGGGCCAAAAACCATAAAAATTATTTTAAGTATACCAAAAACAGTTTACAACAGGTGGGCAGAATCTGCCAAAAATGTTCACTTATAAAAACTTGTTTTAACAACCCGACTTGTCACCGAACAAAACCCGACACCAAGTTCTTACCCGTTAATTCTAGGATTCAGATTAGCTTAATTATGCTTAGTTACCAATAAGAGTATACTTGATAAAATAAAGAAGGCTTCCCGACTAGGAAACCAAGGACCCTACGGGTTCGGTTTCCTTTCGGTTTACTACATGATCTAACCGAAACAATGAGACGAACTCAGTCCCAAACCCGAGACCTAACCCTGGATTAATTCGTGCCCACGGATTCTGTTTTAGAACTTCATCACAGCTGCGAAACAATCATAACTAGAGTGGGCGATTTAACCTAAAGAACTCGATAGACTATTCGATAACGGGACGATTAACAACACAAGTAAAATCTCGGTATTACAACCATGCTAACAAAACCCGGACCCTAAAGTTCAATCACAGCTACTTCACAACGCGGCCCTCGTACGTTCAGATTAGTAGACGGTTTAGCAAAGAATCAAAACAGAAAACGAAGCAAGGATAGAGGACTACCGAAAACAATGATGTCTGGCTTGGCGATTTCTGCTCGGAAGTCGAGTGTTGCTTGTGGCTTGTCCACGAGATCTGTCTCCTCTGCTCGATACACAATTCTGATTCTTCTCATGAGAGTTCTCGAGATGATCCAAACCCGACACCGAAGAATAAAATTCCTCGTGCAGCTTCCTCTGATTCGGTTTTTCTTATCCGCTTCCTTGATCGCACAATGTTAGAAGAACGAAGGGAGATGCTCTATGTGGAGTCTGCCGATTGGAAGAGAAACGAGGGATGAGATTGTCGGCAAAAAAAAGAATTTTCGGTGTTTAGGGTGTGACAAATGACGGTAATTAATTATCCACCTCCAAGGCTTTAAGCCCAAACTCGCATGCTTAGTAACCGAGCCCAACTCATGGCCTTATACCGATGGGCTAAATCAGAGGGAAGAAACAATTCAAGCCCCAAACTTCTTGGTCCGGCCTTAAGGCTTTATAACAATCGGGCTAAGCTTAATCTATCTTGGCTCAGGAAAATCGAACAAGGGATCAAGTTAGGCTGAACCGGATGCAAGTTTAGAACGGTTTTGGGCCTCTCTTTTGGTCGAGTAACTATCTAGTCGGGTTGGCCTTGGCCTCCGGCCGGCCTGGCTATCAGCTAAACTCGGGATTTAAAACGTCACGCAATCGAATTGTCAACTAGCGATTTGTAATTAAATCAGATCTTGATAATTAATAATATTACTAATATTTACATAATACATCTAGAAGAAACGTCACACATTTATTGAAATTAAATAAATAAAAATGATTAATACCCAATTTAAATTTATTAAAAATATTATTTAATTATTAAAAATTTCGGGGCGTTACAACTTTTTTGTGGGACGGAGGGAGTATTTGATAACAATTACTTATGTACATCATTATAGTTATCTGTATTATTCTATTGGCCACTTGCGTCACTACTCACCATCGTCACCCACCACCACCATCACCCAACCAGTACTCACCATCGCCAACCGCCACCACCATCACCCAACCAATCGCCAACGCATTTACTACTGTCGCCACGCTCCATCACATCGCACCACCACCCGCATGTCATCATCACTATCTCCACCGCGAAATATAGTTACAAGGTAACCGCCGCCGCATTGCGCGGGTACCTGCTAGTACATTTATTCATATGTAAAAATAGATAACTTAAAAGTTTAATTATAATGAATGGAATGAATATGAAATTTTGATTATATTTTTTGTAGTACTTCATGGTAGACAACGTTTGATGTCTTCTTACAAACTTTGCCGTCTTTATCATATATCAATAACTTTAATTCGTTACGACTTTTCACCCTAGAAACAGCGGCGTAAAGCTGGCCATGAGTGAATACTGGTTTGGGCAAAAATATTCCAACTTTTGATAAAGACTGTCCTTGGCTTTTGTTGATTGTCATGGCAAAACACAAAGATAATGGAAATTGACGTCTATTCATCTTCAATAGAAGTTCCTTGTCTGAAGGACTAAGTTTGTGGTTCCTAAAATTCAGAAGGACCGTCATTATCAAAATCCATCCATTATTATATAAACCGATAAATGTGTAATTGTTTTTCATGTGAACTTAACATTATTATATACAAATTATATAAAAAAAAGTTTTTAAATCACGCATTGAAAAATCTTAAGAAATTTGAGACTTCTATTACTTTCACAAACGCATAAACCAACTCCTCTTAATTTACTAATCTTTCACATTTAAGTGATTTAACTTATATTTTATGGGGTTGAATTATTTTCAGAACCAACTAAGGCTACAGAACCAGCAGAACTCAATCTAAACCATTGATTTTTGAAATAAAATGATCATGGAAGACACATTAATGTATTTGATAAGGGACCCCCAAATATTGGTTTGCATGAATGTCATTCATGCATGTATACATATATGTATATGATAAGGGACCCGCTGAGTGTTGTTGATCGGGCAATCCACAACCGTGAGTTGATCGTCAATAGGCGTCAAGAGAGGGCATGGCGGCAAGAGTCAAGTTTGTGAGTTCATGTTTGAGGGTCGCGGCCCTTGAACCCTTGTTATTCAGAAACAGATTCTGAACCCGCTTCCAAGCATCATACGCGGATGAATCGCTAACCAAGACCGCAACAAGTAGGTCATCGGAGAGGGTAGCATAGATCCATTGTAACACGACTGCGTCAAGCTTTTTCCAGGACGAGTACTCGGTGGATGTGGCGTCCGGGGCTGGCGAACCATCAATGTGATTTAACACATCGTACCCGGTGTTGGTAAAATGGGTTTGGAGATTACCGGATAAACATTTAAATCGTGTGATCATTTTCGCAATAAAGTATTTCGACCCTACCGATAGCCTTCAGGTATCACGAAATCCTTATTGGGATAAGACAAATGCACAACTCTAATTTAAGGCAACGTGAATTTAGAGTATAAATAAAAAGTTTCTTATTGTTTATCATATATACAAATGAGACCAAAACTCCATGTAAATAGAGGATAAAAGGTTGCAACTTTGCATCTTTAAAAACTTACATCATAGTCCCGATCACTAATTGATCAAGATAGAATTGATTATGAAAACTAAAATGGAAGTTTTTTCTTTTCTGCAAAAAGAATCCGGAGTACACTCTCGTCAACTTCTCTTTTTTCTTATGTTTTGAAAACTAGAGAATTATGTGTATGTATACAAATTAGTTAACGGCAATGATAATAAATATTCAATTTTTGTCTAAATAAAATATAATAACTTAATAAATGAAACCTTTCATTTAAATGAACCGAGTTAGTTAAATCGAGTGTGCACTCGGCACCTCCGAACTCGTATTTAAACTTAACTCAAATTCCCTTGGTCTCTAGTAGATCACAATTGCACTAAATGGTCGATGACACTAAAATCACCAAAACCCGGTAGCGTGAAGCCGAAACAGATTTACCTAGGAGGGGTAGGAAATCTTATCGCCATTAAGAACACGAATTCGTTGTTGGATATTAGTGACGGTATAGGCTGGGTGAAGGGTGGGTTGGGGGGGGGGGGTGGTTTCTTGGTTCTGTTCTGTCCGCCATAAAAATGGCAAGGAAGAAAGCAAAGAAGGAAAAAAAAAAACTAAAGTTGAGGAAGGAGATCAAGAAGGTATCGAGAGGACTGATACCATGTAAGAATGTAAATGTGAATGATTATGTGATTAATTACAATGAGTGTACATACATATTTAATTACAAGAGTGTCCTAAATTAGAGAGGCTATGTATGAAAGACATTATGGCTAATAATTACAATATAATTTGGTAATAAATATAAAATATACATCGACAATTATGGTGCATAATTATCGGTTAACACTAATGGCTGTCATTATCGAAATCTTTTATTTAATGATTCCAATGGAATAACAAAAGGTTGATAACCGTCAACCCCGACCGGCCCTATCGAACCTAGCCTCCAAAAAAAAATAAAAATAAATAAAAAATTGTGGAGGTCTTAGGGGATCTGCAAATGGTATCCACGAAAGCCCTCGCTTGCTACCTTGCCTTCCAATCGTACTTCTAGCGAGGATCATAGGTGAAATCCAACCGCTTCTCTGCTCCTTTCCTGACCTATTGATATTGAGGCCGCTTAATTTACTTGTAGAAATATGAAGCTAATTACTCTTCTTTAGTTTGGTCATAAACTCTTGTCTCTTGTTATTTGCTAGAGCTTTTTATTTTATATATTCTTCATTCAGCTTGCTCGGGAGGGTAATTAATAGTTTTGCCAAAGCTCCCTTCTTGTTTGCCTTCTTTAGCTGTTCATAAAAATAAAATTTTAATAGAGGGTGCAAAGAGGAAACAATTTTAGATGTTGTATTGTATATATTACAAAGTATTGATTTTGCTAACATAAATTATGTATTTTAACCATAAGAACCAACCCCTAAAAATCACCAACCGTGGTGGTTATATTTTAAAAATGTACATTACCAACACTTTAATCCATAACCATTGCCCTTACATGAGGACAATGCTTAACAAAACCTTAAAATATTTCACTAAAATCTAAATCTGTTCATAAAAATACACTAATTATTATCAAGTACTCCCTTAGTCCTACAAAAAACTTCTCATTTCACTTGGGCACACCTTTTAAGTTGATAGTTAGTAATAGGATCCTTAATAATAATACTATTTTATTATATGGAGCCCATCAAATGTAAGAAATAAGAAGTTTTTTATGGGACAAAAAATTAAGAAGAAATGGGAAGTTTTTTGTGGGGCAAAGGGAATATATAATAAGGCCGGAGATAGTATTATTATATGTCGTCTGCACAAGATTTGGATATTAAGATCCTACCTAAATGTCATAGTATCTTGATAGGTTATTTGATTCACCCACCATCTAAAAACATCAGAGCAAGGCGAAATTGCAACATGACATCTCATGAAAAGATGATCCTAATCTACTCATTCCCGCTGTTACATATCAAACTAAAATGGGTACAATTATAAGTGAAAGAGAATAGAGAAATTGTAGGAGAGATTCGAGAATGTGAGTTAAATTTAAATTTAGCATGTACACGACGATAAATGATCAAAGATCTTAAGTTGGTACGAGGGCTAAAATTTGGTTTTTAATTATTCCCATGCATTTCTGAATATCTGCATAAAGTTGCAAGTTGTGAGGCGAACACGGTTGTAAACTAGACACTGCACAATCCAATATACTTGCAACTTCACCAGGTGGGAACTCTCTTTCCGTACATTTCTGAAAATTCAAACCACACCTTGAGAAAACCAACCTAACATCACATGATTCAGTCATTCATAAGTAACTGATGTTTTTATTACCTGAATTACAAACAGAGAAGCCACACACCGAGTAATCAGTTCTGAGGGCAGTTCTGTCTTTTTTATATCTGATGCGTCACTGGGCCTTGATAGTTGTTCATTGACATAATCAACTGCTTTATCAATCTCGCCCTCTCCCGTAGGACTAGACTTCATTGCCTACAATTCGTTTTAGATAATAATCATTAGAAAAAGTTGGAGTAAATTACATATTTGGTCCTTTAGTTTCATAAATTGCACTGGTAGTCCTAATTTCTGAAACTATTGACGCGCTTAGTCCTTTACCG
The DNA here is from genome assembly GCA_963853835.1 of Calendula officinalis. Lineage (NCBI taxonomy): Eukaryota > Viridiplantae > Streptophyta > Magnoliopsida > Asterales > Asteraceae > Calendula > Calendula officinalis. The sequence continues at coordinate 10,639,838 of OY970821.1, read as the reverse complement.
AAACAAACGTTTATTTTCCGCGTCAAGTATAAATCTGCCATTTTCCCTTTCCCTTCACCAATTTGAAACCCATAAAAACCCGTCTGTTACATGGGAAAAGTTATAGTTTCAGAAATAAGGACTACCATTGTAACTTATGAAACTAAACGACCGATAATAAACCTAAAGAAAGGACCATCTATGTAATTTAGTCAAAAAGTTATTTATAACAAAATTAGAATTAAAATAGAATTCCGACCTCTATAGCCATGTCCACCATTTTCCGAGCTTTGGTTTTTGATATTTCAACAATCTCATTAACATGAGGTTTTGACTCTTGAGTAGTGTGCTGTGAGATCTCAGGTAACTCAACCATGGTTCTCATCCAGTTAGGGTGATATGTGTTGCGTTGTCTTAACCGAAATAAAGCAGAAGAAACCTGCTAACAAACTCACTTTAGCATTTTTAGACCAAGTCAACACAAGTTTAGGGGTTAAATGTTAAATCAGTAAAAGTTGGAGGATTAAAAAAATTAACCATATAATAACTTTTGGAGAAAAAAACGTGCCTGAGCATTGGCTTGATTTAACTGTACAAGAACAGCTGCATATTGTTTTTGAAAAGCATCTGAATCCTGAAGAACAAAATCACCATCACTTTGGTTTTCCAACACATCATCATTCATTCGCCTCAGCTCAAAAACTACAGCTTCCTGAAAATTCAAAATGTTTTTATTAAAACTAAAACTATTTTATTTAAAGTATATTAAATATAAATAAAATGTACCTTTTTGTCAAGTGCACGAGTCAGCTCAGCAATTGCTTCTACATCAGCTTCCTTCCCCTGATTTGAGATGATGTCACCTTGTCCATTTCTAGATGATTTAACTGAAGCAACCTACTCACAATACAAAATAAAATAAAATTATGTGTTAATCCTCAAACTTTCTCTGATTTGGCATTCTAACCCTCCAACTTAGGTCATGTTTGGGAAAGCTTATTTAAAGGGCTTTTAAGCTTATTAAGCTCGAAAATTAGAGCAATATTCGAGCTTAATAAGCTAATAAGCTTAAAAGCCCTTCAAATAAGTTTTCCCAAACATGCCCTCATTTTTGCAATGGTTTTATCCTGAATTTTGCTTGACTCGGTGATTAACCCCTAAAATGTTCTTGGTTTGGTGTTTTAACTTTTAACCATTTTGGTGACCTGGTACCAGTTAAATCGGTCATTTTCTTGTGAGGTGTGACTTTTGTTTATATATATGATTTAATCCTTAAACTTTCACCTATTTGATGGTTTAACCCTCGGCCTTTTTTGCTCAATGTTTCACCTATCTTTTCTTTTCATATCATTATCACTAAATGGCGTTATAAAAAATTCGTATAAATTTTATACAAAGTTAAGGGACTAAATCGTTGTGAAAATTACCAAGTTTAGGGGTTAATAGGGTTTTTATAAATATTAACTTAACCAAAGTTAAGGGACTAGATCATACAGTGAAAAAAAAGTTTTAAGGGTCAAAACATATAAAGGGCACCTCATCCATGTTGTGTAATTTTTCAAGTCTCTGATCTTTTCCTAGCCCGTTGACTTTGACCTCATTTAAGCTCTCGAAGAATTTGTGAATAGGCGTTCGATACATCAACGATGCAGGTAAATTCTCAAAAGGATTTAAGGGCGTGCAATCAGTATCCTGAGACAGAAAAAAAAACATTAAATTATATATCTATTATAAAAGCTAACGAACAGTATTAGACAAGAAAAGAACAAGAATAACAACATTTAAAAAATTAATTTTATTACCATGATTATTTCGGCACCTAATTTGGGTCGATCAAACTGAACACGGCACCTGTCATGATCAACGGTTAATACAGTTCCATCATGAATTTCTCTTGTTTTTGGATGAATAGCAATAACACGTTGTCCAACTGCTAATGGTCTTGCAAGATCTGTTGGTAACCCATCTCTACTACCGGAACGAAGTTCAGTATAATGTGTTCTAACAGAATCCCGATATTGGTTAAGTTTTTCTTTTTCTTCTTTTAAAAATTCATCTGAAAATCTTCGTGGTTTACCGAGAGAACTGCATAGAAAATATTTAAAAAAAAATTATTTCAATATTAATAATTTAATATATATATATATATATATATATATTTTTTTTTTTTTTTATCTACATACCTTCTGATAACACCCCATTCAACGCGGGTCAATCTTGGAACATGACCCAAACCAACATGATACAAATACTCAACAAACTCCTGTTTGGCAAACCACGGGTCATCTATTGCACTATAAAACCATTCAAATGAACACCATCTTCTCATGAGCTCATTTGATAAGCATTTTGAAAGTTTGACTTTTGTTGACTGTTCATTTGATATGCACTTAGGTTTGTGCATTTTGCGTTTGTTTTTTAGTGTTGTACGTGTGTTAGATGGCTTTATTTCAGTTACATGCGTATCTGATTGATCCGCATGTGTAACCTACAATAAAATAAACGAATTTCTATTATCAATTTTTTTCAAGTTAATAAAAATACAAAAGTAAAGAGTAAATTACACAAATAGTCCTTTAGGTTTGTAATATATTACATATTTGGTCCTATAGTTTGATAAATTAGACTGATAGTCCTTATTTTTGAAACAATTGGCACGTTTGGTCCTTTACCTAAACAAACGTTTATTTTTCCCGTCAAGTATGGTAACATGTGGTGCACGAGGGGGTAAATCTGTCCTTTTCCCTTTCCCTTCACCAATTTGAAACCAATAAAAACCCGTTTGTTTGACGGGAAAAGTTAACGTTTGTCCAAACGTGTCAATAATTTCAGAAATAAGGACTACCAGAGTAATTTATGAAACAAAAGGACCATATATGTAATACGCTACAAACCTAAAGGACCATTTGTGTAATTTACTCGAAAATAAATAAAAAATAATGAATTTTGTTTGAAAAAGAAGATGAAGAACAAGCATACCTGAGTCTCCAAAGACTCTTTAGGAGTTGTAGCAACAGATTTTGAAATCTGAAATTAGTGTGCCATTAATAAGTACCACTAAGATATCATGCCATGATTAAGATAACAGAAACTCAGACACATGGCTAAAATTAATGAAAAGTATTTATTTTAATTTTTATTTTGGACAAAGTACCCGACCCGCCCATTTTGCCACATCAAAGTAAAATGTTAACATGAGATCTTACCTTAGGTGCTACAATCTTTTGTCTTTTTCTGGACACTTTAGCAATTAAGTGATGTGATTCTGAAGCAACATTTGTGTCATCAACACTAGAAATTGATTGATTCCTTTTTATGTTAAGAACAGAAGATTTGCGTTTCTCTTTTTGGTGGCTTGAAGATATAGCTTTTAGTAGATGAGAATCATCAACTACTTCTTCTTTTCCTATTCCTATTGAGAGGAATATAATATATATAAATAAATAAACAATGTAATTAATGGAAGTTTATATAAAAATAACTTACCGTTTCTATTTGACTCGGGTAAGATCATCAAAGACAAATTTGCTAAAGTTTCCAGTGCATCAAAGGTGGAGTTTTCTTCTGCACAAAAGAAATTAACAAGAAATAAAAAAGTTAATTGTTGTGGATTGTCAAATTAATTAGGGTTGTTTTCTGTCTCTAATATGAGCTACTTAGATATAAATTCCTATGAATCATCACACTGAGTCACTGACTACAATGCAATACTTTAGGATCCGTACACCAGTAAAACCTACGAAATTACAATTTTACCCTTTCATCATTGTGCACTTATTTGAAACGAGAGGGTAAAATATGGATTTCTCCCTCTTCTTTTTTAACTACAAGGATAGTCCCTAATTTTGAAATTTATAACATCAACAGTCCCTAAGAAATTAACAGATTTTATTATTATTATTATTATTATTATTATTATTATTATTATTATTATTATTATTATTATTATTATTTTTTGCTTTTGGGACCGTTGCTGTTACAAGTGTCAAAATTAGGGCCTATCCGTGTAATAAAAGAAGTTCACGAACAAAATAAAAAATTTCATACAAACTAAAAGGACCATTTATGCAACTGTTACAAGAATTTTGTTATACTAGTGATTATATTTAAAGCTGAGAATAAGAAATAATATACCTTTATTTCTTTTATTGGAACCCTGAGAAGCTTTTGCATTATTAACTTCAACATCAAAATTTCTTCTTAAATTCTGTCCTTGTGTACCACTACAAGCTTCACGTATGTAATTTAAATGTTTATTTTCTTTTTTATCAACTCGTACTTTTCTACCTTTTTTATCATGCGACAAAAAACCAGAATTTGTTCTTTCTTTACTCTTATCTCTAGAGAAATCTGTATTATCAGCTTCCATACTACCTTCTCTATCATCATAATCATCTGATTCGTCATACTGTCTCCAAAATAATTTTAACTTATCATTAGTCTCCTCTTTTTAAAAATAAATTTTTAAAAAATACTATATATTAAGGGGAAACTACATAAAAAAGTACTCCACTTAACGAAATTTCCCATTTGATGTACTCAACTTTTTTTTTTGTTAACTGAACATTTTTTTCTACCAAAAAAGTGGCTTTTTCACTACTTCATCAGGTTACCAGTCCACTCAGTAGGTATTGCCACATCATTGCCACGTGGCATTTTAGTTAACTTTGATATAACTTTTCTTAACAAATATAATAGTTTGATACCTTTTTTAAAAAAAACAGCTAAGAATCATAGGTTTACTGTCAATTAACGGTTTTAAAGTTCTTTTGCCACGAAATGAGGATTTGTTACCGTTTTTAGAAAGCTTTAGGTTACATTTTGGTAAAGAAAAAAAAGCCCATTTTGGTTTAACAAAAACTTTAATACCATACTAAATAGCATAAATCACCAAAGATTAAAAAAAAGTACCATTTTTTCAGCACTCTGAGAAGGTGATGACATCATACTATTTAATCTTTTATTTTTTGAAGCTTCTGTTAATGCAACTGCTATACTGTGAGCAACATCCTCTTCATTATCTCTCCTCATTTTTAAGCCTTTTTTTGTTGGTGATAAATACTTTTCTCCTTTAACATTTTCATGAGAATGTGAAACAGGAAAACGTGGTGTCCTTTTTCCAACAACACGGGCTCGGCTTCCTAATTATTCCAAAAATAAAAAAATTTAATACACTAAAAGTAGCTTCTACTGTTCTTCCAATTATAGCAATATGATTATCTAAGGATTAAATAATTAGTTCCATAACAGCCTTAACAAAACTGACAATTTGAAGGAAAATTGTAAGTGCTTATTTATTGTTAATATTATGAAAAAGGATAAGTATTGAGTATCTGCATGTTAACTTCAGTTTAACTTATTAACAAACAATTTATAAAAAAAAAAAAATGCTAGTATACTTAATTAAAATTAAATTGTCGTGTTTCAAAAGTATACTTTATTCATATAGAAGAATGTCTTTTTGGGCATTATATTTATTAAATTCCTTAAATATTCAAACTTTTCAAACAATGATTACTTACCACCAGAGCGTTTTTTCTTCAATACTGTCAAGAAACCATAATCTGATGTAACTGCCTCATGAACTTTGGGCTGCATGCGTTTTTTAGGCTTACGCGATGTTCCCACACCATCATTTCTTTCTTGTTCACAGTCTCTCTCATCCTGAAAAAAAAATCAAAAATAAAAATAGATATAAATAACATAAATTATATATAAACTTGCATCAATCCTTGCTGACCAAGAAGTTAGCAAGTTGCGAAGTACAACATTAATGTAATTTACACAGTAAAAAAATCAGCAAATGTTTAGCAGTAAATAATAATTAAAAGATTTGTACATTACCATGTTGCTATAGTAGTCAGTCATCATAGCAATAAAGCCAGCAACAGAAGCTGTTCCCTCAGGAAGAGACAAGTATGCCTGAAATTACAAAATCATGAACATAATATTTTATAATATGAACATGATTCAAAAGGGTTACAATAATAGATATATAAAAAGGTCATAATTACCTTATTTAGAGAATAAACAGCCTCCACCATTTCAGCAGAGCGGTTTCTGAGGACTGCAGCCACCTATGTATGCATACAGTGTATATGAACATTTAATAATTCATAAGTTATGATTAATGAATAAAAATATTAATCCAGATGAAAGAGTAAATTACGTAAATTGTTCTTGTGGTTTATGAAATTATGGATTTTGTCCTTTCACTTTTCTAATTACACAGATGATCCCTAATTTTGAAACTTCTAACATCAACGGTCCCTAAAAACATAACGGACTTTTTTTTTTACTTTCGGGATCCATTGGTGTTACAAGTTTCAAAATTAAGGACTATCCGTGTAATCAAATATTTGAGGGACAAAATTCAAAATTATATAAAAACCACAAGGACAATTAATGTAATTTACTAATTTACACAGAAATAAATGTCAACTTATTGACAATAAGTAGTTCTGTCCTAGTTGTATATAATGTGAGTTTTTATCATTAAGAAAAACTACTTAAAAGAAATAGTTTTATTGTAGAGTCGTGAAATTTAAGTGACCTTTCTCCAATCTCTCCCGTGCTTACGATATGCTTCATAAAAATGTTCCAGCTCTTCCTTGCTCCAGTGTGGGCCCAACATGTCTGACAACTTCTTTTTCTGGAAAAAATTAGGGCTTTTTGAATAATGAATAACTATAATGGTATCAAAACATTAACTTGAATAAAAACAATTAAAGTAGGAATAAACTCACTCGCTGGTTTTTCTTGTTAGTATTATCTCCATCTTTAGTTAGAGGTAATTCGTTATCATACGAGTATCGCTTGTTCACACTTCTTGACTTTCTTGCGGGCCCCATGAGATCTCACTCTGCAATTGAAAAAAGATGAAAAATGATATCCACTATACATACCTTATATAACTAAAAAGCACCAAATATTGAAACACTTCATAAGGAATCAGATTTGAAGAGAGAGAGAGAGAGTCACTCATGAAACAAAATTTTGCAGGTTCAATCAGATATGTCAATATTACTAATTGAGATTCAAAAATATAATTTGGAATAACAAAACTAATATAATACTATTCTTGAATGTTAAAGTAAAAAAACAAAAGCTAGATTTTGGCTTAAAATATCCCCCATGTAATATTTCAACTCAGATAACCACTGTAGGTTCTGAACTCTTGGAAAACTAGCTAAATTTGCATCAAAACCTATAATGTAGGTCCTTTTTATGAATCGATGAAGAGTACATAATGTGAATTTATAAATTAATAAAGACATTATAATCTAATGATTTACAATTCAAATCAACATTCATGAGAAGAAATTGAACATCTCCGTATAAGAACAAAATAACTAATATTGCATATGCAATCTACGTTGTCAATAAGATCAGCTCATACTCGTATACACAGAAGCTAAACCACAGTCTACATATAATTGTAAGTAAAAGGGGATTTCACACATTACAAATTAAATCTGTTATCGACTAACCTGAAACCAATTACAGCGAAAGCTGAACTGAAATTGAGATTCAATTTCCCCAAAACACATAATACAAGAAGCGTTAGTTTAACTGGTTCGCAGCATAAGCAAATATAAACAGACAAATTCAAACTGCGAAAGCCTAAATCAGCATAATTAAAACAAACGAAAAAACACAGATCAGTTTAATAGCTGAGTTTTGTGATTACCGATTCTGAAGCTCCAATCTAGTTAAAGCGTTTGATGTCTGTGGGAAGAATAATCGATCAAACGAATCTGAGAATTTCACGAAGAAATTAAGGAGAGAGAGATGAAGATTTGGGGCAACAACCGCGAAACTTGAAAACAAAATAATGAAGAAACGCCCAAAGCCACCACCAGAGTATTTGTGAGGAGGTTTTCTTTTCTGATTTTAATTTAAATTTTTCAAAAGTTGTACTTTTTTATTCCCTTGCAACTTCTTTCTAACGACACCGTTCTATAGCGAGATTATGATACATACTTATCAAACTAATCAATAGATTTTAGTTAAAATAATAGTTTAATACTCACTTTGTTTTTGTTTAAATCTTTTAATACTTTTGTAATATTTATATCTTTAACTTTTATTTGCGTGTTAAAATAGCTACTATAACATGTTGAACATGTTAAATACCCCCATAGCATCTATGTTGGCATTTGAAGTCAATACAATAATAACAAATATGTGTCACAACCATTGTTCTCTACCACCTACCCGTTTTCTCCTCTACATCTTTACCACCAAGCCCCGCCATCTTAGTTGCCATCTAGGGCGAAAACCTTCAGTTGTTAACTAGTAAGTCACCAAAATGTAACCAGATAGCAGGTAAAAACAAAGTGTCCAAAAAAATGTTTTAAGGATTGAAACACTAAAAATTAGTTAATAGTATTAAAGAATTACAATAATAAGTTAATTGGTTAAAACGAAAACTTAATTATAGTTTGAGGATTAAAAAGTATACTAGTCTTGTGCGACCTTATTTTCATATCATCGTATCTCGCCCTTTTTTTCCTTAAGTTCACAAAATCAAAAAATGGACAGTTTATATACAGGTACACACTATAGCTCTAAGGCACGAGAACGAAAAACAAACGCATAGGGGCGTTTTGTGTTTGTGTACGAATATGAACAAATCACCGATTTATAATACTAGCCATGACCAATAAATACTAGCCATGACCAATAGCCTATAGATCATGAGAATATCTTACAAATCTTTTAGAAGATATCAGCGATTATAAGACGACAGAAGGTACTATTAGAATTCCGTTAGTCGTGCTCGTCCCATGAAATATCCTCTACACCAACGGAATTCTCACACGTGGAATCGATCGATCATTCCTTTGGCTCTATGTTTCCCAATGATATAAATTGAGGACTTAGACGATCGATTTCTGTGTGCACCCAACAAGGTTACACGTTGCTGAAATTACTCCAGAACTTTATTCCCTCGAGCAGAGTGTAAACCACCAGTTAACTCTAGTTATCTGATTCGAGAATTGAATTTGTATAACGAAAGTGTCTAGTCTTGGGCTTGATCATTTGTTGATCATAAACTTGTCTTAGATAATATATGTTGTTGTCTATCACATGCAAGCAGTTTAGTTAGGATTTGTTTTTAGCTATTCCGCAAACTGCTTGCATCTTTATTGTATCATTATTGATTAATAAATTAAAGTTTAAAAAGTGTTGAGTGTCTCCATTAATTTTAAATTGGTCAGTGAAAGCTTATAAGTGTGAAATATCACTTATTTGGGACTAACAATTGGTATCAGAGCAGGACAATCAATTCATAATTGTTGATCTGCTTACTTATTGATAAAAAATGGGTGAAAAGCTATCTCAAATGAATCTTGATTCGAAGACAAATGCCCATGTGTTCACTGATGACGATTTTGGTATGTGGAAAATCCGTTTTCTAGGATTTGTCGAACATCAAAATGACATGGGACCAGATATTCTTATCAATGGTCCATACATTCCAAAAATGTTCGTTCCAAGTACAACCATTTCCAAGAAAAAGAAGAAGGAGGGTGACGCTAAAGACAAGATGAAGAAGAAGACCTTTCTGATGTTGAGGAACCCAAACCAAAAGATCAATGGTCAGAGGCAGACAAAAAGCTAGCGGGTTTAGATGCTGAAATCCGGTTCCTCTTTCAAACATCCCTCCCAAATCACATTCTTATCACTGTAAAAGAGTGTAAAACTGCCAAAGAGATATGGGATATCTTGATAATATCGTATGAAGGAACCGATGAAGTTAAAGCTAGCAGAAAATCAATGTTGAATCGAAAGTATGAAGCATTCATGGTCATCAAAGGTGAAGCACTCAACATGTCCTACATAAGATTCACAATCCTCATAAATGAATTAAGGGAGTTCGGCATTCACAAAGATGTTCAAGAGTTAATGTACAAATTTTTGGAAATTCTTCCAAAAGATTGGGCTGTCATGTCCACGATGGTAAGAACTTCTGGTCAGATTAGAGACATGAACATGAGCAGTCTCTACAAAACTGATGAACTTTGAAAATGAAAACAAGATGTACGATGATCTGAATGAAGCTCCCACCTCATCTGCCCTTATTGCAAGTTCTTCAAAGTCATCTCGTAAAGCACTAAAAGCAAAGGCGGAAAATGTTGTCGATCCAAATGATGCTGATGATGAAAGGTTTGAAGATGCTGAAGACGGTGATTTCGAAGAACGTGAATCTAACTCAGGATAAGGTGACAATGATGATATAAAAGAACTTTCTGAAAGTGTGGCTCTATTAGCCACAAGGTACAAAAGATTGTTAAATAGAAACAGATCAGGAGGTCAAAACGATAGAGGAGAGATGGTATGTTTCAAGTGTGGAAGAACGGGTCACATTAAAGCTGATTGTAGAGTTATAGAGAATTCGGGATCTGAAAGATCAAACTCAAGCTTTTCGTCAAACTATAAAAAGAAATATGAAGATACTGAGAAGAAATACCAGGAACTGAAAGCTCAGCTAGCCAAGGTTAAAAAAGATGCAAAAGCATTAAAGGCAACTGCTGAAGCTTGGTTAAGTGACTCAGAGACAAGTGAAGAAGAATTAATTACTTGCAACACAAAAGGACTATTCGCTAAAACAGAAGAAGAATCTGAGTTAATCTCTGAAGATCTAAAAAATTGTATATGTCTGATGCAAGGGTTGAAGAAACTGAATATCATCAGGAAGAGAAAGAAACTCTGGAATCTGATACTCCAATGTCCCATGTTTCAAGGGAACGGGAGGACGAACTTCAAAACAAAGAAAAAGTGCCTAACGTAGATCCTCCAGAAGATTATCCACCGTTAGTCAGATCACTTGTTAAAAATCTGACGCTCACTCACGAAAGAAATTCTTAGTTAGAAACTGTTCTATCCTCGGTGACTGAAAGATTAGAAGAATTCACTCGAGAATCCTCAGAAGCTGATAATTCAAAACTTGAGGTAGTCAGGCTTCAGTGCTTCAACAATTTCCTGAGAGAAGATAACTTTTCATTAACTCAGAAAAATGAAGCTCTTCAGAAATCATGCAACTCATGGAATAAGTCATCTGATTTTAACAAGCTAGTCCTGGAAGAACAGAATTCCATTCAAGGTTTTTCTAAGAAGTATGAGAAATATCCAATCTGCAGAACTCCTGCATCTGGAACATTAAACATTAAAAACAAAAAATCCAGATTGTCTAAATCCCAAGAAGTTCGCTATGAAAGAGAAGTTTTTCAGACTGCAAGCGGAAATCTGATCATCACCAGAGCCTATACTTCAGAGGAATCCAATATCCAGGATAAAGAGATGTCTCAGGCTACTACTCCACATGAAGAAATAGAATCCACTTGTCATCAGAGACAAGCAAGAACCACTGAAGTTGATTGTTCTGACGACCAAACATTAATAAACCTCACCACTCACATCAGCTTGCTAACATCATCAATAGCTGATACTAAAGCTGATCTTGCACAATTCACATCTGAAATCAGGACTGAGATGAATGAAGGATTCACAAAAATTAACGATCAACTGCAAACATTTTTCAAACATCTAAAAAACAGTGTCACTCCACCAGTCACTTCAAGAGACTTTGCAAGCTATCCCTTTCAACATCTCTCGTTTCATCCAAAGGAAATATCAGACGAATTCGTCACTGATGGTACTATCTGATGACATTCTTTGATCAGATGAATGACCTTAACCAATCCCAAAATATCTCAATAGAAAACTATATCAACCAAAATGTTATTTTTGAAGAAGTTAAAGAAATGGAGGTAGATGAAATTCAAGTTGATCCAGATATTCAGGGTCCATCAATGGATCAATATGTAAGAAAGAATACCATTTTGGAAGTAACAGAAGAGATGGAGATTGATGAAAGCCATTCAGACCAGAACAATAAACTAAAAAATAGCAAAAATAAAGGTGTTTAAAATCTCATCTATAAAGAAGATATAGCATCTAGTTCAAAAAGGTCATTAGAAACTGAAAAGTGTGCTTCAAAAGGGTTGGCCATTTTAAACGACAACAAGTATCCATTCTTCAGTGATGGGTACTCAAAAATCTAAGAATGAGCAAAAGGATAGTGCAGGGCAGACACCATGATAACATCTGATTTATGATCAGTTGTAAGCCACTGCGACTCCACTACATCATCAATAAGGCAAAGTGAAAGTCTTCTCATCAGGTCCTACCCATCGCCAACCACTGTTGCAGCTATTTTTCCTCATATGAAGCTGTCTCTTTTCTTCTCTTATCAAGTCTGAGGACCACTTTTGTATTAGGTACGAGGTTTTTTAATTTTTCATCATGTTCAGCTACTCATTTTCATACAAGTCTCTGTTCTTAAATGATCAAATTAATGTTTTTGTCTTATGATTATAATGAGTCTGTCTTTATTGACATACAAACATATTACCTGATTTATCAGCCATATCTTAGTATCTCATTTGATTCAGATATAAGACACTTAAAAAAAAAAATTCAGATATCATATTCTTCAGATGCATCTTCACGGCTCGGTGATTCAGATAGTCAAATGATTTCAGATAGTCAAACTTTGAAAAAGACTATCTGATGGTAATGACCATCTGATGAAGGATCAGTTGCTAGACTCCATCAGACGATCATTAGGTGGAGTAATCTAGGGGTGAGCATTTGGACCGAAAAAACCGAACCGAACCGAAAACCGACCGAAACCGAACCGAACCGAACCGAAACCGATAACATGTGATCGGTTCGGTTTCGGTTTTGAAAATTCATCGTTATCGGTTATCGGTTCTATCGGTTCGGTTCGGTTTTAGGAAAAGGATGAACATTTGGCCTAAAATAATCGAACCGAAACCGTACCGAACCGAAACCGAACCGAACCGAAACCGATAACATGTTATCGGTTCGGTTTTGAAAATTCATCGTTATCGGTTATCGGTTCTATCGGTTCGGTTCGGTTCGGTTTTGGCCCGATAAGCACCCCTAGAGTAATCTCATTGGACCTATCTTCAAAACAGACACTCAAGTGTCATTGGACACATCTGTCTCGCTGACATTTAATGCGACTGCACGATGTCATTTCCCGCCACACTACCCTTGTCACACCCCGCCAAAAATGAGTTTTACTTCATTTAAAATGTTTTGCGGAAGAACGAAGGTGTAACGTTCATGATAACATAGCAAAAATTAAGTAACCAAACAACCACGCAATAACGAAAATAAAAAGTTGTTTTCACTTTCCAAAAATAGAAAGTTACCAAAAATAGTAAGTTTTTTAAAATAGAAATTGTTTTGAAATGATATGATTGTTCGTAAACTTAATGTTTTATTCATGGCTCACGACAATCCCACTGCTCATATCCTACAGTTCCACTGCACCTAATCACCTGAAAAAACATAAATAATAATAGGGTCAACAATAATGTTGAGTGAATCCACATGGTTAATGTTGTATGAAAAGTAAAGTGTTTTGCTACCCAAAATGTTTGTTGTGAAAATAAGCTTATGACTGAAAATGTATAAAGTTCAGCACTCATATGATATGAGAAGTAGATATAAAAAGTAAAGTGTAATTGTAGAAGATCTACAGTTACTTGTTTTGTTTATGAAAATGTGTTGAACAAGTAGTTATGTTTGACATCGTATGAACTGTTATCCCCAACAGGTAGCTAGTCTATTGAGTTAATATACCAACCCCTAAGTCCACAATCAACACTTCAACTCCAGTATGTTATCGTTCTTTTATGGAAATACACTCCCGAAAGATGTCTTGGATATACCAAGTAGTGATCAATTAATGTTGGGAGGATGAGTGTCAGCCAATAGTACTATCTGCATATCCATGGTCTAGATCCACTAGTTAATGATTGCTAGTAACCTTAGTCCGGTATAATAATTGTTTGTCATGCCAACGCGATAATGAAAATGTATATGTTGTAGAGTCATAGTAAAACAGTAGCAATTATGTTTATGTTTTCCACCCCAAAGTTTATAAAAACAGTAAAAGAGTAAAAGGGGTCTGTGGACTCACCTGGGAAAAGCTTAGCGACAGATTAGGACAGAGGAATCCTTCAAAGGCTCCTAGCTTCCTAAACGATATAACTTACTAATTAGAGTAAGCTAACACAGGCGATGCTAGATACGATACATTATAAATGGCATACAATTAATGTTATGTTTTATGTTTTGTGACATCGCATGAACTTGGATCATTGGGCCTTAATGGGCCAAAATGAAATGAAATGAAATGGGCTTCGAAATGAAATGAAATGGGCTTGGGTTAGGCTTAATGGGCCTAGATGGGCTTAATGGGCCACTAGGTTTGGCCACTTGGGCCTCTTATTGGGCTTAGGTGTAACGACCCGAAATTTGTAGATAAATAAATTGTACAAAAATATGATAAATAAGGATAAATCGTTTAAAGAACGTAGGAATTAGTTTCGTGTCGTTTGGACACCGTACGAGAAAGTTATGGGCGAAACCGGGTCGAGAAAAAGATGAAAAAGTGCAGCCCTGCTGCTTTAGGAAGTTCGCGACGCGAACTAGGGGTAACGATCGGGAACTGTCTCCAGGGAGTTTGGCATTTGGTCGCGAAGTAGTTCACAACGACTTAGCGATCGCGAATTATGGAAAACACGAAGTTAGAGACGCGAACTATTGTTCGCGCCGTGAACTTTGGTCGTGCAGCATTAAAGTCGGGTTTGAGCTCATTTATTGCAAAGAAAAACCCTAGTTTTCTCCCTCTCGAGTTTGTGGACGATTTTGGGTGTAAACCATCATTTGGAGTTGATTTCTTCATCAAATCTTGTGATTATTCACTCCTAGTTGAAGATTTAAGGTATATCTTCAATCCTTTGTAGTTGTAGCTTTAGATCTAAGGATTTAGAAGCTTGGGGTTGAAACCCTAGTTCTTGGGGTTATGGGTTATGGTGATATAAATGGTGTATACACTTGATAGATGATATATTAACAAGGAAAACAAGTGTATGATTATGATTTGTAAGAATCTTAAGGGTTGGTTAAACCTAGGGTTTGGTAAATCACCATATTTGGGGGAAATGGATTGATGGGTGTTATCTAGAGGTAGATGAACACATTGGTAGTAGTTTGTGATGATAATCTTGTTGTGATAATTGTTTTAGACATTCGGTGAAGTATTGAAGTGGACGAATTGTGAGCAAGGAACCGGCGGAAAGAATACGGTTAAAGCATCTTTGTTACTAAGGTGAGTACGTGTGGAAATTTACTGAGTACATAGCCTATGAAATACATTTTATTACTTGTGTTATGGTCTATTTGCTTAATTGTGTAGACTAGTAGTTAGTAGTTAGTTATACCAATAGTTGTATTGAACTAACTTGTTTGATGATAGACGTGATAGCCGAGAGCTAGATTGACATAACCATCGAGTTATGATATGTTGAGATGATGTGATGATGCAAGGGACCCCCGGTCATGAGGTGTGGTGTGAGGGGCAGTTGGGTGGATTCCCATCGACTCCACCACGATAGTAGTCTTGCTAACTGGAGGTAGTCCGGTGAGTAAGGCAGGTATTGGTAGATTGGGCGAATCCCTCTTGCCGGTATCTTGAGGCTTATTAATGGCGATGGATTTCGGTTAATAAGTCAAGGTGGTTCTAGTTAGTTCGGGGGCAACCCGATAACTAGATATGGTTGCTAGGAAAGCAAAGTATTAGAGTCACAATAGGGTGACTAGTTAGATGGATGATTACTTACATGTTTGTCTGTATGTCATACGATTATTATTATTGCATTGGGTCTAAACCCATGTAGCTCACGAGACGTTTTGTCTTACGTACTCCTTGTTTTGTTTTGCTATGTACTCAGGTTCGGGATCGAAGGCATAGGTACGCATGGATAGAGATGCGGGACCAAGATTAGAAGAACACTAGATTGGATTTAGTCTTAGCTTGGTTATGATCTATTTTGTAACACCTACTTTTATACTCTGATTTCATACCAAGGTTTTTGTAAATCCAAATTTGAGGATGTTCTTCTATTTATAAAATGTTTTATTTTGGTCAATATTTTGTATTAAAATTTGAGGTGTTACAACTTGGTATCAGAGCTATAGTTTAAGTGAATTAGGTTGGATGACCACCCTAGTCTTAGACTGTAGCATTAGGAATATAAGATTCCTTAAGATCATAGGTTGACCTTGAGACTTTATATTAAGTTTAGGGTTGAACCTAGGGGACCGATGAAATTTGATATGATTATGGGTATTGAGTCTTATTCGACTAATGGGTTGTACACAAGGTACTAAATGTTTAATGTCTTTCGTATAGTCTTGATTGAAAGAAATGGTGACCACGCGTAGAAGTGGTAGAGCCCCGGAGGGCCGGGAGGAGGAAATACCTCATGTTGAGGTTGTGGTTGAACAAGAAAGTCAACCGTCGATGCATCAAATGGGTGAGTCGGAGGTCGGAGCTAATAGAACTCCGGTAACCATGACGGATCTCCAAACTATTATCGATCAAATCAAGGGAATGGTGGCCGAAGAAGTGCACCGTATTATTGGAGACCGTGAGAGGTCGGGAGGAGACCGCGAATCCGAGGATAAGTCGGATGAGAGAACCGGGGGTAGTGGCACCGGGGAAGGGAAATCCTCCACGGGTGGCCAAAGTGATGCTAGGGCTAAGCCCGAGGTGAAATAAGGTTGTTCGTTTAAATCCTTCATGGCTTGTAAGCCAAATGTGTATACGGGTAGTTCGGACCCGAAAGTAACCATGAGGTGGATCCGGGAAACCGAGAGGGTTATCGGTAGTAGCAAATGCAAGGATGCCGATATGGTGACGTATGCGTCACAATTGTTAAAAGAAGATGCGATGGTTTGGTGGGATATTGTGTATGAGACCCTCGGGAGGGAGGTGATTGAGAAGATGTCGTGGGATGAGTTCACCGCGAGGTTGAAAAAGAAATTTTGTCCCGAAAGGGATTTGGAAAAGATGCACGAGAAATTCGTGACCCTTAAGAAGGGTGATATGTCGATTGAAGAGTACTCGAGAGAGTTCACGGGATTGCTCCCGTTTGTTGCTAAAACCTACTCGGATGAGAGGTTGAGGGTGGTCCGGTATGCTAGTGGGTTACCGTGGGACTATCAATTGAAAGTTAAGAGGGCGATCACACTTGATGAGGCCATTAGTGCCGCCCGGGGTGTGGAGGAAGTGAATGAGGCACGTGTTGCCGAGAGGGCCCATGTGGGCGAGAAAAGGAAGGCCGAGAGCGGCTCTAGTTCGTTCAAAAAGGGGAAGTTCACTTCGAGCTTCTCTAAACAAGGAAGTGTTGGCCCATGCAAGAAATGCGGGAAAAATCATACCGGCATATGCCGAGGATAGTCAAAGGCTTGTTATAGTTGTGGCAAGATGGGGCACATGGCCCGGGATTGTAAGGCCAAGTTGACGGCCGATGTGGAGTGCTACTCATGCCACGAAAAGGGGCATTATAGCAATGTATGCCCGAAGAAGGGAATTGAGTCGATGGTGTTCACGGCTCAAAAGAAAGTGGAACCGGCAAAGGTGAAGGGGCGGTCCTTCCAACTCACTCGGGAGGAGGCGAATGAGGCACACGATGTGGTGTCAGGTACTTTATTCATTAACTCCTTGCCAACTCATATTTTGTTTGATCCGGGTTCCAATTATTCGTTTGTGTCTTATGAGTTCGGTTGTAAATTGAATGTGCCGTCCGAGATGTTAGATGAGGTTTATGAGATATAAGTAGCCGACGGGAAAACGTCTATGGTTGAATGTATTTATAGAAATTGTGAAATAGAAATAGACGGTAGAAAGTTTAAGGTAGATTTGTTGCCCATGGGAATTAGGGCGTTTGATGTGGTTATCGGTATGGATTGGTTGGGTATGCACCAAGCCAAGATTTTGTGTGGAAAGAAAATAGTGTCGATTAGGACACCCGAGAATGAGAAAGTGTATGTGTATGGGGAGAAACGACATCACATGCCTAATGTGATTACCGCCATTAAGGCAAGGAAAAGTATATCGAAAGGTTGTGCATCGTTTATTGCATATGTGTTAGATGGCCGAAAGGAAAAGAAGTCAATGGATAATGTCAAAATTATTCGGGATTTCCCCGAGGTATTTCCCGATGACTTGCCCGGTTTACCACCGGAGAGACAAGTCGAATTTAAAATAGATTTAGTTCCGGGGGCGACGCCGATTGCTCGTGCTCCCTATCGTTTAGCTCCCACCGAGATGCGGGAATTGATGACCCAATTGCAAGATTTGTTAGATAAAGGTTTCATTCGTCCGAGTTCGTCACCGTGGGGTGCACCGGTGTTATTTGTTAAGAAAAAAGACGGTTCGATGAGAATGTGTATCGACTACCGAGAGTTGAACAAGGTAACTATTAAGAACCGTTACCCGTTGCCAAGAATTGATGACTTATTCGACCAATTGCAAGGTGCTAGTTATTTCTTGAAGATTGATTTGAGGTCGGGTTATCACCAAGTTCGGGTGAAAGAAGGCGACACCGAGAAGACGGCTTTACGTACACGTTATGGTCATTATGAATTTCTAGTGATGCCGTTTGGTCTTACAAACGCGCCGGCTATTTTTATGGATTTGATGAACCGGGTTTGTAAACCGTTCCTTGATAAGTTTTTGATCGTGTTTATTGACGACATTCTAATTTATTCGAAAACCGAAGAAGAACACGAAGGTCATTTGAGGCTTGTTCTAGACGTGTTGAAACGGGAGAAGTTGTATGCAAAATTCTCGAAGTGTGAATTTGGTTGCGGGAAGTGCAATTCTTAGGTCACGTGGTGACGTGTGATGGTATTAAGGTTGACCCGTCTAAGATTGAAGCGGTGTCAAATTGGGAGCCTCCGAGAACTCCTACCGAGGTTAGAAGTTTCCTTGGATTAGCCGGTTACTACTGAAGATTTATACAAGACTTCTCGAGAATCGCGATTCCACTCACGAAGTTAACGAGAAAAAGTGAGAAGTTTGTGTGGGAGTAGAAGCAAGAAGAGGCGTTTAAGTTGTTGAAAGAAAAGTTATGTAACGCGCCGATCCTTACGTTACCGGATGGTATGGAAGATTTTGTGGTTTATAGTGACGCGTCGAATCAAGGGCTCGGTTGTGTGTTGATGCAAAGAGGTAAGGTGATCGCGTATGCCTCGCGACAATTGAAGAATGCGGAATTAAGGTACACGACACATGACTTGGAATTGGCGGCGATTATATTTGCCTTGAAGTTGTGGAGACATTATTTGTATGGTACTCGGTGTACGTTGTACACGGATCACAAAAGTCTACAATACGTGTTTACTCAAAAAGATCTTAATATGCGGCAAAGAAGGTGGATCGAGTTGATTGCCGATTATGATTGTGAGATTGTGTATCACGCGGGAAAGGCTAATGTAGTGGCCGACGCCTTGAGCCGAAAGGTCTATGAAAAACCGAACCGAGGAATCTTATCACGTATAGAAGTCGTCTCGAGCATCATCGAAAGAATCAAGAATGCCCAACGAGAGGTTATGAGAAAAGACGAGTTAAGACAAGAATGGTTAGGTAAGAACCAACATTTTCTCGAAAATGCACAAGGGTTGAAGACCGTAGGCGGTCGTATTTGGGTTCCTAAGTTCGGTGGCATCCGAAAAGAGTTGTTGTATGATGTGCACAAGTCAAAGTATTCGATTCACCTGGGAAGTACAAAGACGTACCAAGATATGAAATGGGTTTATTGGTGGCCCGGAATGAAGGCGAGAGTGGCCAAGTATATCTCTAAGTGTGCCACGTGTGCACAAGTGAAAGCCGAGCATCAAGTACCGTATGAGGTAGCTCAATCATTGGTTGTACCGGCCGGGAAGTGGGAAGATATAACTATGGATTTCATAGTAGGGTTACCAAAGACGAGTAAGGGTCACGATGCCATTTGGGTCATAGTTGACCGGTTGACCAAGAGTGCGTTATTTTTAGCCATTCGAGAAACGTTGCCACTTGAGAAATTGGCTAAGTTGTATGTTGATGAGGTGGTTCGACTCCACGGGGTTCCGTTATCGATTGTGTCCGATAGAGACGTGAGGTTTACCTCGAGGTTTTGGCGATCTTTACAAGAAGAGTTGGGTACAAAGTTGCGGTTGAGAACGGCTTATCACCCGCAAACCGACGGTACGTCAAAGTGAAAGAACGATTCAAACGGTTGAAGACATGTTGAGATCGTGTGTGTTAGACTTCGGTGGTAAATGGGATGAACATTTACTGTTAGTCGAGTTCTCGTATAATAATAGTTATCACTCGACTATTAAGATGCCGCCTTATGAGGCGTTGTATGGAAGAAAATGTAGAACTCCATCTTGTTGGTTGGAAGCGGGAGAGACGAAACTCACGGGTCCCGAGATCGTGAGAGTGACAAATGAAAAGATCGGTATTATTCAAACCAACATGAAAGTCGCCCAAGATAGACAACGAAGTTATTCGGGTTTGAAGAAAAGGCCATACGACTTGGATGTCGGTGATATGGTCATGTTGAAAGTGTCACCTTGGAAAGGTGTGATGCGGTTTGGTAAGAAGGGAAAGATAAGTCCAAGGTATGTTGGACCGTTTAAAATACTGAAACGGGTCGGGCTTCAAGCTTTTAAGTTGGAACTTCCACCCGAGCTTCAAGGTGTGCATGATACCTTTCACGTAAGTTATTTGAAAAAGTTTATCGGGGAAGTTGAAAATATTATTCCGTTGCAAGAGTTGCGGGTTGACGGTCCGAACCGGTTAATCGAGGAGCCCGAGGCTATATTAGAAACGAAGACAAAGAAGCTTCGGAATAAGGAGATCGAGTTGGTGTTGGTCAAGTGGAAGCATTCACTTGGGCCGAATTTGACTTGGGAAGTCAAAGATGAGATTCGGAAGAGGTACCCGGATTTCGTGAACTATGATGAGATTCCGAGGACGGAATCTTCTTAAGGGGTAGATAGTTGTAACGACCCGAAATTTGTAGATAAATAAATTGTACAAAAATATGATAAATAAGGATAAATCGTTTAAAGAACGTAGGAATTGGTTTCGTGTCGTTTGGACACCGTACGAGAAAGTTATGGGCGAAACCGGGTCGAGACAAAGATGAAAAAGTGCAGCCCTGCTGCTTTAGGAAGTTCGTGACGCGAACTAGGGGTAACGATCGGGAACTGTCTCCAGGGAGTTTGGCATTTGGTCGCGAAGTAGTTCACAACGACTTAGCGATCGCGAATTATGGAAAATGCGAAGTTAGCGACGCGAACTATTGTTCGCGCCGTGAACTTTGGTCGTGCAGCATTAAAGTCGGGTTTGAGCTCATTTATTGCAAAGAAAAACCCTAGTTTTCTCCCTCTCGAGTTTGTGGACGATTTTGGGTGTAAACCATCATTTGTAGCTGATTTCTTCATCAAATCTTGTGATTATTCACTCCTAGTTGAAGATTTAAGGTATATCTTCAATCCTTTGTAGTTGTAGCTTTAGATATAAGGATTTAGAAGCTTGGGGTTGAAACCCTAGTTCTTGGGGTTATGGGTTATGGTGATATAAATGGTGTATACACTTGATAGATGATATATTAACAAGGAAAACAAGTGTATGATTATGATTTGTATGAATCTTACGGGTTGGTTAAACCTAGGGTTTGGTAAATCACCATATTTGGGGGAAATGGATTGATGGGTGTTATCTAGAGGTAGATGAACACATTGGTAGTAGTTTGTGATGATAATCTTGTTGTGATAATTGTTTTAGACATTCGGTGAAGTATTGAAGTGGACGAATTGTGAGCAAGGAACCGGCGGAAAGAATACGGTTAAAGCATCTTTGTTACTAAGGTGAGTACGTGTGGAAATTTACTGAGTACATAGCCTATGAAATACATTTTATTACTTGTGTTATGGTCTATTTGCTTAATTGTGTAGACTAGTAGTTAGTAGTTAGTTATACCAATAGTTGTATTGAACTAACTTGTTTGATGATAGACGTGATAGCCGAGAGCTAGATTGACATAACCATCGAGTTATGATATGTTGAGATGATGTGATGATGCGGGGGACCCCCGGTCATGAGGTGTGGTGTGAGGGGCAGTTGGGTGGATTCCCATCGACTCCACCACGATAGTAGTCTTGCTAACTGGAGGTAGTCCGGTGAGTAAGGCAGGTATTGGTAGATTGGGCGAATCCCTCTTGCCGGTATCTTGAGGCTTATTAATGGCGATGGATTTCGGTTAATAAGTCAAGTTGGTTCTAGTTAGTTCGGGGGCAACCCGATAACTAGATATGGTTGCTAGGAAAGAAAAGTATTAGAATCACAATAGGGTGACTAGTTAGATGGATGATTACTTACATGTTTGTCTGTATGTCATACGATTATTATTATTGTCATTGGGTCTAAACCCATGTAGCTCACGAGACGTTTTGTCTCACGTACTCCTTGTTTTGTTTTGCTATGTACTCAGGTTCGGGATCGAAGGCATAGGTACGCATGGATAGAGATGCGGGACCTAGATTAGAAGAACACTAGATTGGATTTAGTCTTAGCTTGGTTATGATCTATTTTGTAACACCTACTTTTATACTCTGATTTCATACCAAGGTTTTTGTAAATCCAAATTTGAGGATGTTCTTCTATTTATAAAATGTTTTATTTTGGTTTTTGTAAATCCATGGATTGGGCTTGGGCCCAATTGGGTTCGGTTTGGGTATTAGTGGGCCAAAGGTATGGGCTTTGGTCCAAATGGGCTTGGATACTAATGCGCCAACTAAAGTTTGGGCCCGATGGACTAAGGTAGATCGAATGGGCCAAGTACGGGCCTTGGCCCGTTTAGGTATTCGGGTTTGGGTTGATCGGTTGGGTCAAGATCCAGCCTTACCCGGTTTGACTTATGGTCAAAATTAGTTCATTCTAAAGTCAACATTGGTCAAATAGTCAATTAAAGTCAACATTGGAGTTCTAGATTTCGACTAGGTCTTGGTGTTCGGATCTAGGGTTTAGTCTAGCATAGGTTTCGGTCAACAAAAGGCAAATCTAGTCAACATAAGGTCAACTAGGGTTCGGTTTGGTCTAGGGTTGGCGGACTAGGCCAAAACCCTTCGGGTTTAGCTCTAGATCGGGCTAGATCGGCTAGGTCACGATTTGTGTGTCTAGAACGGGTATATGTTCGGGTTTAGAGGCTAGATTAGTCTAGATCTAGGGTTTAACGAGTCTAGGGTTCTAGATCTAGGGTTCGAGTACTTGATTAAGTAAGGAATACAACAATTAAATGATTAAACCGACAAAACCTACACACACATGAACCCGATCGAATGAGAGCATGCATGTGTGTTAAGGCAAAAAGCCTTGCCCCTTTAGATCTTAAGATAACAAAACAACCTAGACTAGCTTTGATTTATATGTAGAATAATATAGCTAAGTTTAGGTCTGATACTGAGTGATCAGTATTGGAACTCAGTATCAGCACTCAGTATCAGATAGTGATACTGAGTACAAGGACTGAGTAGAAGGACTGAGTGATACTCAGTATAGTAACGGACTAAGATCAAATCCCTTGATCTTAGTCATTTTCCTTGCTTAGTCCTTCGGTTACTCCTTTGCTCATTATGTAATATCTCTATAACATTATAAATAGAGATCATCTTGCAAAGGAGTACTCACCAATTCACTCTACACTTTCATATCTTGTAATTGATCAGTGGTATTGCTTTTCCGCAGCATACCACACTTAGTGGATTTATACACCGACTCTAATACTGTGTTTTACACTTTAATTGTCTCTTGTATAATCAATCTAATCAATTAACTAACAAACCAGGGGTGTTGTGACCTAACAACTGGTATCAGAGCCGGTGTACAAAACAAAATCTCAATAAATTTGCTCCCAAAGCAAATGAAGGTGTGTTCATGGGCTACTCTCCACACTCTAAAGCTTTCAGAGTGTATATCATCTCAACCAAGATGATTGTAGAATCCATTCATGTCACATTCGATGAAGATCAGAATGAGCATTCTACCTCAGCAAGTGAAGACATAAGTGGCATAGATATTCTATGCAATCCAGAACACTCCATTGCTGAACAGCCTAAGTTTCATCCACCCTTTATTCCTAATAAGTTTAATGAAACTGATCAAGTTCAAACTCAGTATCATTCAAATGAGACTAATACTGAGGTTCCCATATCAGAGGACCTCCATACTGAGTTTCCAACTAATAATCTGAACCACTCTATTTATGAAGAAGGTGAAACATCCAACACTTCACAAGAATCCACATCAACTCTGCAAAATGAAGATGAACAGCAACCTGCACTGTCTAATACTGATCAGAATTCCACTCAGTATCAGACAGACAACACACCAAATCAACAAGATATTGTTGATCCTATTTCAAATGCTCTCTTAGGAAACAATTTAAGGGAACACAGAGACCATCCACACTCAAACATTATTGGTCCTATTGAAGAAGGTGTCCAAACAAGAAGAAAATTAGAATTTCCAACCCAAGCAACTGCAAACTTTTGTTTCTTCTCAAGTTTTCTTTCTACCATTGAACCAAAGAAAGCTGATGAAGCTTTATTAGATGAAGATTGGGTAGAGGCTATGCAAGAAGAGCTCACAGAGTTTGAAAGAAACAAAGTTTGGAACCTAGTACCACCTCCTTCTGGCAAAACTATTATTGGTACTAAGTGGGTGTTCAGAAACAAGATGGACAAGGATGGTGTTGTCATCAGAAACAAAGCAAGGTTAGTTGCTCAAGGTTACAGGCAAGAAGAAGGCATTGACTATGATGAAACTTTTGCACCAGTTGCAAGAATTGAAGCTATTAGGTTGTATCTTGCATATGCAGCCTTTAAGAATTTCAAAGTTTATCAGATGGATGTCAAAAGTGCTTTTCTAAATGGAAAACTACAAGAAGAAGTTTATGTTAAACAACCTCCAGGTTTTGTTGATCCCAAATTTCCTCATTATGTTTTCAAGCTTGATAAAGCTCTATATAGGCTCAAACAAGCTCCAAGAGCCTGGTATGACACCTTGTCTGAGTATCTTATTGAAAATAAGTTTACAAGAGGTAAAATTGATAAAACATTATTTTCAAAAAGGAAAGGTTCTGACATCTTACTCATTCAGATATATGTAGATGATATTATCTTTGGTTCCACTGATAAGTCAATGTGTGACTGGTTTGCTAAGATAATGTCAACTCAGTATCAGATGAGTATGATGGGAGAACTTACTTACTTTCTTGGTTTACAAGTTGAACAAAAGCCTGATGGCACTTTTATAAATCAAAGTAAGTATGTGCATGACATGTTAAAGAAATACAAATTTGAAAATTTATCTTCCATGCACACTCCTATGGGTACTCAGGATAAGATAAGTAAGGATGAAACTGGTAAACCAGTATGTCAATCCACATACCGAGGTATGATTGGTTCCTTACTTTACTTAACTGCTAGTAGGCCTGATATCATGTTTGCCACATGTTTGTGTGCTCGGTATCAGGCTGATCCTAAAGAATCACACTTGAAAGCAGTTAAGCGCATCTTTAGATATCTTACAGGTACTCCTAACCTGGGTCTTTGGTATCCCAAAGACTCAAACTTTGACCTTGAAGGGTACACAGATGCAGATTTTGCAGGTTGTCGATTGGACAGAAAGAGCACAAGTGGAGGATGTCAATTCCTAGGTGGAAGACTAGTTGGCTGGTCATCCAAGAAACAAAATTCGGTAGCAACTTCCACAGCAGAAGCAGAATATGTTGCTGCAGGAAGTTGTTGTGCTCAATTATTATGGATGCAGTATCAACTCTTAGACTATGGGTTCAACTTTCATAAGGCTCCTATTCATTGTGATAACAAGAGTGCTATTGCTATCACAGAGAACCCAGTCTATCACTCCAAAACCAAGCACATTGATATCAGACACCACTTTATTCGAGATAATGTGGAAAAAGGTAAGGTTGAAGTAGATTATGTACCAACAAATGAACAATTGGCTGATGTGTTTACTAAATCTCTTCCTGAGGAAAGGTTTATGTATTTACTAGGGCAATTAGGTATGTTGAATCCTTAATCTTTATTAAATTTCTTTAAAACTGAGCGCTCAGTATCACTCTTGTTGATACTGACCACTCAGTATCACTAGTCTGTTATCATCAAAATTTAAAATTTTTTATTTTTTATTAATTTCAAGAGTAAATTAATTGTTTTTTATATTTTTTTAAAAAATTTTTAAAAATTAATTTTTTTTAAACTCGGTATTGGGGTATGACGGCTCTTACACCGAGCTTAATCCTCATACTGCTCAAACGGTAACCTTTCTTAATAAGAAAGTTACCGTTGGCAGAGGATAAGGCAGTCAAATCAGCCGTTTTTTACTTCCCAATACCTTAATTATCTTTCAAATCTCCTATAAATAACCGTTTATTTTTACTTCAAATTTTTTAACTGTTATTTCTTTCTTTCATTTTCAATTCTCTCTGCGATTAACGATTTCACTTTCTCTTAGCAAGCAAATTCTTTTTCAAATCACAATCACAGATGGCGAATTACACTTTTGTTGCTCCAAACGTTGAATCGGAAATCCAATTCCGAAATAATGAAGTACCCAGGTTTGCGAGGAACAACATCACAGCAAATTTCAATATTCCTCAAGCCTGGGTATGCCAAGAATTCACGAACATCGTGACTTTTATGAAGCATTGCCCAATTGCTCGTGCACTGACATTATCTCCTCGAGCAATTTACCCAGAAATGTTATGCGAGTTTTGGTACTCTGCCACACTCGATTCTCCAGATATGATTGCTGGATGGGTAATTAGGGATCAAAGAAGAGCTTTTGTTTCTACTGCAATCATTCGTGAAGCACTGAGACTTCCCGCCCAAGCTCAGTATGACCCATTTGTTGATAGATCAGAGGCACGCTCTGTACTGCCATTTCTGGGTCGAAGAGGAACAACGGGCACAATCAAAAGAAATGAATTTGGTCCTATGTGGGGTATCCTCATCACAACAATAATTCGATGTATGACCCACAAGACGGGAGCTTTGGACCAAATAAACGAATTTGGGATGCAAATAGTACATGCTCTGTACTATGGAAGAAATATTGATTTTGCTCGCCTAATTTTCAATGAATTAGCTACTCTGGTCCGAGCAAACACAAGGGAATGTAATGTCCCTTTCTGCAGATTTCTATCACTCATCTTTCAACACTCAATGCCCACACACATTTATGATGATTTTCATAGTCCAAGAGTTGATCTTCCTCCGCTTAGTGAGAAGATTTTCTTTTATAGGCCAAGAGAAGGAGAGCCTCTTCTAAGTCCTCCTATGTGGGCCATTGTTCAAGAACATATAAATGATGAAGAAGATATGTCTGATACTGAGTCAGACAATGATGGTGATGATGATAATGATGATAATAGTGGCAATGGAGCCCAGGCTGGTCAAGATATTGAGATGCAGGATGTCCCACAAGTTCAAGAACCAACTATCTCTCCACCTGCACAAGATCTTGCTGCTCCTCATATTGAAACCGGTCTTGAAACTGAGTCCTCAGAAGACACACCATTGGTTCTTCATAGACGAAGAAGGAATCTCTCTCCTATCATTATGGGAAACTTATCATCTGAGGAGGTGCAGCCTGCAAATGTTCCATCATTAACTGCCTCTCTTCAAGCTCAAAGCCTAGTTGCAGCCACCGCTGACCTTCCAAGTCCAGAACTACCCCCATCTGCTCAACCAATTGAGGAACCTCATGTTCCTCTTGATGTGGAGATTCAATATGCACAAACTACAATGGAAGGTGCTCAGCATAACATAGAGGTCGGTATTGAAGATGTTGGTGCTGCACATCAACAAACACATGATCCTGCACCGACCTCTGCAGATGCTAGAAGAGAATCTGACAGAGTCTCAGGTATGAATTTCTAAAAAGCCCTTAAACTTATATATATATATTTCATTCCCAAATAGAGACTAAGTATTGGCCAGTACCAATTCAATACTGACCAAAGTCTCAAACGATCTTTCAAATATATATCCCTTTATGGCCAACATAGCTAGCCCACTGCTGCTATGCAAAATTCATATACTGAGCACACTAAATTGATCATTGTCAGTCTACAGTTGTCTCAACATTTAAAGAGACAATGGTGGTTGATGTCATACTGACACCCACTGGTGCTGCTTGAATAATGTCCAACTTATTTTTGAGTTGGGTAGCATCATTCAAGAAATAATCCCAAACCCTTAAGCCACAAAATCCAAAAATATCCCATGGGGTTTAGCCACATTTCTGTTATCACTCTCATACCGAGTGATAAACATTGAAAATAACAAGAAGCACATCCCAGGCTTCGAATTCCCACACCCAAACCTTTTAGTAAATGTGACTTATCCTATACTGAGCTACTTAAATTTTCACACTCACCTTTACTAAAATCTTCTTACACATGCTATGCACAAGTCCACAATATTTCATCCTATACCAGATGAAATACAGACTTCACAAACTCTGTTTATATAATTGTAGAATTAAACAACACCACAATTCTATTTGATAAACCTTTCTTTCTAACCAGTTTTATATTTTTGTTTCTTTAGCACCATCTGTGCAGGGCATTCAGGCATCTCAGGCTGCAGCAGACCAAGTGACTCTGCAAGCAATCATGCAGCACATTCTGGCCATCCAACAAACTCAAAATGTAATACTAGCCAGAATGGACAAGATGAGTGGTGATATTGACTTAATAAAACAGTCAGTATCACTCCTTCAACAACCACAGCAGACTCAACAAACTCCACCAGGTTCACATGGTGACCACAATGAAGAAGGAGAAGGAGAAGGAGGTGCTGGTGATACTGATGCTGCAACTGAGCCCATGCCCTCCCCTACTCTTGAACAACCTGAAGGGGACATGGGTGGTGATACTGATCCTCTTCCCTCCTCATCAAATGATAACAAAAGGGGGGAGAAGAGACAAAGAGATACTAAGGTTGATCAAACTGAGCCTTCTGCTCAGGGGGAGAAAAGAAGAAGATTGAATGAAGATCAACCTCCACAACAACAACATCAGCAAAGCCCTCATACTGAGCCATTTCGCATTCATTATGAGAGAAGAAGACAAAGAACAAGGTCAGCATTACAAGTTCAAGATCCACTTGAGCCATCTGCTCAGGGGGAGACTCACACTGACCAACCACAGCAAACTTATTCTGAGCCACCTGCTCTTGAAGAGAATAATTTACAAATTGTGGTCTATAGGCCTTTCATCTGGCCTATTGCTGATGATGAAGATGAAGAACCAGATTTAGTAAACTATGCACTAAATCTGGTAGAACAAGAAAGTTCTTCATCATCATCCTCGGATGATGAAGAACCAGAAAATCTGGTAATTAGAAGAAGGAGTTCCTTATCAAGAAGACCTATCAATGCTGTTCTCACTTCTTCTGAATCAAGTGAGGAATCTGCTCCTCTGGTAACAAGACAAAGAAGACCTGTTCTTACAAGGGACAGTGATACCGAGCAGGCTCCAAGACTGACTCCTCAACAACTCTGGGCAGAACAAGAAAGATTTTTATATGAGCAAGAGTTGGGAGTCAAAACTGAACCAGAATCTGACCCAGATACTGATACTCCTGGTCCTTCACATAGAATCTCAAGAAAGGGTCCAGACCATATTCAACATTATTGGAATATGGTTGCTGCTAGGACTCAGTATAAGGAACAAAGAAAGGAGTTCTTGAGGACCAAAACATTTCAAAATGTAAGGGGGATACATTGGTTAAATCTGGATGTCAATAAAGTAAAAGTGAAGCTCAAAGAAGGAAGAATTACTATCACTTGTACTGGCTTAACCAGTCCCCCCATGAAGATATTTATTCATGATATTCAAAGAATTGGTCTTCAAGACTGGGTGAAGATCACATGACTGATCAAAGAGCTTCCAAAGAAATCAACCTATGATCAAATAGTCTTGGATGAGATCTGTGCAGTAGCTGCAGTATGTTATGAGAAGGACTTACTTCATGAAATAGAGTACAGAACACTCAGTGTGATGACTGAGGCTTACTCAAACAACAGATCAGAGTGCCTTCATACATACAAGTATCTTAGAAAGTATCCTCTTCCTCCTAATCTTGTCTTTCAGGATCAAAAGAGTGTCATATATCCAACTTCTGGATATATGTATACTGACTCAGAGGATAGAGAATGCTTCATTTCTGATGAAGATCTTCCAAGAGCTCAAATCAGTCACCTTGTTGGACTGAAATGGATGATCACCAAGAAAGAAGACTCTTGGTTCAGAAAGAAGATTGTTGCAGTACTGAATAGCAGAAGGGATGAACTCAAAAGCAGAGAAGAGTTTGTCCACATCAAACAAGAAGTCTTCTATGAGAATGAAGCCATCAACAGCAAATGAAGAAGAAGATATTGTTACCTATGCTGTTGTAATTTTTGTTTATCTCTTTGTAATTGTTTTGTTATCATTAGATAGGGGGAGATTGTTAAGGCAAAAAGCCTTGCCCCTTTAGATCTTAAGATAACAAAACAACCTAGACTAGCTTTGATTTATATGTAGAATAATATAGCAAAGTTTAGGTCTGATACTGAGTGATCAGTATTGGAACTCAGTATCAGCACTCAGTATCAGATAGTGATACTGAGTACAAGGACTGAGTAGAAGGACTGAGTGATACTCAGTATAGTAACGGACTAAGATCAAATCCCTTGATCTTAGTCATTTTCCTTGCTTAGTCCTTCGGTTACTCCTTTTCTCATTATGTAAGATCTCTATAACATTATAAATAGAGATCATCTTGCAAAGGAGTACTCACCAATTTACTCTACACTTTCATATCTTGTAATTGATCAGTGGTATTGCTTTTCCGCAGCATACCACACTTAGTGGATTTGTACACCGACTCTAATACTGTGTTTTACACTTTAATTGTCTCTTGTATAATCAATCTAATCAATTAACTAACAAACCAGGGGTGTTGTGACCTAACAATGTGGTTCGGTTTTGGAGAAACAATGCTTGACCGAGACCATTTGGCCATAAGCCATGGTCTCGGGTTCGATCTGTTACCGAATCAAGAAAGAAAACAATGTAAATCAAGATGGGAAATCGGTATACCTTGGATCAAACGAAAAGGAGATAGAAAGGGGAATGCTTGCTTGATCAAAACCGAATAAAGATGGTGATGCGGTTGATTCGGCCGAGAGAGGGATCGAGAGGGAGCACAAAAGGGTTTAGGGTTCGGCCAAATGGGGTATTTATAGGTAGGTTTAAGTTAGAGTTTGAATAGGAATATGTCTCATTTGAACTTAGATGGAGATAAGGATCAAGGGGAAAGATAAGATCAAACAATTTCAACCTCACCCTTAAGAGGGTTCGACCGAATAGGGGTGTTCGAGCAAGGGCATGGCAAGGTGGTCGGTCATGGTTCGATGTTAGTTTTTGAAGCTAGTTCCATTCGAGTCATGTTTAAATTAAATTTGTACGTTTTATTATTTTACCGATAAAGTTATCATTTTAGAAATGTTTTTAGCTCAAATGTGTCACCATAAGAAAATAATAATGTTGCGTTGACTAAAATAGTCAAACACTAATGTATGGTGTAAAAATATATAATTTGTTGTGTATTAGGATGCCAGAAATAGAAATGTCTAAAAATTGAAACTTTCTAAATAAGGAAAGTTCTAGAAATGAAATGAGGTTACATACCAGATATATCGAGTTGTCACAACCCTGCCATTTGATTGACTTCTTTCATCATTCCTAGACTACCTACAAATAGCTTCCCATCTCAACCACACGATCAATCTTAACGGTTCGAATTCTAACCGTTGATCAAAACCGTCTCCCACGATCTTCCCCAAATTATTCTACACTTCACCATTTCGTATATTTTCACTAACACTTTTCTCTCACAAAATTCACCTTCTCCTTCACCAGTCCCTCTGAGGACAGAAAATGTTGATGTGGACCATTCTCCGGTCCATTAGGAATCCAGGTTAAATGCTGAACTTGATGATGTTAACGGACTCATTGATGAGTTTGTAGAAGAAGAAGTTTGTAACATCCCAAAAATCAAGGAAAAAAAAAATTAAAAGTAATAAAATAAGTATTTTCCCAAAGTACAAGTAAATAAAAACCGGTCCCACTCATAAATTCATAAAATAAACCGTCACGTGGTATTTAATGCGGAATAAATAAAGTTTTAAAAATAAGTTTGACTCGACAAACGTTTAAGTGAAAATCCAAATCCATCAACAAAAACTGAGATGCAACCCATCAACCATGAACCTTCTCCTTGCCCTTGCTAGTACCTGAAAATGGGGGGAAGTGTTTGGGGTCAGCCACACGCTGAGTGGATAAAATCAAAATAAACAAACACATACAAACAGTTCATGCCACATACATGTTCCCTAAAAGACTCTACTCATTTCTCGTTATTAGGCCTTTATTAATTCTCTTTAGGTTCTCCGTGGGTTGTGACGATACTCAACGTACGCCCACCGCCATACGCTCGTCACAACACCCTCTTCCAACACCCGTCCTCTAGGTGCCCCGCAGTACCACGCTGACAGTCGTGTAGTGTACCTTGGCAACTCAAACGGGAAGAGTTGGCTCTCACCGTCGCCTCTTGCGATCGGTAATTAAAATCTCATAATTATTAGGTTAGTTTTATTAACGTGTTGACTCATACAACATGTACTCATATAAAACAAACCATCTCATACTCAACCCATATCATCTCAATAGATATGTAATCAACTAGCACATCTCACATGCATATAACTCATAACATAACTCATGTACACAGATCAACACATAATGATATGGTACCCAGCTCGGTTACTCAGTATCCATATCTCAGTTCAGGATGTATTTAAAATAAACAATACTTAGCATATCATCAAGTAAACAAGCTTGTCTCAAGAAATAGCAGTTCATGACACATAGCACAAAATCATGAAACGAAAGTAAATGCAAGTTTATAGTGAGATCACCCACCTCGATAAACGTAAGCTCCTAAGGAATCCTCGGTACGCACAAGAGTCGCAATTCAGCTCCGAAAGGATTCTACAATGCATCACAAGACTAGGATTAAAACTTGGCTCAAAACTCAACTCATAGTAATCTGCCAGAACCCGAAACAGAACTGAATGAAACAAAGACTCATATTTTGGATGACCTAGGAACGCCAAAAACCGAACCACCACTATCAATTCAAAAAAAAGAATTAATCTTGCCCCACTCGACAAAAAGGAATCAATAAACGATCACGATAACTATACAGCTCGGTTCTGCCCTGCTCGATTCAAACCTGCCCAATACATGATAAAATTCAGGATAATAGATAAGAAGATTGAGGACTACCGAAACTCTCTTCCCGGCTTGATCAATTGCTCAACCATTCCTACTTATGGAACAAACCCGTCGATCTTTGATGTTCGCCTACAGCAGCTCGATCCCATCAACAAGAAACCCGGCACTCTGATCACTCGTTATTGCACATAAGGGAAATGCTTGACGAGCTAGCTAGCTTGGTTAAATAAAATCCCTGCACGCTAATCAATAAATCACCATTAAATTAATCCATGATTCATTGTCTTTTGCCGGCAGGAGAAACAAAATAAAAAGACGTCGAATTTGACTTTTGTGACCTACTTGCCTGCTACAATCTTTATGAGTTTGAAAAGCCTCCATGTGTCACCACAAAGACAATCACCGCCACACCTTAGATAAATCCTCCACCATCTAAAAAAACGTTATGCACCTCTCGAGATTTCACAAGAATAACACGTGAGCTGCTTCCATTTTATCACCAATTTGCTTAACCTTCCACCACAAGAAATAGATGCCATGGTTCACTTGCGATCGGATGAAAGAACAAAAACGAAGGAGTTCTCCTTTGACAGCTTGCAATCGACGACCCCAATAAGCCACGAGGAAGACGACGGCTGTTTGGGGGTTTGTGGTGAGGGAATTGCCAAATGAGTACTAGGGTTTAGGGAGGTGTCGGTCTTGATAGCTGGCAAGGGAAGAAGGAAATACTTAGCATGCAAGGAAACGAGCCAAGGCCTCAAGCCCTTTTAATTTTTCCGGTTGGGCTAGAAGTGAGCAAATAAAAGTCGGGCTTCAAGAAAAATAAATAATTTAACTTAGCCTAGCAAGGGACCGGATTTTGAAGAAGGAAAACACGAGTTTAGACTTGGAGATGGATCAGGAAACGATTAAGGGAGGCCTTGGCCAAAAGGCCGACCTCGAGTTTGAATCACACACCACATGCAATAGAATTGTGAGACTCGGGAAAAACTTTACACATTAACTAGGTTAATCAATGCTCATAATTTAATTAACATAATCGAATAACACACTAGTTATTATCAATTAATCCTCGTGATTAATTAAATGAGGCTCTTGTCATTATTGAAACGCTAAGTAATTAAATTACTCGAATTAAATACACATCACGTAACATAACACATATAAGTTTCAAATAAATAGATATCACATAATTTATTTAATACGGTACAATTAATTCAATTACAATAAGTTTTAGGGTGTTACAACTCAACTCCACTTAAAAATAGACTTCGTCCCCGAAGTCATAGCTCAGAAGAAGCTCCGGGTAGAAATTTCGCGTCTCAATCACAGGCTCGTCAATGACACACATCCGCATTAGAAGAAAAAAAAAAAGAATGACAAGGTTATGAAATAAAATAACTCGTCAGGGTGATCCACTCGACCAGCATAAACTCCGGCTCTTGCTTACACGAATCTTCCAGCTGTAGTGGCGCAAAATGATTAGGCTCAGAAAGAATATAATAATAAAAAGAAACGGAATGCTCCCCAAATATCTCGGTTTATCTCTAACAGAAAAGGATGTCGATAATAAGTACAAAACAATTCACGATGCTCTGCGGAAGGCGTCCTCTTGCTCTCGTAGTCGAACACAGTTGCTGCACCCAGCGGTTAACGTTGTGTTGAATCTCCGATTCAACTCCACTTGGAGATTTGTTACGGTTGGGTTTATGGCGACAGATGATCTCGGTGTAGTACTCGGTCATCCAATCCGTGTTCGCAATTATAATCGGCCCTCTCACGGCGATATAAATAAGGTTTTAGGGGAAAAACTTTCCCGCACAGTTCTAACAAATTTTACTTTTACATTTTATCAACATATAAGAATATTATTATTGGAAATATCTACCAATAAGCATCGTCTCAATGTCCTCTACTCTACAGGAAATTAGTTTATTTTATTATTATTATTATTATTGTTTTTTAGCAAAATGAACAATTTAGCGGTTCACACCGCTATCAAACGATACATAACAAGTACATAATTCACATAATTGTATTTATCACACATAAGCCTCAGATGGTAGGCAACTCATGCCTCTTACTCAATTTGCATATACTCAAATGCACTCATCTCAAATCTCTACAACTTGTTTTTAGCTCAACGCAAGTTGTATTATCAATTTAAACTCAAATCTCGTTTTAATGACTTCCGCTAGTCAACACAAGGTATACATTTACTCGCTTTTACGATTTTTCACGTGATCAAATTTAATTATTAGAATACTCGAACATATAATTTCTCTTTTAAGTTGCATTATTAGTGCTCTTGTTAACTCGTATTTAACAAATTCTCGTTGACACTTTTTAATATTGCTCGTTCAACTCATTTTAATGATACTCATCAACTCGTGTAATGATTTTATCATTTAGTTCGTTAATTAACTTCTCGCTTTGATCTCGTTTAATTTGTCTCCTGATCAATCTGACTAATTGTCCACTTATAAATCTCATGTTATCTTTAAGTTTCAAACATCTCAATTTAATATTATTTTTTTGTTTTGTTTTGTTTTTTTTTGTTTTTACTTGATTAGCCAATTCGTCAATTACTTATCTCATTAATCCGCGTGTATTTAATTACTCAGTTAATTCTCATTCTCAACTAAAAAGTTCCCCCATTATTTTGTATGTTTAAAGCTTTCTCGATTTAAGAAATCATAGCATTATATTACTTAATTCACTTAATATTTTTCTCATTTGCTCATCTCAATAGTTATTCTTGATTTTATACTTGATCAATAAAGTGTAATATTTCATGACATTTAATTTAATAATTTAACTTAACGTTCCCCCTTAGTTTCAATTTAGTATTTGTTCATAAATAAAATTTTATTATTTGGTTCATTTTAATCATTTATTCGTTTGACTTGATTTATTAATTTTCTTATAGTTCAATAGTTTCTCAATAATAATAAGTCTTTTCCATAATTTATTATGGCGATCTTCTCATGACCGTCTCGTTGTTAACATTCTCATTACTAGAATTTCATAATTTTTTTCGTTATTTATATGATTATATATTTGTCACTTCTCATTTGCACCAATTTAATTATTCTCAATTATTCTTACAAATTCCCTAGTCACATGTATATATTTTACTTAACACAATGATTTGGCTCAAAATTTCTCGTATGGATTTAATAACTTCTTATAATCATATTTTTCGCATTTAGCTTGACTTGAATATGTCATAATAAATTCTCGTATTTTAATAATCTCTTTTTATCTCATTATATTCCCACAGGAATAATTTCTCGATTAAGCAATCACCCTTATAACCTTTTAGTCAGTTTTATGCACATATATGCTCATAATAACACTTAACAAAATATTCTCTTGGTAATTCTCTTAATTTACTACTTACAAACTTTATTTTTCACATTTAGTTCGATTTATAAATCTCTATTAGTTCAATAATACGAATTTAATAATTCACAACTTTATAATTATTCTCTATTCGCATTCTTACTATTGGTAGTTTTCCCTCTTACCACCACTCAACTCCACTTGCTCGAATTTCATAATTTCTCGTCATTTATTATTCTTATATACTTGTCACTTCTCGTTTGCACCACTACCCTCGATAATTAATTATTACTCAATAATGTGTAATACTCAACACAATAATTTGGTTCAATAACTTTCTCGAATGAATTTAATAACTTTTCATAATCATGTTTTTCTCATTTAACTTGACTTGAATAAATTCTCATGTTTTATTAATCTCTTTGTATCTCACATATTCCCACAGGATAATTTCTCGATTAATTAGTCACTCTTATAATTCTCTAGACGATTATATGCACATATATATACACATAACAATAACAATTATAAATGTCACATAACAAAATCTTCTCTTGGTAAATTTCTTAATTTACTCCTACTCAACTCCACTTGGAGAAAACTCATCCCCGAGTTTGGAATTGGCACTCAAAATCTCATAGAACTCGTTACGAACACTCGATAGTTCGGTTTATTGATTCGCATTGGGTTTTTTTCAATTATAACTTTTCTCTATCATTGTCTCATTAACAATTAGTCATTTGATGATTTCTCATAAGTCAAGCTCGTTAAAATTATTAGCACCACAAATCTTTATTTCGCGTTACACGTTCACGATTATTTCTTGTTCAAATTTGAGTTTTAAATTCTCATTTTAGCTTACTCATAGCGTGTTTGGTATTGTTATAACCATGTAACAATTTGTCGTTAAATAGAATTCTCATTTTATTCGTAGTGAACAAATCTCGTAAATTTTCTTTTGTCAATTAACTCATTAATTAACTTGTCTTGGGTTTCTCATCTCATCCAATCAATGATATTTTAGCTTTACAACTTTTATTAACCCTATCATAGTTTTATCTCTTACTCAATTAATTGCATAACTTCTTATTACTCCATTAACAATTCCAGTCATTTGATGTCATTTACTAATAAAACCTAATTCTCTATTTTTTTTTTACTGAAAACTTTGAATAACCAGTTATATTTATTCGGCACAACTATTTATTAGATCAAACATTTTGACTCAAATTAGTAGTTACTTATAACTTTAAGTATAATTTCCCATTTAATTCGTTTAAATAAACGCTCATTCATCTCTTAATTTATTAATTTCTCATAATTCATAATTTCTCGCTCAAAACGAATTACTTATTCTCTATTTCCAAACATTTAATTTACTTCTACATTACCCAGATAACAATTTATCATTAATGAATCTTACTCAATTTGGTGTTATAAACCTTCACTTGATTTGTTTGGATAACTCCTTATCATTTAACATTTTTCCTTATTTTCTCATTTATTTTGCTTAACGATTGTTCAATCGTTCTCGATAACTCAATTAAATCATTTAACGAATTCAACCCAATTTGGTTTATTAGTCTCTCTCTTGACATGTTTTGATAACTCTTTATCAATTCGTGTTTGATGATTCTCTTATTCAATTGATTTCACTTTTTATCATAAATCTCTTGTAGTGATTTAATTTTCTACTTATATAAAATAATTGAGGGTTTTAATGATACTTAGATGCTTGACGAATGGTCTCCTTGAATCCTTTTCGAAACATATACCCTTGTCATGTGCGTATAATAATAATAGGGGCCCTCTATTATTAGCCGCACCTACCCTTGTCATGGTTTCGAGCCAGTTTCAAAAATTCCACGATCTCCCATCCTTATACCATCCACATAACCAAGTAGTTCACAACAGTACATATATAGTATATATACATATATAGTCGTACAATTCACGCTCATCTCGAGTTTATTTTATTTTATTCTCTTAGTAATCAATGTCACTCGTGACGTTTTTAATAAACTAAATAACTCATAAATAAGTACTAGAGGCATAAGGTCGTTGTGATGCGCTGCTTCTCAATTTGGATTTGGACTCATTTTTAAACACTTTTGAAAACTCATTTTGAAAACTCGTGTTTCGACTTGAGTTTGGAATCCACCCCTTGTGAACCCAATTCTCTCAAGCCAGAGCTCTGATACCAACTTGTAACATCCCAAAAATCAAGGAAAAAAAAAAATTTAAAGTAATAAAATAAGTATTTTCCCAAAGTACAAGTAAATAAAAACCGGTCCCACTCATAAATTCATAAAATAAACCGTCACGTGGTATTTAATGCGGAATAAATAAAGTTTTAAAAATAAGTTTGACTCGACAAACATTTAAGTGAAAATCCAAATCCATCAACAAAAACTGAGATGCAACCCATCAACCATGAACCTTCTCCTTGCCCTTGCTAGTACCTGAAAATGGGGGGAAGTGTTTGGGGTCAGCCACACGCTGAGTGGATAAAATCAAAATAAACAAACACATACAAACAGTTCATGCCACATACATGTTCCCTAAAAGACTCTACTCATTTCTCGTTATTAGGCCTTTATTAATTCTCTTTAGGTTCTCCGTGGGTTGTGATGATACTCAACGTACGCCCACCGCCATACGCTCGTCACAACACCCTCTTCCAACACCCGTCCTCTAGGTGCCCCGCAGTACCACGCTGACAGTCGTGTAGTGTACCTTGGCAACTCAAACGGGAAGAGTTGGCTCTCACCGTCGCCTCTTGCGATCGGTAATTAAAATCTCATAATTATTAGGTTAGTTTTATTAACGTGTTGACTCATACAACATGTACTCATATAAAACAAACCATCTCATACTCAACCCATATCATCTCAATAGATATGTAATCAACTAGCACATCTCACATGCATATAACTCATAACATAATTCATGTACACAGATCAACACATAATGATATGGTACCCAGCTCGGTTACTCAGTATCCATATCTCAGTTCAGGATGTATTTAAAATAAACAATACTTAGCATATCATCAAGTAAACAAGCTTGTCTCAAGAAATAGCAGTTCATGACACATAGCACAAAATCATGAAACGAAAGTAAATGCAAGTTTATAGTGAGATCACCCACCTCGATAAACGTAAGCTCCTAAG
Source organism: Calendula officinalis (assembly GCA_963853835.1). NCBI lineage: Eukaryota > Viridiplantae > Streptophyta > Magnoliopsida > Asterales > Asteraceae > Calendula > Calendula officinalis. The sequence continues at coordinate 10,600,024 of OY970821.1, read as the reverse complement.
GAATCCTCGGTACGCACAAGAGTCGCAATTCAGCTCCTAAAGGATCCTACAATGCATCACAAGACTAGGATTAAAACTTGGCTCAAAACTCAACTCATAGTAATCTGCCAGAACCCGAAACAGAACTGAATGAAACAAAGACTCATATTTTGGATGACCTAGGAATGCCAAAAACCGAACCACCACTATCAATTCAAAAAAAAGAATTAATCTTGCCCCACTCGACAAAAAGGAATCAATAAACGATCACGATAACTATTCAGCCCGGTTCTGCCCAGCTCGATTCAAACCTGCCCAATACATGATAAAATTCAGGATAATAGATAAGAAGATTGAGGACTACCGAAACTCTCTTCCCGGCTTGATCAATTGCTCAACCATTCCTACTTATGGAACAAACCCGTCGATCTTTGATGTTCGCCTACAACTGCTCGATCCCGTCAACAAGAAACCCGGCACTCTGATCACTCGTTATTGCACATAAGGGAAATGCTTGACGAGCTAGCTAGCTTGGTTAAATAAAATCCCTGCACGCTAATAAATAAATCACCATGAAATTAATCCATGATTCATTGTCTTTTGCCGGCAGGAGAAACAAAATAAAAAGACGTCGAATTTGACTTTTGTGACCTACTTGCCTGCTACAATCTTTATGAGTTTGAAAAGCCTCCATGTGTCACCACAAAGACAATCACCGCCACACCTTAGATAAATCCTCCACCATCTAAAAAAACGTTATGCACCTCTCGAGATTTCACAAGAATAACACGTGAGCTGCTTCCATTTTATCACCAATTTGCTTAACCTTCCACCACAAGAAATAGATGCCATGGTTCACTTGCGATCGGATGAAAGAACAAAAACGAAGGAGTTCTCCTTTGACAGCTTGCAATCGACGACCCCAATAAGCCAAGAGGAAGACGACGGCTGTTTGGGGGTTTGTGGTGAGGGAATTGCCAAATGAGTACTAGGGTTTAGGGAGGTGTCGGTCTTGATAGCTGGCAAGGGAAGAAGGAAATACTTAGCATGCAAGGAAACGAGCCAAGGCCTAAAGCCCTTTTAATTTTTCCGGTTGGGCTAGAAGTGAGCAAATAAAAGTCGGGCTTCAAGAAAAATAAATAATTTAACTTAGCCTAGCAAGGGACCGGATTTTGAAGAAGGAAAACACGAGTTTAGACTTGGAGATGGATCAAGAAACGATTAAGGGAGGCCTTGGCCAAAAGGCCGACCTCGAGTTTGAATCACACACCACATGCAATAGAATTGTGAGACTCGGGAAAAACTTTACACATTAACTAGGTTAATCAATGCTCATAATTTAATTAACGTAATCGAATAACACACTAGTTATTATCAATTAATCCTCGTGATTAATTAAATGAGGCTCTTGTCATTATTGAAACGCTAAGTAATTAAATTACTCGAATTAAATACACATCACGTAACATAACACATATAAGTTTCAAATAAATAGATATCACATAATTTATTTAATACGGTACAATTAATTCAATTACAATAAGTTTTAGGGTGTTACAAAGTTGCTGATGTGAATCAATTGGTGGAGCACACGAGTGTCCCCACTCAAACAAATATTGGGACTGAACCTGAACAGGAGTACACGCTACCAGTCAGCTGGACTGATAGCTCCGATGAAGAACCCGCCTCCACAGCCGAGCAAGTTCCACCTCCCAGGAGAGCTGCCACACCAGAGGGTCCGATGGACCGGGGTGTGCCAGCTGCGAGAGATCTCCTTGGCCTGATGGAAAACTTCAAGGAAATATTCAGACAACTTGCTCTAATTAGATGTTTTTGTGGGGTTATTAATACCAACATTAGGAACATCTCCAATCACCAGGCTATGTCAGACAGCGTTCAAGATTTCCTGGCAAACAATCAGGAAAATCTCCAAAGAAACGTGAATGCACAAAACGGGCAGATCAATAATCTCATCTCTGCAATTCGAAACCTCACGTCAAGTAACGCTGATCTGACATTTGAGATCAATCGTCTCGAAAGATCCATTGGTGAAAGGATTGATAATTTGTTATCTCGCATATCTAAATAATCTCATCTCTGCAATTCGAAACCTCACGTCAAGTAACGCTGATCTGACATTTGAGATCAAGCGTCTCGAAAGATCCATTGGTGAAAGGATTGATAATTTGTTATCTCGCATCTCTAGCCTTGTTGAGCCACTGATAAATAGAGAAAATGCTCAAGGTGTTACTCCCGCCCCTCATTTTTAGGGGGAGAAATTTGTGTCCCATCAAGGCACAGCGGAGAGGGTCGTTAGACCGGCCGAAATGGGAGGTGAAGAACGGAGCAAGGGGAAGAGAATTGCTGGATATAACAGAGCTCATAATGTTGGTAATGGTTCGAATCATATAGTTAAAGAAAGTGTTCGGGGTGGGAAAACCTAAGATGACCTCATAACGTTTTAGGAGGTCAGGAATTAGGTTCGAGGAATTTTTGGAGATCACCATCACTCATCTCGGGGGCACAACCAGGATCCCCATAGTTCCTTCCGCAGATCCCCTTGTCAGGGCTTCTGCACAAGCTCCCGCGGGAAAAATCCAAAACCTTCACCTTGATAAGGGAAAAGGTCCTGCAGCTTCTTCTCCAACAAAAGGAAAAAAGAGAAAGTTTCATATGACTCCTGAGGAAGAGGAAATCTAGAGAACTGCAAGACGTTTGAGGATGTCTAAGGAAGAGATTGTTGAAGCTATGGAGGAAGAGTGCAAGAGGAGGGGCTTGGGAAGCCACAAGGGAAGAAAGGAGTGATTTGCTGGAAGATGATGGGAGGTACCGGTGGAAGAAGGCCGGTGTTTGAAGAATTTATGTTTATGATTAAAAAACAATGGTCTGTAATCTTAAAACAATTTACTTTTTCGCATGCACCCCAAAAACAATTTACATTTATGTCTTTATTTTGCTACTCTTTGTTATGCATGAATATCATCAATCAATGATGATGATTTTGACAAATCTGAGTTATTTGCTTACTAGATACTTAGAAAAACTCAAAAAGAAAATATGAGTTATGAACTGTAGTGTGATCAGATTCTTTCAGATCACCATATATTGTAATGTTTTCTAGGTATGTTGAACACCCTCTGAATTGTGAAAAATACTCAAGGTTAAATATAAAACCTTCACATATTCAGGGGGAGTTGCCTAACTATTTGTTTACATCAAATAGGGGGAGATTGTTGGGTCGCTGAAAAGCATCCCCCACTGAGGAGATATAATGAAGACAAAAAGACAAATAGTTAGAAGACAATCTGAGGATTAGTTCCTTAGATTGTGGGTAATTGAATCACTATCTGGAACAACGATCAGTTCTCCGTGCGGAATCAGATACTGGTTAAAAGATCAGATAGTGTAACAGGTTCAGCGCAATGGACAAAACGCTGAACCATTATACAAATACTTCTCTAAGCGAATCTCTTAGTGAAGGTCGCTGAAGCTAAAGGCCATCTAAAGAAGCATGAGTATCCGAAAGCTCATGGCTGCCAAAAGTGTACATAGGCCCAAAGTTTCAGCGTCACAGAAAGACACAAGTAAAGCACAAGTTTGTGCATCGCTGATCATGAGAATATCTTGCAAATCTTCTAGAAGATATCAGCGATCACAAGACGACATAAAGTACTGTCAGAATTCCGTTAGTCGTGCTCGTCCCATGAAATATCCTCTGCACCAACGGAATTCTCACACGTGGAATAGATCGATCATTCCTTTGGCTCTACGTTTCCCAATGATATAAATTGAGGACTTATACGCTCGATTTCTGTGTGCACCCAACAAGGTTACACGTTGCTGAAATTACTCCAGAACTTTATTCCCTCGAGCAGAGTGTAAACCACCAGTTAACTCTAGTTATCTGATTCGAGAATTGAATCTGTATAACGAATGTGTCTGGTCTTGTGCTTGATCATTTGTTGATCATAAACCTGTCTTAGATAATATCTGTTGTTGTCTATCACATGCAAGCAGTTTAGTTAGAATTTGTTCTTACCTATTCCGCAAACTGCTTGCATCTTTATTGTATCATTATTGTATCATTTGGTCAGTGAAAGCTTATAAGTAATTGTGAAATATCACTTATTTGGGACTAACATTTTTGTGTAAAAGTGTTAGGAAAATTTGTGGAGATGAAAATTGTAAAATGACCTAAAAGAACACTTAAGAAGGTTAAATGTGGTAGGAATATAATTATTCATTGATATTTTAGTAAATTTTCATATTAAAAGCTCTAATTCTATATAACGGTTACTTCAAGTAGTTTTTGTTTTGAAGTTTGTTCTTTAAAAAAAGTCGAGCTCTCGTATCCAAAAAAGAATTATAATTTAATAGAAACTTGATTATTTTTCAAAAACTAAAATCTTTGAACGCCTAAGAAAATCTTAATACTTCATCGTCAAAACTTCAAATAATTTTAGTTAATTATCTAGTTGTAAAAAGAGTTTTTATAATGTATCCAGCTCTTTTTTACGTTTTGCTGATTAACAAAGAAAAGCATACAAAAACCTTTGTTCATCCATCATGAAGATTAATAAGATTCGATCGTTAGATTCAAGTTTTTAATTAACTTGATTTGATTAATATTCTCCAGTACGAAAGAAATTAATTTATGTTTTAGGACATTATATAAGAGTTACTTTCTCTATTCATTGACCATATATTCTACATAAACAGAAACGCTTAACGTACATTATATACTGCGCGCATATATGTTTTCTACGATGTAAATAACCCATTAATTTATTTTTCAGAGTTTGTTAAGGTCGCTTTCTCTAACAAAGAGGCCATGAAAACCATACGGCACCCGATGCGGCAATTTCACGGAAGTGATGATCTCGAGTGTTGTTGATTTAGCATCCATGACCAAGAAACTTGATTCATCGGTGTACTCATTATGCACAAACGACACTATGTACCCATCATCCTCGTCAGCATCACGGTTGTCGGGTTCTCGTGCCACAAAGAAAGGTTCACCTCCGAAGCAACCGGGCCCAAACATCCGGCTTGCAACTGTGCATTCCCGTCGATCGGCTTCCGATAATGAAACGTCTAGCTTGGCAACACCAGAGAACTTCGGTATTGGGTCTCCAACTGCACAATACACGTACCTGCACTTACATTATATTACAGTTTGATTACATATCATCAATGTTTGTATATTTTATACTAGTTTCGAAGCCGGCCCAGATGGGCGGGTTAGCTTCGAGGAAATATTATTGAAATGACAAAAAACGTTTAGTTATACATAAATATATGCTAAAAGAATTTGAAGACGAAATAAGCTAGTTATTAGTTATGTAAACATCAATTAAGCATAATTATAATGTAGAAGTTAGTTGATAATTATGTCCCTAATCATAAAGATTAATTTTAATGACTGTATTTAAATTCTAGAAATACTCTTTAAGTCAGCATTCATGTCATCATTATCATCAGTATCAGCCAATTAAATGAAACTTAAAGGCTAAGTCAGCATAAACATTTCAATTTCTTACTCCATAATATATATGTAAAGATTCAATCAATTATAATGATCTCAATGAGGCTGCCTTGCTTTAAAATTTAGCTTTTTCTTTGGGTAACTTTGGTCTAAAAGAACAGAAAAATATATGTTGCCTCCACCCAAATTTTCACAAATGTTGTATGCTCACACAAACAATTATCTGGTCGCATAAAAAACATGCAGGTTGCACAAAAAAATAGAGTCGCATAGTTGCACAAAAAACATCAAGTCGTAAAGTATATTTTGGGAAGATTTGAGTCGGTAATATGTGTTTCGGTAAAAAAGTCAATTTTTGATGTATTTTGGTAATTATCTCAAAATGATATCCTGGTCTAAGCAAACAAGTCTAACAATAAGTTATTAAGGATATTAATACTCAAATAAAGAAAAATTATACAGAACATGGGTCAAATGTTGAACGCACTATGTAATAATAATAAACTCGTCCCATGCCAACCGACGACATCTTACCGTTGGCACGATCAGTTTGATACTTCGGTTGGTCAAGGCGATTTGGGGAAGATTGAAGCCATGGTGGGTCCCAATGCATTTTAATAGGTATTTGGTACTTTTTGTGTGCGTATTTTAAAATAATAAGACCCAAAAAATTGAATAGAAGATTATTGTTAACATGAGTATGTCAATTTAATGTCGGATGTCGGTTTAAGTGTGCTGACGTGGCGCTGATTTGACAAAAACTAAAGTATCATTTTGTGTCACTTTAGCGAGTGGTCTAATCCAATCTTAGTAAATGGTAAGTATCAATTACAACATAATATCTCAAACTAAAGTAAAATTTAAACATAAATTATATTTTTTATGCTGTTGACAAAAACTGAAGTGTCAGTTTTTGTCACTTTAGCGAGTGAACCTTAGTAAATGGTAAGTATCTAAGTACAACATAATATCTCAAACTAAAGTAAAATTTAAACATAAATTACATTTATTATATAAAATTATTGATAATCTTGCAACTTTCATGCCATTTGAATTAATCCCCACTATGGTTTATAAAAATGAGTACCTTCATATTTTGTTCATTGTTTATTACATATTTGTCTACTTATATTAGTTCATATGTATATATATTCTGTTCTTTAGTAAATAAGAATTGAAATAATTGAGTACGCACCTATTCTTTGTAGCAACATAAGCCGAGTTGATCACACCGAATTCTAAATTCTTGGATGAAAGAGGTTGCCTTGACACCATCCTGGTCTTGAGATTAATCCTCACTTTTTCAACCGATCCATGTATGAGATCCATTCTCCCTAAGGCATGCTCCACTGATAATATGTTTGGTGCGACCATAACTACTGTATCTCCATCATTCTCTTCCCATGCATTGATGACATGTACGATATTTAATCCTGGTACGTTGATCCACATAATCTCTGTCTCGTTCTTTGCATACCTTGGGATCACCCCAATCCTAGGTACTTTTCCGATGTTTGCACTTATAACGGACCACCCAACAACCGTCTTCCTCGGGAACAACGTGATTTGGTTCTCCGGGAAAACGGCGTAGTTTTTGGTGATAGCAAAGTCGTGAAAGAACAACGAGCTTGCTGAAAAGATTGGAACGTCATCTTGTTTCTCTCCATTTTCGTTAAACCAAAAAACTGTTAGATAAGGAGGCATTGGGCCGTAGCGAAATGCAAAAAGTTTCTTTTGTTATCGGATCAAATTTTGGGTGAGCAGTCATGTTTGTTAAAAGTTTACCATCAAAGTCATCACGGCCGATGGTGATTATATCACCGTGTGGACCAAGTTTGATGGCGTATGGGAGATCAGACTCCCATAACGCATAAAGTTTATTACTTAAAAATGCCAAGTTGGTGTTGGCTAAGCCAAAACCTTTGCACATGTCAAGCCGGCCGGTTACAACCCAACGCGCTATGACTACCATATAATTAACGATGGTAGTCACGCTATCGAATCCCGTAAAAAAAAACAGGAGTATGGGAAATCCCGCTTCCTTCTCTATGTTATACTTATTTGTCTTCACATGACGACTACAAAGTATAGCTTTCCCTTGAGAGATACGAATAGCGTGAAAAATGCCATCGCCATCAAAATAGTGATAAGGATGTCAGGATCGATTAACTATAGACAAGTTAATAAACACCTTAGATCTAATTGATGATAGAAGTTGCAGCGGATCAACACTATATCAATAATTAAGAACAATGAACTGTATGAACAATATGCAAGAATATTAAGAACACAGTTTCACAAAAAGCTTCAATGTATATTATTGAGTTAACAATACACACGTACGTTTACAATTCGTAAGGAACATACTTATAGTAGTCCTTGAAGCTAAACTATTTACCCTAGTTATTCTAGGACTTGATTTACATCGAATTATAAAAGATATACATTTAATTACATTCTATAACTATCTATACGAAGATCTCGGACTTGATATCTTCCAAAAACGCGTATCAGTAGTAACTGCAATCACCAGTAGTAAATAAGTAACATCAGTAGTAAACTTGGTGATCAGTATTAAGTCCATAATCATCGTCAGTAGTAACTACAATGATCAGTAGTATCTTCAATCTTCTCATGATCAGTAGTAACTTAGTTATAGTGAACATCAGCATCAACTTTATCAGTAGTAAATGTTTCTGCCCCATCAGTACTAAATATGTCAGTACTAACTGCAGCATCAGTAATAAGTTGATCTGTGTTTTACTCCAACAATCTCCCCCTAAACTTATTGATTATGATTTAATCAATCAAGTTTCCATTTATTTCTTCTTTTCTTTTTCTTTTTCTTCCAACAGTTTTGCTCTTCTTTTATCACCTTCTAATGTCTGTTGGTTTTGCTTATTCCTTTGTGCAATAATGTATTTGCTAATCTTCTTTACAAATTCATTCATTTTATTTTGAAATAGCATAGCATCATGAGGTTTAATGAAGTTCATGCACCATAGTTGATAGAGAGTCTTCTCAGAATGAGGATACTCTTTCTCATAAAGGAATAAGTCACATTTCTTACTTGTATATTCAAAGAAGTACATGTTGACAGTTGGTAGCACATTCCAAGCTTGAACATTCTCTGAATCTGCATACTTCTCTGGATAATTTTCTGGATAGAAAGCAGCATCAATCATTTCAGTAAGATAACCTGCAGCTGAATTCTTCCAGAACTTTTTAGTCATTCTTGGTTTACCAATGATCAACATCTTGATAATGTCACTTCTGGTTAGGGACATGACCAAAGGTTTCCAAGCTCTGAATCTTTGAGTGACTTTATCTTCTCTGACAATCTCAATCATATCATCTATATATCTCCAGTTGATGATTGGATTATTTTGTAAGATAGCAATGGGGAGATCATAAACTTGAACCATTTGTAATTTTTTCTTTGGTTTATCAAGTTCTGAAGCAATTGTCTTTCTTTTCTTTGATATTTGAGAGGATACACTAGATGATTCTCCAGATATTGTTTTTCTTTCTTTCATTTCTTTGGAGTCTATCTGTTCCAGTTTAGTGGTGTATTTCTCATTAATGTCTTGTTCAGTAAGATCCTTCTTCTTCTCTACACAGTACTTTTCAATTAAATTGATCAACTTCATTCTTCCAAAGGTTTTTGTGTTGTAACCTTTTGATTTCAAGAATGTGATCATTTCTTTCTTCTTCTCTGCAAATTGTTCTGGCATATCAGCCTTTTGCTCTTTGCATTCTTGTACTTGTGCTTCAAGAAGTTCTATTGTTTCATGTTCAAGTTGCCTAAATTTTTTCAGTTCTCTTCTTTGTAATTCCTTTCTTGTTTCAGCAACTTGTTTAGTTTTGATCTTCTGTTGAAATTGTGACAGTTTTGATATATCTGCTATATCTGCCAATTTGATTTCTGTGAAAGGTTGTCTCAATATTCTAGCCCTTTCTGCTAATCTTTTGTTTTCATTTGCTAGAGAGACTTCAACCTTCTTTAAATATTTTGCTCTTTTTACCTTCCACTTATCCTGTTTGGCTGATTTGGCATAATTGATTTTGTTGACCATTTCATGACCTTGTGCTCTGTTAGGTTGGTCTTCATCAGCAACTTCCTTTCCCTTTCCTATGTAGTTGTCTTTCTTCATATTTGGTTCAGATTCAATCACAAATTTGGGACCATAGTAGTGTATCTGTGATATGGGAAGTATTTTAGGATGTGGAGGCAGGGAGCATTCATCAACTTCCAACCAATTTACATCATCATCAATATCTTTCACCATCATTTGTGTTGTTTTTCTTTTTGGAGATGGTGGAAGTATCACTTTAGGTTCTAGTAGTGGTGGCAGCTCAATAATGTCATCAGTAGTAACCAAGTTAGTTACTACTGGCATGTCTTCAGAGATTACTACTGATAGGGCATCAGTAGTGTTTGCTGCCTTTTCTTCATTCACTACTGCTATGATATCAGTAGTAGAAGTTACTACTGGTATTTCTTTTTCAACTTGTTCTTCCATAGTAGCAGTAGTAACAGGTTCATCTTCTGTAACCATCATCTCTGGGCCTTCATCAACATTTGTTTCTTTTAAATTTAAGAGGGAGGATGCTGCTGCTGCAATAGATTCATCAATCATTGTCTGTATGTTGTCCTTCTCCCCCTTAGTGAGCTCAACTGATGGAGCTTCACTATCATCAATCTTTTTCTTCAATTTTCGGATGATTTTGGTTTGTTGATGAAGCCTGTGTTCATAGAACCGCATGCGTTTGTTGATGGTATTTACATGCCTTTTCATGGCAGCCATAGTTTTTCCTTGATTGGTTAAGTACTTGAGACAATCTTGTACAGTGGATTCCAAGGAATCCACTTTAGCCGTCAATTGGGTGATTTTAATACTGCCCTCACTCCATCTAGCAAGATCATCGGGCTCACTAACAGGTACATTGGTTTTAAGGTTTTCCTTCCTTTCCATCAATTCCACAGATCTGCCCTCATCACTGCTTGGTGATTCATTGGGTCTTTTAGACATTCTCTTCTTCCTAGAAGAAGCAGAGATGCCCCCCCTTGTGGTTTCTTGGCACCGGGGTCCTTTGAGTAATTCCTCAAAAGAGTCATCACTCAAAGTTGCCGAGGTTTGGGTCCTAATGATGTTTTCACTGTCCTGTGCACCCACCTTTGGGGCATCAGTAGTGAAAGCCCTCCCCTCATGTCCTCTCTCCTCCTTGGAGGACAACTCTTTGAGCCTGGGGTGTGACTCGATTTGTCCCCTGGTGTCCTTTGAAGAAAGTTTCTTTCTTTTATAAATTGTGGAAATGTTTTTGGTTTTGTCTGGTAGGTCTTCCACAGAGTGAAGAGTAGCACTCTGCAGATTTATATCAAGTTCCTGGGACACATTCAGGACTTCTGTTTGGGTTGGTGATTGAGTGGCTATTTGGATTGGTGTTTGGGCTGTATTTGGGGGTGATGGAGTGGGTTGAGGTTCAACTTGGGTTGTAGCAATGGTTGAACCCTCTCCAATGTTGGGTTGATCTTTGATCATGTTAGGAAACAGAGGGGTTTCCTTGCCCGAAAATTTAAACTGTTTTCTCATATTTGAGAAAACTTTCTTGTTCAACTCAGGTAATATAAAAATGTTTTTAGGAGTTGACAAGTTTTGTAATTCACAGTTTATGATATGTTGTAGAAATCTGGGATACATTAAAAATTTAGAAGAACTAAGATTTCCCAACATACCATCAAATATCATGTATGAAAAATTAAATACTTGGTCTGTGCATAAACAGACAACAGCAGAGGCTATTGCCTTATTAAACTCATTCCAAGTACTTCTTTTAGGAGAAATACAATGCTGAATGGTATGTATTAAAAATTTCCATTGTGGGGAGAGAAGACCCTTTTGAAAAGTAACTATATTCAGTCTTCCCTCATATCCCATTTTATTCAAAATTTCAGCAATGTATTCCTTAGGAAGAGTAGACATACCTGAATCATCGTGTAATTGTAGGTGGTGTCTGATTGATTGTTCTGTTACTGTGATGTGCTTTCCATCTACTTTAGATTTTATCATTGATGATGTTGTTCCTTCTGTTCGCTCAGCATTGGTCCAGAAATCCACCAAGTGCTGTTGATATGATTTTGGTTTTACAGTTAAGGCAAACTGTATATATGAATTTCTCAAAAATTTTACGATTGGACGGAAATCTTTTGTTCCGTCGGGATTCTTTAAGAATGCAACCATATTGTGAAATTCTGAGTATTTGAGATCGGTTTGCACATCGAGAGCTTGTAAGGTTGCCATAGTTGTTGAGTTTTTGCAAGAATTTTGTTAGTGATGAAGGGTTTTTGATCGTAAACTAGGGTTTATCGAGAGGTGTTTAGAGAATCGAAGTGAAGATAATGCTAAATTAATCGTCTGCCGCCTTTTATATCTTTCGATTAAACCTGCAAAACTACGAAAATAGCCTTCGAATCATAACATAACGGTTATTTTCATGGGGGTTAGTTTGGTAATTGTGTTTATGAAAGACCAGTAGTAAATAAGATATCAGTAGTAAAACGTCAGTAGTATCTACTAACATCAGTAATGACTAAGGATTTTGACATCAGTAGTAACTATAGACATCAGTAGTAACCATTAACATATACGACCAGTAGTATATGTGAATACCAGTAGTACTGACTTACCAGTAGTATTTGTGTAAACCTAAAATACACCAGTAGTAATAAATTACCAGTAGTATTTTGTGCATACACTTTCACACCAGTAGTACAGCAATACCAGTAGTAAAACACTTAAGAAAATAATATTTTACAACACTAACTTTACACATGATTTTAAGTGAGATTTTAAGTTATTAAAATCATTCCAATACTGCTAACCAAGAAGTTGAATCTTCCTACATCAAATGCTTTTGTAAAAAGATCTGCTAATTGATCATCAGTATGGATTTTAACTACTTTGATTAATTTCTTTTCATTACAATCTCTTATAAAGTGAAATCTTATTTCAATGTGTTTAGTTTTTGAATGTTTTACTGGATTATTCACAATACTAATAGCACTTTGATTATCAATAAGAATAGGAGTTTTAAGGATAGAGATACCAAAGTCTAGAAGTTGATTTTGAATCCATAGTACTTGAGCACAACAAGAAGATGCAGCTACATATTCTGCTTCAGCAGTAGATGTTGATACATTTGTTTGCTTCTTACATTGCCATGACACCAGTCTTGATCCAAAGAATTGACATCCACCAGTAGTGGATTTTCTATCTTGACATTCACCTCCATAGTCACTATCTGTATAGGCTATTAGTTCAAAGGGTGAGTCATGTGGATACCATAGACCTAGTGATGGTTTGCCTTTCAAGTATCTGAATATTCTTTTAACAGCCTGCAAGTGTAGTTCTTTGGGTCTTGCTTGATATCTTGCACACACACAAACACTGTACATAATGTCAGGTCTTGATGCAGTTAAGTACATCAAAGAGCCTATCATTGATCTATATAAGTGTTCATCTACATCCTCCCCCTCAACATCAGGATGTAGGTGTTTGTGTGTTTCCATTGGTGTACTAGCACTTTTACTATCTTTCAAATCAAACTTTTCCAAGATGTCTTTGACATATTTTGATTGATTTATCAAAATACCATCAGTTCTTTGATTGACTTGGAGTCCAAGGAAGAAGTTCATTGGACCCATGGAGCTCATCTTGAATTTAATTTGCATCAGTTCTTCAAATTCTTTGCATAATAAATCATTGGTTGAACCAAAGATGATATCATCTACATAAATTTGTACCAGTAATATATCATCTTTGACTTTCTTTGTGAACAATGTTTTGTCAATGGCTCCTCTTTTAAAGTTATTCTTCAATAGGTATGATGATAATGTGTCATACCATGCTCTTGGTGCCTGATGTAGGCCATATAGAGCTTTATCTAATTTGAACACATAATCACCATGTTTTGGATCTTCAAAACCTGGAGGTTGGCAAACATATACCTCTTCTTCAATTTTCCCATATAGGAAAGCACTCTTAACATCCATTTGATAGACTTTGAATTTCTTGAATGAAGCATATGCTAGAAATATTCTTATTGCTTCAATTCTAGCAACAGGAGCATATACTTCATCATAGTCTATTCCTTCATCTTGAGTGTATCCTTGGGCTACAAGTCTGGCTTTATTCTTGATCACTATACCTCTTTCATCTTTCTTGTTTCTGAATATCCATCTTGTTCCAATGGCTCTTTTTCCTTTGGGTAGAGGTACAAGTGTCCAAACAGCTTGTAATTTAAATTGAAGGAGTTCCTCTTGCATTGCCTCAATCCAGTTTGAGTCCTTCATTGCTTGTTGGATCTTCTTTGGTTCATCCTGAGACAGAAAGCATTCATACATACATTCATTAGCAATTAAACTAATGTTACACATATTTGCAGTTAAGCTTTTATTTAATTTGCTTCTTGTTTGAAGTGGTGAGTTAACATCACTTAGAACAAGGTCTAATGGATGGTTCTTCTGAGTCCTTGTAGTTGTAGCTTTATCAACCACTAGTTGATTTCCAAGATTGGACTCATTTGTCTCAGGTAGTTGTTCATCTTGTGTTCCTTCATTGTCATTGAAGTTTGGTTCATCATCATCTTGGTTAGAATTACTACTGCTATTGTCTTTGTTGAGATCAGTAGTATTGTTGTTGTTACTGGTATCAGTAGTATCTTGAGAATCTAGGTTATTGTTGGGACCAGTAGTATTTTCAGTACTATTACTGGTACCAGTAGTATTGGAATTACTACTGACCTCATTCTCAGAGTTACTACTGCTTTCAAAATTTGAGTTATTACTGACATCAGTATTAACTATGGGAGCAGTATCAACTATTATGTATCTCATCTTTTCTTGACCAGCATTAACAGATGATGTTCCTTCTTTTTGATTGTGACAAATTGAATTACCTACATTGAAATTTATATTAGGATTAAAGGATTTGGTTAGATTGTCTATGTCAAATAGCCAATCTGGACCATTTCCTTGTTCATTAGGTACATTTTCATTAAAGGATACATTGATGCTTTCTTCAATTATCCTTAGTCTTTTGTTGAATACTCTGTATGATTTGCTTTGAGTAGAGTATCCCACAAAGATTCCATCATCAGCTTTGCAGTCAAACTTACCAATTTGTTCTCTTGTAATCAAAATAGTACAAGGACAGCCAAATGATTTTAAGAAACTTATAGAAGGTTTTCTTTTATTGAAAAGTTCATATGGTGTTTTAAAATGTGGCTTCACTATTAATACTCTGTTTTGAACATAACAAGCAGTATTAACAGCTTCTGCCCAAAAAGTAATTGGTAATTTTGAGTCTGCAAGCATTGATCTTGCTGCTTCAATGATGGTTCTATTCCTTCTTTCAGCTACACCATTTTGTTGTGGAGTTCTAGGTGAGCTATATTGCCTGTCAATACCTTTAAGATCACAAAAGTTAATTAAGTTAGCATTTTTAAATTCTGTGCCATTATCACATCTTATGGCTTTCACTTTTTGATCAGATGTGTTTTCCAGTTTGACAATTAAGTTCTTTATGAGTTCACTTGTTTCATCCTTTGTCCTGAGAAAGAAAACCCATGTATATCTGGAAAAGTCATCAGTAATAACAAGACAATATTGTTTCTTTCCAATACTCATTACATTTGTAGGTCCAAAAAGGTCCATATGTAAGAGCTGTAAAGGAACAGAAATAGAGTTCACAGTTTTGGACTTATGAGAAGTCTTGTGTTGTTTACCTTTTAGGCATGCAACACAGTGATGATCACACATGAATTGTTTTTGAGGTAGTCCAATGACCAGATTTCTTTTTACTAAATTATTCATGTTTTTAAAATTTGTGTGACACATCCTTCTATGCCAAAGTTCTGATTCAGTGGTGTTTGCCTTGGATATAAAACAGTTGACCTCATTTGTAGAAATGAGTTCTCCCCCTATATCCAGGCAATACACATTGTTTCTCCTTGGAGTTCTTAAAACAACATATTTTTCATCTAAAATAAAATCAGGACAAAGAATGATGCACTCAATGTCTGTGAACAGAATCTTGTTCTTTTTATCACAAACTTGAGACACACTGACAAGATTGTATTTTAGTTCAGCTACATAAAATACATCATCAAAGGTAATTTTTCCATTAGTAACAGTACCTTTACCTGTAATCTTACCTCCCTGGGGATTCTCACCAAATGCCACATATCCTCCATCAAATGACTTGAAATCTTTAAGAATTTGCAGATTTCCAGTCATGTGCCTTGAGCATCCACTATCAATATGCCATGTTCTTCCTTCTTCTGGGATCTGAATGCTCTGCACAAATGAGTAAAGGATTAGTTAAGTTTGGGAACCCAAGCTTTATATGTCTTGGGTTCATCCTTTGAGAAATAAGCTTTTGGGGATTTAACTTTAAAGACTTTTGGTACCCATACTTGTTTATTACTGGTATTTTGTTTTACTACTGTCCTTTTGGAGTTATTACTGGTGTGAGAATTTCCTACTGATCTTGGTTTATACCCATTGTTTTTAGCTTTTGAATACTTTACTACTGATGGACCAGTAGTATTTGGGTACTTACCATGTTTAGAATGACCAGTAGTGTTTTTGAAATTTGTTTTGGGAGCAGTAGTATTTTTGAAATTAGGGTTTTTACCAGTAGTATTCTTGTACTGGTACCATACAGCATTATAATTAGGGTTAGCACCAGTAGTAAATTTGTTAGAGTTTCTACTGGTGTTGGAAAATTTAAAATATTGTTTATTTTGATTGGATTTTCCGTTGTTCTTGAAGTAATTGCTGTTCTTTGGGCTGCCAACTCTTCTGTTTTGCACAAATCTTGGTGCACTTCTTCCAAATCTTGGAGTTTCAGCAATTGGAGTTTCGATTGTATTTACTACTGAAGGACCAGTAGTATCTTTTAACCTTTGAGTTTCTGCATTTTCTTTAAAAACTTTAAATTCCTTGAACTCCTTGCAATTTATTGGATTGAAGTGACAATCCTTTGCTAAATGATTCACTTTATTGCAAATAACACATTTTAATTTATTTTCTTGAGCCTTTATTGTTTTTCTTTGTTCTAAGAGTTGGTTTCTATTTCTTTGGTTTCCTCTTTTTAGAATTTTGGGTATATTTTCTGCATTATATTTGGGAGACTCATTTGGACTTTGAGCTGTGTGAAAACTTGTATCAATTGATTTTGGTGATTCAGTTTGAGATATTGTAAATTCAATTGATTGCTCATTATCAGAAGAATCATTTGATTCAGATGTTTCAGTATTTGATTCAGTTTGATTTTCAGTTTTTAATTCATTAATGATTCTTTCTGAACTGTTTTTAAGTGGAGGAATGAATTTATGTGGAGGTGGTACAGCATGATATCCCACCCCATGAACAACCTTTTCTGTAGTTTGATTATTAGTTAATTCATCTAGAATTTTAGTGCTTCTTTCAAACTTTTTAATTGTTAATTTATTTTGTTCAATTTCAAGCTGACATTCTTCTAATTTACTTGTTAGTTCTTTATTTTTTGTTTCATAGAACTCTTTCTCATCCACAGCTTGAAGCAATTCTTCCTTGATCCGTTGATCAATCATCTTGTACACCTTTATTTGATGTTCTTGATCAGCAATTACACTATCAAACTCATGATTTCTTCTGATTGCTTTTGCTAGATCTTCATTTAATTTAGTGTTTTCTTTTTCTAGATTTTTAATAATTTTAGCACATTCAGGAGTACAAGGTTTAGATTTTACCTCAGTTTTGTTGTCAGTAAAGGCCATGAGAGCTTGATTTTGAGTATGCTCTTCTGCTTGGAAGCTCCAGTCATAGCCTTGTCCTTGTTGTGACACAAGAGCAGTTGATTTTGATCTTTTGTCTGGTTGAGGACATTCTTTTGCAAAGTGACCAAGGTTGTTACAGTTGTAACACTTGACTTTAGTCTTGTCAAATCCTGCATTGTCACCTTTGTTGAAATTGAGGCTTGTCCTACCAGTTCTTTTTAAGAATCTTTTAGTCCTTAGGCTCAGCATAGCCATTTGCCATTTAAGATCCATCTCCTCAAGATCATCTGGATTCAATTGTTCCAAGTCATCACTAATCAATGCAGTATGCACATGACTAGTGAAGAAGGATTCTCTTGCAGTATCCTCAGAATCTGCAGTCTTTCCTGTGGAGGTTTCTTGTCCTTGACCTGTACTAGACACAAATGCAGCATTGTTAGAAGAAATAGAAGGGTTTTTGTGATTTACCTCAGTTTCAAACACTCTGAGATCATTATAGAGTTCATCTAACTCCTTTTCTTCTAGAGCATCTCTTTGTCTATACACCACTGTGTACATGGCCCATTCTTCACTAAGAGACCTTAGGAACTTCATGTTGACATCTTCTTGATCCATCTTTACACCAACTTGGTTGAGTTCACCAATTAGTTTGTTGAATCTGTCAAACACTTGAGTGAGTGTTTCATTGGGCTTTCCTTTGAAATTTTCAAAGTCTTGTTTGAGAACAGACTTCATGTTTCTTTTTGTACTCTTTGTCCCAACGAATCTCTTCTCCAGTGCTTCCCAAAGCAACTTAGCATCATCATATTCAACAAAGAGATGTTGATAGTCATTAGGAATGGCCAGTAGAAGAGTGCTTAGAGTTTTGAGTTCGATGCCTTTATCTTTCTTCTCCTTCTCACATTTAAGTTTGTCTGCCTCAGTTACAGAGCTGCTTGCTTGAAGTTGACCAGTTTTGTTTCCTTCACAAACGACTTCCCACATGGAATAATCTGTAATAAGCATGTATTGCTTAATACGATTCTTCCACATCCCAGAATTATTGGGAGTGAGCATAGGGATTTTGTTGGCCTGAGTGCTTTCATTATTATCAGTCATGATTAATAATGTGTGTGTTTTAAAGATTAAAACTTTTTGTTGTTCTTAACAAATAGTAGATCTAGAACCAATAAGCTCTGATACCACTTGTCAGGATCGATTAACTATAGACAAGTTAATAAACACCTTAGATCTAATTGATGATAGAAGTTGCAGCGGATCAACACTATATCAATAATTAAGAACAATGAACTGTATGAACAATATGCAAGAATATTAAGAACACAGTTTCACAAAAAGCTTCAATGTATATTATTGAGTTAACAATACACACGTACGTTTACAATTCGTAAGGAACATACTTATAGTAGTCCTTGAAGCTAAACTATTTACCCTAGTTATTCTAGGACTTGATTTACATCGAATTATAAAAGATATACATTTAATTACATTCTATAACTATCTATACGAAGATCTCGGACTTGATATCTTCCAAAAACGCGTATCAGTAGTAACTGCAATCACCAGTAGTAAATAAGTAACATTAGTAGTAAACTTGGTGATCAGTATTAAGTCCATAATCATCGTCAGTAGTAACTACAATGATCAGTAGTATCTTCAATCTTCTCATGATCAGTAGTAACTTAGTTATAGTGAACACCAGCATCAACTTTATCAGTAGTAAATGTTTCTGCCCCATCAGTACTAAATATGTCAGTACTAACTGCAGCATCAGTAATAAGTTGATCTGTGTTTTACTCCAACAAAGGACCATGTGGTATAAATTGTGGGTTTGGCCCGTTACGGAAATAGGCACCATCAAGACACTTTGGTAGTCTGCCGTTAACGACCTCACAATTAGTCGGAGGGAGTTCATTGACCGGTGAAAAGTTACCTGACTGTACATTTCTTGGGTCATAGGCATTAAAGATTGTTTTTTCATTATTGAGTGATGTGTTGGAACATGGAAATGTAGCCATCCCACATTGCTCAAACAATGAAACAATTGTATATTTATAAAGCCTTTCTCACCCATAACTAACAAATCATTGACTTGGGCTTTGTGGTGGGTTGAAGAGTTGCGTTGGTTCATTCGCACCCCTTCAATCAATATAAATACCGAACTCGATTCCATCAAGAATTTTTTTTTTCAGATTCGTTAGATTCTTGTTTTTAAAACTTGAATTGATTGTTGTATCCTCAAAACAGTCGTACCAATTCGGGCGAAATTCTGTTTTAGGACACTGCAATTCGCAGGCCTCAATCAAAATTGTTGTAATCGAATGATTTCTGATTTTATATATACAATTACGATTATATTTTCCTAACAATCTAAAACAGAAATTTCAAAATGGATCAAACGATTCTGAAACCACATGTTGAAAAACCAGAAAAATTTAAAGGATCTGATTTTCGTCGTTGGCAACAAAAGATGTTATTTTATCTAACATCGTTGCATGTATCTTCTGTTCTTACAGATTCTGAACCAACAGATCCGTATGAAGATGGACAGAATGTTCCTACAGAGGCAGAAACAACAGCATATGAAAGGGCTGTGTCTCTCTGGAATCAAAGTGAATATAATTTGCAGAAATTATATTCTGAATGCCCTGGATGATTCCCTGTATGATATCTATTCGACCTTTGCAACTGCAAGGGAGATTTGGGAATCATTAGAAAAGAAATACAGGACTGAAGTTGCATGTTCTAAGAAATTTGTTGATGGAAAATTTCTAAACTATAAAATGAACGATGCAAAACCTGTTGTAAAACAAGTGGAAGAACTCCAAATCATAGTCCACGAATTGGAAGTGGAAGGTATGGGTATAAACTCTAACTTTCTTGTTGGTTCTATTATTGAAAAGTTACCCTAATCCTGGAAATTTTTTAAATTATATCTTAAACACTTGACTGACGATATGAGTTTTGAGCAACTTGTTCTTAAAATTCGTGTTGAGGAAGATAACAGGATGCATGAAAAGGCTGAAACAAATACAATAGAACCAAACGCAAATATGGTTGGAGAAAGCTCTTCCAAACCATACAATAAACGCAAGAATGGTGGAGATTCTGAAAAGAATAATTACAAGGCTGGAAAGAAAGATTACCACCAACAAAAGAAGAATTTCAACCAACAAAAGAAGACCAACTTCAAGAAAGTCACTCATTGTTGGGTTTGTGGGAAACCTGGGCACAAAGCCAAGGATTGTCGCCACAAGAAAGATAGTGGAAACGGAAATTCTGGAGGAAATTCCAACCAAGCAAATAACATGGAATCTCCTCAAGAATTTGCTGGTGTAATTGAAGCCTTCTTCACCACAAATGTTGTTGATTGGTGGTTAGATACGGGTGCCACAAAGCACATTTGCAACTCAAGAAGAATGTTTGTATCTTACCAAAAGGTGAATGAATCAGAACCAATGTTCATGGGAAATGGAACGTCTTCAAAGATTGAAGGAAAAGGGAAGATTGTATTGAAGCTAACTTCCGGAAAGGATCTTGTACTTTCAAACGTGCTACATGTGCCAAACATCACCAAGAACTTGATTTCCGGTCCCATACTTAGTAATAAAGGGTTTAAACTTGTATTTGAATCTGATAAATTAGTAATCACCAAGGGTGGTATGTATGTAGGAAAGGGTTACCTCAATGAGGGACTCTTCAAACTAAGTGTTGTAACCAATGACAATGATATTAATGATAATAATGCGGGCACTAGCACCGCTTCTGTGTACATGATTGATCCTTCTTTCTTATGGCATTCTAGATTAGGCCATGTTAATTTTCGTTCCTTACATAGAATGATAAACTTAGGCATGTTGCCTAAATGTTCTATAAATAAAATATCTAAGTGTGAAGTTTGTGTAGAATCTAAATACACAAGTCATTCACACAAATCTGTAGAGAAATTAAATCAAATACTTGGTTTAATTCATACAGATTTATGTGATTTTAAAGCAACTCCATCTAGAGGAGGAAAGAATTATTATATCACTTTCATTGATGATTGTAGTAAATTTTGTTATGTGTATTTAATAAATACCAAAGATGAAGCTTTGAATATGTTTAAAACATATAAAGCCGAAGTTGAAAATCAACTAGACAAAAAGATCAAAATTCTAAGGTCGGATAGAGGAGGAGAATATGAATCCAATGACTTTGCTGAATTTTGTTCTAACTATGGTATTGTACATCAAACAACAGCCCCTTACACTCCACAACAAAATGGAGTGGCTGAAAGTAAAAATAGAACATTAAAGAACATGATTAATTCAATGTTAATCACTTCGGGGGCTCCTCATAATCTTTGGGGTGAGGCATGCCTAGCAGCAAACACAATATTAAATAAAATCCCTCATACGAAGAGTGACAAATCTCCATATCAATTATGGAAAGAAAAACAACCTTCTTATAAAAGGATGAAAGTGTGGGGTTGTTTGGCAAAGGTTCAAGTACCCTTACCAAAAAGAACCAAACTTGGACCTAAAACAGTTGATTGTATTTATCTTGGTCCAGCAAAGAATAGTGCTGCTTATAGGTTCTTGGTATATAAATCAAATGTACAAGACATAAGCAACAATACAATAATGGAATCTGCAGAAGCAGAATTCTTTGAGAACACTTTTCCTTATAAGGATAAAGAGAAAAATATCTCTAATCCAAGGAAAAGAGTAATAGATAATCAGTTGTCTCAATCTCAAAGAGACAACGATTCTGAGGTTCCACAAGAAAATGTTGAACCTAGAAGAAGTAAGCGTGCTAAAGTCACTAAAGACTTTGGACCCGATTACATGACCAATATTGTGGATGAAGAACCACAAACATATAAGGCTGCTATGGAATCTCCGGAAGCACCTTATTGGCAAAAGGCTATTCAAAGTGAAATAGACTCAATTGTGCATAATAATACATGGAAATTGGTTGACCTACCTTCGGGACATAAACCAATAGGTCATAAGTGGATCTTTAAGAAGAAACTAAGACCTGATGGTACCATAGAAAAGTATAAGGCTCGGTTAGTAGCCAAAGGATACCGTCAAAAGGAAGGACAAGATTTCTTTGATACTTATTCACCGGTTACAAGAATAACCTCTATCAGAACATTAATGGCTATAGCAGCCATTCACAACTTAATTATACATCAAATGGATGTAAAGACTGCCTTCTTAAATGGTGAATTAGACGAAGAAATCTATATGCAACAACCTGAGGGATTTGTTGTCAAAGGTCAAGAGCATAAGGTATGTAAATTTATTAAATCTCTTTACGGCCTTAAACAAGCTCCAAAACAATGGCATGAAAAGTTTGATAATACTCTCTTAGCAAACGGCTTTCACATAAATGAATGTGATAAATGTGTTTATGTTAAACAAACCAAAAACGCATTTGTCATCATTTGTTTATATGTGGATGATATGTTGATTATGGGAACGAATATGGATGTCATTAATCAAACCAAGAAAATGCTTCATTCTTCATTTGATATGAAAGACATGGGAGTAGCTGATGTCATTCTTGGCATTAGAATTCAAAGGAATTCCAATGGATACATCCTTACTCAATCTCATTACATTGAGAAGACCCTAAAGAAATTTGGGCACTATAATGGTAGATCAGTGGTAACTCCATTCGATCCCAAGGTTCAGCTGAAGAAGAACAAAGGACAAAGTGTATCACAATTACAATATACACAAGTTCTAGGAAGTCTGATGTATATAATGAATTGTACACGTCCAGATTTGGCATATAGTGTAAGTCGACTTAGTCGATACTCACATAACCCTGGAAGAGATCATTGGGATGCACTAGTAAGAGTGCTTCAATATCTTAAGCACACAATGACTTATGGGTTACATTACACTAAGTATCCTGCTGTATTGGATGGATTTTGTGATGCTAATTGGATTTCCAATCATAATGAAGGCAAGTCCACAAGTGGCTATGTATTTACACTTGGAGGAGCTGCTGTCTCATGGAAATCATCTAAGCAAACTGTGAATACCAGATCAACTATGGAAGCAGAATTTGTAGCCTTAGATAAAGCTGCTGAAGAAGTTGAATGGCTTAGAAGCTTTCTAGAGGGTATTCCATTGTGGCCAAAACCAGTGACTGCTGTATGCATACATTGTGATAGTATGGCTGCTCTTACAAGAGCAAAGAATCAAATATATAACGGCAAGTCAAGACATATAAGACGTCGCCACAATACAATAAAAGACTTGTTGAAAAATGGAATTATCTCCATCGACTACGTAAAGTCAAAGGAAAATATAGTTGATCCTTTGACAAAAGGCCTTTGTAGAGAACAAGTCATATTTACATCGAGGGGTATGGGCTTAAAGCCAACACAAGAGTAACTACTCGACGGAAACCTAACCTAGCAAAATTGGAGATCCCATGGTCTAGGTTCAATAGGAAAACTAGTTGGGTAAAACTCAAAAATACTAACACACAGGTATGCCCATTCCTATGATGAATTTAGTGTGTTTTTTCGTTGATGTTTAAGGGATGAATTTTAATTCTTAATAATGTTAATAGCTTTTTACAGTGGAATACTACGGAATATTCTTGATTGACATTACCTATACGAGATTGATGTGTGGTCGCATCTTTGAGAACCAGATGGCTAAGTTCTCTAAAATTCTCATGAATAAGGATATGTTCACGACCGAAATGAACACAACGGTAAGAATCTGTTATTACAACAATGTGATATATGTGATACTTATTGTCTCGATTTACTATACAACATGGCTAGTTCAAGACTTATGTCCACTATCCATAAAGTAGATCCGATAAGTATTCACTAGGATAGGTTCAAGTCCAAAAGACACCTAATCCGATGCATGTCATATTACTTTTGATGGAAATAGAATAATAAGTAACTTTATATTATCTTATTTTCTATTCAAATGTGGGGTATTATTGGTGTTTGAATAGAAAATGTGGGGTGATGTTATGTTTTCATGTTCTTCTTGACTAGAGCTTTTGGAGGAAGCTTTTGCCTTCTTTTGGTTCCGTACAGAAAATAGGCTATTGGTAGATAGTTGTAATGATGGTGGTGGTGGGTGGAACACGATTTGAGTTGACAGAGGAATCATATTTGTGTGTGAAAATGTTGAAAGGAGAAATGATGATATAAAGTCCTTGGACGAGCCTTAACTAAGAGCAAAAAAGAAGTATTAAACAGTACGTCAGGATTAAGAACAAAATGTATGTACTCCCCCCAACCCTGACACACGCACACACAAGTTACACTTTTTACAGGACTATAATCATCAGTGGATCGGATATATATATAGATGACCATGGATTAATCATATACCACTATAAAAAAAAATCAGCATGGTATATGTGCAATACGGCGAAATAGACCATATAATTATATTTTGTGGTAGCGACAGTTATGGTGGTGGTAGCAATAGTGATAATAGTGAGTGATGATGCTTAGTGATGGTGGGTAGTGATGATAGTTTTGTGGTGGTGGGTGGTCGTGGGGATGGTCAGGGGCGGTATCAGGAATATATGTAAGAGAGGGCAAAGTTTTCAATATATGTCGGGTGGATCCTAGAGTTGAACTTTTTTTCCACGTCAAATCGTTAATTGAACTAAACCTACAACTTGATTTGTTGTGGTTTGCATTTGTGCACCGAAAATTCAAACTCAAACTTATACTCCCTTCGTCCCAATTTTATATTTTGGTTCCAATCAAATTCGCTTCCGACAAATCGGAAATCATGGCCACATTATGCACATCTTCCTTCATGTACATTTTCATGTTAGGCATTGTCACAACATTTGTCATTTTTTCCAAATAAAAATGCAAATTAGACCAATTAGCCTTAACAATCAAAATGTTCCAATTAGTAGTAAGATATATTTCAAGTATCATCTTATCAAGAATCAACTCAAGAAGCCAAAGACTATCTTGTATCTTACTCACTAATATAAACCAACATTTTTCCCAAGTCTTACAATTTGAAAGTAAAATTCTAGATGCCAAAGCAATCCATAGATATAAAATCCAAAGAATTTAACTTTTACCAAATTTGAGAAAATTCAAGTAACCAAGGTTAACTTGAAAGCTAAAACAATAGAACTTTTTCATTTCCAAAATCTTATAATTTCCATATATCTCACCTCATGAGACTATATTCAAGAAACCAAGGTAATCTTGATATGTATAAAATGGAAATTAAATTTTTTTTTTCAAGAAAAGTCTATAACCATCAATCACAAATTTCATAGAAAAATCTTAATAATTCTCAAACTTTGAAAGCAAAATTCTAGATGTCAAAGCAATCCATAGATAAAAATCCCGAAGAATTATAGTTTTTTACAAGTATGAGAAAATCAAGTAGCCAAAGCAAACTTGATTACAAAAAAATTTTAAATCCAAAAAATCAAGTACATTTTCTCACTATATGATATTAAAGTCAAGAAAACCCTAAGTATCTTGATACTTGAAACAAAATAAATCAAAACATTTATATCCAAAAACTTTTAATTTCCAAATATCTCACACAATGAGACTATATTCAAGATACCAAGGTAATCTTGATATGTATAAAATGGAAATTACGAAAAGTTTATAGAATATTTTCTCAAACAAATTCTTTATAATTGAAAAATAACGACAACATTATAAAATATAAATCCAAAATATTTGATTTCCAAATAGTCTCACAAATTGAAACCATATGTCAAAAGCCAACGCTACCTTGAGATGAAGAAAATGGAAATCAAAATCACTTACAAACCAACATATTTTTTTTGATATTTTAATAATCAACAAATTTCACAATGATATACAAATGTTTGTAAGATTTATTTCAAATATCATCTCTAATGAGAATCAACTCAAGAAGCCTATGACTATCTTGAACCTTACAAACAAATATGATTGCAAAACTTATAATTAACAAAATTAATTTTCGCAATTATAAATTTTAAATCCAAAAATGTTTTAAACAATATACCAAGTTATTTAAAATCAAACTTTAAAAACTTGATATAATAAACTTTAAATCCAAAAATTTGATTTAACAATTAAAACAAAACAAAATTGGAAAATTTCTAAAAAACTCAATTGAACCTTTTGTTCTATATAAACGTTTCAATCACCACTTTTTCCAAATCTATGCTATTAATAAGCAAAATCCGAAAAAATAAAATGTATTTTCCAACCGGTATTAGCTTAGAGAGGAAGAATCTATTTTAAGTTTGTAGGAGCTAATACCAATTTTCATTAAATAAAATACAATTACAATAAGGAAATGACTAAAACAAATACAAGATTGAAACAAGAATATGTAGAAACAAAGAAGAAACAAGTTTTGGTTGAGTCTCGTGAAATTCACGATCCCCTTAAAATAGATTCGTCGTCTATCTCCCAGGGTAAAACAACCGAGTAGTTTTACACTACCGAATATAATCCAAGTCAAAACACTTATCGAAAGTTTTTGTGTTTAAGGATCACTAAACTTGGAGAGAGCAAATGTGTGATACTTGTAAGTGAATGTATGGAAGTATGAGAATGTCTGTCTTACAAATGAACCACACCATTTCTATTTATACTAGAACATGGTCATGGGTATAATGACCTTCATTAATGTCATTATGGTCATTATTTCAATTCAATACAAAGAAAAATAAAACCACTAATTCAAATATATATTTTAATGACAAACATTAAAATATAAATATTATTATCAATAATATTATTTGAATACATTCCACTAAACCGAGTGGCAAAACCGAACCCCCGTGAAACCCGGGAGACGAGCGTGGATAGGTTCAAGTTCCCACTAGTTCATTTGTTTTATTTCTTTGTTCCATACACCCCACTTTGAGAATCGATATCTCATTCACCACAACTACATTTTGGACATACCAACCATTAATTATATATAATAAAATATATAATTATAAGTGTCCAAAATTTTCCAACAATCCCCCACATAAAATATTTAGTCCCATTCCATTATAACTAACTCTCTACTTAAGCCTTTTTCATAAGCGGATCCGCAATGTTATCATTTAACTTTTATAGTCAATCATGATAACTTCACTTGAGAGTAGTTATATCATATTATGTCTTACCATTATACATTGTACACTTGACTAATGTAAATGTAAGACAGTATATACCAATATATACATCAATTATTTAGAATATCTTCTTAATTGATGTAACTTTTATGAAGATGAATGGGTACCTTAGCAAGGTACCCCCACATTCGTACGTATTTTTAAGACAGTTTTCTTTCAAACCAAAATTCGTAAAATGATTCATCTGACCTTAACGAGGTATCTTATATAGAAGATAAGTAGTCGACACACGACATACCCCCAAATTTGTACAACTTAGTAATTTAATTGCTTCAATTTTACTTATCATTAAGTAAAATTAACAATATAATTTAATTCGTACATATCACTATGTAGTATAATCATCAATATACATTATGATATACTTGTGACCACCTTTAGAAGTTGATTTCAAATCACACACTTTTGTATGAATCATATCAAGGAGTTTGGTTATTTCTTTCAACCAAATAGAATGATGAATTTGTTACATTTGTGAGTTGAATCAATATGGAATGTTGGTGGTATGCAATTAAATTTATTTAAAACCAAATTTAATTAAATTTATATGGCATAATCAACCATGTTAAATATTTAACAATTCAAAATAAATGAAGAACTTTATTAACAATTATTAAAATCGCGGTTAAAAGTTTTCACATTCAATTTTAACATTTTTACCAACAACAATTCCATATTTTGATAACACAATTCCATTGGATTCAATCACAACCCGATTATGAAACTTAGTAAGTAACCATCCGGACACATTATTCTTACAAATCTCCGGAAAACACAAAACATTGCTTAATGTAACATCATTTCCGGAATTCATCCTTAAGATAACATTTCCTTCACCTTTTATATATGTGGTAGTCAACTTTTCAATAAAAGTGTTTGCTCATTTTTAACATCTTTGAAAATGATAAACATACTTTTATAGAAACACACATGACGGGTAGCACCCGTATCGACATATCATCCACTTCAATTGGTTCCAATCAAATTCACTTCCGACAAATCGGAAATCATGGCCACATTATGCACATCTTCCTTCATGTACATTTTCATGTTAGGCATTGTCACAACATTTGTCATTTTTTCCAAATAAAAATGCAAATTTGACCAATTAGCCTTAACAATCAAAATGTTCCAATTAGTAGTAAGATATATTTCAAGTATCATCTTATCAAGAATCAACTCAAGAAGCCAAAGACTATCTTGTATCTTACTCACTAATATAAACCAACCTTTTTCCCAAGTCTCACAATTTGAAAGTAAAATTCTAGATGCCAAAGCAATCCATAGATATAAAATCCGAAGAATTTAACTTTTACCAAATTTGAGAAAATTCAAGTAACCAAGGTTAACTTGAAAGCTAAAACAATAGAACTTTTTCATTTCCAAAATCTTATAATTTCCATATATCTCACCTCATGAGACTATATTCAAGAAACCAAGGTAATCTTGATATGTATAAAATGGAAATTAAATTTTTTTTTTCAAGAAAAGTCTATAACCATCAATCACAAATTTCATAGAAAAATCCCAATAATTCTCAAACTTTGAAAGCAAAATTTAGATGTCAAAGCAATCCATAGATAAAAATCCCGAAGAATTATAGCTTTTCACAAGTATGAGAAAATCAAGTAGCCAAAGTAAACTTGATTACAAAAAAATTTTAAATCCAAAAATTCAAGTACATTTTCTCACTATATGAGATTAAAGTCAAGAAAATCCTAATTATCTTGATACTTGAAACAAAATAAATCAAAACATTTATATCTAAAAACTTTTAATTTCCAAATATCTCACACAATGAGACTATATTCAAGATACCAAGGTAATCTTGATATGTATAAAATGGAAATTACGAAAAGTTTATAAAATATTTTCTCAAACAAATTCTTTATAATTGAAAAATAACGACAACATTATAAAATATAAATCCAAAATATTTGATTTCCAAATAGTCTCACAAATTGAAACCATATGTCAAGAAGCCAAAGCTACCTTGAGATGAAGAAAATGGAAATCAAAATCACTTACAAACCAACATATTTTTTTTGATATTTTAATAATCAACAAATTTCACAATGATATACAAATATTTGTAAGATTTATTTCAAATATCATCTCTAATGAGAATCAACTCAAGAAGTCTATGACTATCTTGAACCTTACAAAATAATATGATTGCAAAACTTATAATTAACAAAAATAATTTTCGCAATTATAAATTTTAAATCCAAAAATGTTTTAAACAATATACCAAGTTATTTAAAATCAAACTTTAAAAACTTGATATAATAAACTTTAAATCCAAAAATTTGATTTAACAATTTAAACAAAACAAAATTGGAAAATTTCTAAAAAACTCAATTGAACCTTTTGTTCTATATAAACGTTTCAATCACCACTTTTTCCGAATCTATGCTATTAACAAGCAAAATCCGAAAAAATAAAATGTATTTTCCAACCGGTATTAGCTTAGAGAGGAAGAATCTATTTTAAGTTTGTAGGAGCTAATACCAATTTTCATTAAATAAAATACAATTACAATAAGAAAATGACTAAAACAAATACAAAATTGAAACAAGAATATGTAGAAACAAAGAAGAAACAAGTTTTGGTTGAGTCTCGTGAAATTCACGATCCCCTTAAAATAGATTCGTCGTCTATCTTCCAGGGTAAAACAACCGAGTAGTTTTACACTACAGAATATAATCCAAGCCAAAACACTTATCGAAAGTTCTTGTGTTTAAGGATCACTAAACTTGGAGAGAGAAAATGTGAGATACTTGTAAGTGAATGTATGGAAGTATGAGAATGTGTCTTACAAATGAACCACACCATCTCTATTTATACTAGAACATGGTCATGGGTATAATGACCTTCATTAATGTCATTATGGTCATTATTTCAATTCAATACAAAGAAAAATAAAACCACTAATTCAAATATATATTTTAATGACAAACATTAAAATATAAATATTATTATCAATAATATTATTTGAATACATTCCACTAAACCGAGTGGTAAAACCGAGTGGCAAAACCGAACCCCCGTGAAACCCGGGAGACGAGCGTGGATATGTTCAAGTTCCCACTAGTTCATTTATTTTATTTCTTTGTTCCATACACCCCACTTTGAGAGTCGATATCTCATTCACCACAACTACATTTTGGACATACCAACCATTAATTATATATAATAAAATATATAATTATAAGTGTCCAAAATTTTCCAACATATACAATAAGGATCATTGATATAATTTACTCAACAAGAAAACAAAGACAGTGCATATAATACATCTTTTTATTTTTATGTTTTAATTTTACATGTGTATGGTTTAATTAAAAAGCAACTCTAATACATCACGGAAAAAAATTAATCTAAAGTATGCTTATTTATTTTTTTTCCTTTTAAAAAAATGTATATCCTATATGATTTTGTAATTAATTAATCTTCTTGTGGTTATCCAAAACTTACAACGATTTATAAAATGTAAATATTTAATCAAAATATAAAATTCCATTAAAATTCTCAAATTCTACATGTAAATTTGGATTCCATTAATGATCTATTTTTTCATGTAAATAAAAAATGAAAATGCAAATTTAAGCTAAAAGAAATTATCAAGAAAATTTCAAGGTGATGTAGAAGGTCATTATGACCCATGTTTCGACGTTGGAGGAAGAAATATCTCAAGGAGATGTAAGGTCATTCTAACTCATGTTATGACATGGGTGGAAAGGACGACCATTTTTTGAATTTATCGAATGTGTTGCATTAATTTTATTATACTGAATATATTTTGTTTTTGTGTTATATCTCTTATCTCCCTCTTATGTTTATAAATGTCTTCTTATTATATAGTTACTTTATTATAAAAAAACTAGCTAACTATAAAAAAGATAGATTTAAGTAAGAAATTAATTATATTTAATACATTTTAATAATTTTATAATAGTATATAATATTTGTTGTGGTGAATAGTATTGCGTCAAATTTGGTGCAATATTCCAATTAGCTTTGGATTATTCTAAAATAGTGTGTTGCTTAGTATATATATTGACGGATACAAATGACATTCAGTGCACATATTGAAAATGTGTAATATAAAGAAGTAAAGATGATTTGGAAGTACAAACGAATTCAAAATAAGAAAAATGTAGCATCTTATATCTTATAATAGACAATAAAGCCCATATGGTTACATGTTAGTGTTTATTTAAATAATGAATATTCATAGATAATAACAATAGAGACATGTAAACAATTAACATAAATATATGCATAATCCATTCAAATATGTCGATTTTATTTTTTCCTTTTCTCATGTATTTTTATTGGATTCGTCATGCCTATCATTAAATTGCATAATAATTCTCCATTAATGAATATAATTGGTTTCCATTTATATTCCTCCACGTCCCAATTTTATTGTCTATATTTCCTTTTTATTTTGTCCCAAAATTATTGTCAAACTAAAAATTTCACCAATTAAATAGTTAAGTAGTAAAGATGAAATTTTATTGTTTAGACAGTGTAATAAATGCATTTTTCTTAAACTGTGTGATTTTTGTATGTGGACAATATTTTTGGGACGAAGGGAGTAACAATTTATTTGAAAAACTAACACCCATCAAATTCTAAACCTAAATTTCTCTTCTATAACATGCAATGTATTTGGAGTTAGAAGTTTTTATTTATAAATGTTTTATATTTAAAAATCTGACCATTTCAATGGTTTATATTTTAAAGATAACTCGGCTTTTCGAGAGCAACAAACATAGCATAGTATAACGAAAAATGTATTAATAGCTTATAAAAATAAAATAAACTTTTAAAATACTATGAACAATAAACGAAAGTCATAAAGGGCATGTTAATACAAGAAATGAGAAAAATATACACATTTACAACACTAATAACATAGCCCGTGTGGTGAATGTTGCACTCAATGCAACAGAAAAACGAACCCCACACCAATCGCTTTAAAGTTCTACCATTCTTACATTTAGAAGTTGCGTTCAACTCCAACCTGAACATAAAAGGTCACAGATCCTTCCCTGCAAATAATCAAAACTGGAAAAAAAAAACCTAAAGTTAGAAATTATTTTTATTTTTGTAAATAAAACTCGACAAAATTCAATTTGATCCATGTTCTCATTATAAAATTACTGAAAAAAATCTTCCTTATATCCAATTGAGTCACAAATTAGCAAAAAATATGATATAGTGAAACTTCCGACTGAACTTTAGAAATAGAATCTAACTAAATTCATAAACACCTTAAAACATCAATTAAATTGTTGCTAAGTTAGATTTAATAAATTGTCGATATTATTTACTTACATCGTATGTAAAAACGATTCAGCCTTAATTTGCATCATGCACTCCTTAGCACGTTTGTTACATAACTGCAAAGAATCCTTTGATATGTGAATCCATGGTGAGAAATAAGAGTTATCGTAACCGATGAATGAGATGACGTGATGAGTTCACCGCCATTTCTCGATGCCGATAACTAACACAATCAACATTTATCCAAATTATGGATTAACAGTTTTGCACCTTCCCACACATGGATTCTATTGGTGGATTTTTTCTATAATATCATCTATCAAATAATAGAAAAACATTATATAAACAGCTTAACAAACACTCCTGAATGAGAAAGAATAAATTAACAAGACCTCATAGATAACTTTAGATTTTACCTTAATATGCTATGAATGATTAACATGTCATGATCTGCTCCTGACAGTGTTCAAAGATTAGTGTGTAACATAAGATAATAAATGTAATAAAATTCAACTCTAGAAAGAAGAAAAGGTTGATAGCAAAATATTCTGCAAAATATTCTGCAAAGAATAATGAAGTTATGATATATATTTTTCTTTCACCTCGTTAGATTACATCGAATCAACAAAACTAAAAGTATTCGAAGCGATTATAATATGTTACTTATGAAACCAAAGAAAATTGCTTACATCGAATCAAAAATATCATTTTGGGGGACTATTCCTGGATCAGGGTAAACTATTTCCGTGGCAGTAGCTGCTTTAAAATGTGAATTGGAATGCAATAGAACCTGGGTATAAATAGAGTTTGTGGTGGTTAAATCCTTTACCCTAATCTGAATAATACATATTCTCAGGTTGGGCCCAATAATTGTTAGAAATGGTATTATATTAAATAAAATCCCATTAAATACAATTTAAACTTTAAAGAAGATTTTATATTGAACTCAGGGTAAAGAAATCCACGTTGGATTATTTCATGATGGGTTTTATATATGTTGTATTATTGATAATTGATGTACGATAAAGTATTCTATATATACGTATGCCTAGATACAAGTTGGTGATTTTATACAAATGTTCGAAGTATTATGCTGTTTGAGTAACAAGAAACAACTTTAAATACACAAGTAGTAGTTGTTTAAATTACTATCAAAAGAAGAAAGGCAACCGTATAAGTG
The DNA here is from genome assembly GCA_963853835.1 of Calendula officinalis. NCBI lineage: Eukaryota > Viridiplantae > Streptophyta > Magnoliopsida > Asterales > Asteraceae > Calendula > Calendula officinalis. The sequence goes on along the minus strand of OY970821.1, from coordinate 10,566,113 downwards.
ACCGACGTAAATGTATTAAAACCGTACATGTATTTTTACAAAATTCACGCACAATTGGTCCTACAAAATCTAAGAAAAGCGTAACTAAGAGCGTTATATAATCGCGAGTTTCATTAATTAGAGATTTGAACAGTAAATGTCATAACGGGGTATGATGTTCCACGTGCGTTGCTGGTAGTTCTAAAATTGACAATGTTTACATGTAGATTACATTTGGTTTGGATTGTATTTAATATATTTATATCTAATTTGTGAACAAAAAATGATGTATGATCATGTTTATTGTAGTTACAACAATAATAATATTGTTTCTATATATGTAAGTTACAAACAAAGAATTGGGTTATTAGAACTTTTTGGAATGACCAAACTACCTTTGGTTCTTTTGTAAAAAACAAAGATAAAACACTATGTCTGTAATAAGTATCAGACCTTGAAAACTATCTGTGAAATTTACACTTTTAGTTGATTTCTTTTTATTTCTTCCTTTTTTTTTTTAATTTTACCTTTGTATGGTTAATTAAAACACAATTCTATCACATCCTTGAAAATTATAAATTAAAGTACGTTAATTTTGTTTCCTTTTCTTTAAAAAAAATGTATTCTCTATTATCTTGTAATTAATTAATTTGGGTGTGGTTATCCAAAACTTACAATGATTTGTAAATTAAAAATATACAATCAAATAACTAAAGATGATTTGGAAGTCAAAATTAATTCAGAAATAAGAAAATAAACATATAATAATAATTGATAATAAAACACGTATGGTTACAAGTTAGGGCTTATTTAAATAATAATATTTATAAATAATAGCAAAATCTGAACAATTAGCATAAATATATGCATAATCCATTTAAATATGGTGTTATTACTTTTTTATTATCTTCTATTTTTTTAATTGGATACGTTATGCTTAACATTAACTTGATTCTTTAGGCACTTTAGGTAGTTTAATAATTCTCATTAATAAATTTAATTGATTTCCATTTATACTCCTTTTTATTTAATAATCTACCACCTGGTGATATTATAGACTTAATGTTAAGGCAAAAAGCCTTACCCCTTTGTGAATCTTAGGATAAAAAAACAACCTAGACTAGCTTAGATCAAATAGCAGATTAAATTAGCTAAGTTAGGAGTGATACTGAGTTCGGCCAGTATTGGCCACTCAGTATCAGCACTCAGTATTGGAAAACCAATACTGAGTAGAAGGACTGAGTTACAAGTCAGTATTGTAACGGACTAAGATCAAATCCCTTGATCTTAGTCATTTCCTTAGTTTAGTCCTTCGGTTACTCCTTTGCCATCATGTAAGATCTCTATAAACATTATAAATAGAGATCACCTTGCAAAGGAGTACTTACCAATTTACTTTACACTTTCATATCCTATTGTAATTGATCAGTGGTTTTGCTATTCCGCAGCATACCACACTTAGTGGAATTATACATTGACTAAAATCTTGTTCTAAACATTATTTGTCTTAAGTATTAACAATCCAATCAATTTACTAAGTAATACAGGGTTGTTGTGACCTAACAACTGGTATCAGAGCAGACTAAATTAATCTTTATTTAGTCGATCTATAACCCTGGCAGCCATTCCCTATATTTATCCCTCCAACACTCAAAAATCCAAAATGTCTACTATCATAGCACCGGTTATGTCTGGTAAGGGAGTGCCCATCTTTGATGGAAAGGACTTTCATCAATGGAAGCTTAAAGCTCAGTGGTATCTTGAATCTATTCACCATGAGATGCTCACTGGGCTGAATGATGGTCCCATCATTCCACAAACTGTGGAACCCGTTGCTGCTGCTGATGATGCTCCTGAGAGCACAAGGACAGTTCCAAAACTGAAACACACCAGGACTGATACTGACCGTCAGTTATTCAGTCTAGACTCAAGAGCAAAGGGGGTGATTGGTAATGCTGTTACCAAAGAAATACTTAATGCAATTATGAAATTGCCAACAGCAAAGGCTATGTGGGACAGCCTATCAGTCACCTATGAAGGCACAGCAAAGGTGAAGTTGCAAAGAAAAAGCAACATGAGAAGAAAATATGAAAACTTCTTCTCAACTCCTAATGAAGACATCACCACTCTCTATAATAGATTCAATACTGTTATCCATGATATAATCAGTGTAGGCATTGTGAAGGAGGAAGGAGAGCTTGTTCAAAAGTTCTTGGATAGTCTTCCTCAACAATTTCTTGACATGACAAATTCTGTCAATGCTGCTAACAACATTGAGTCATACACTCTTCAAACTTTGTATGGACTAATGTTGAATCATGAGGAGAATAATGCTGCAAGACTGATCAACTGGAAGAAAACTGACAAGTCTTCCACTGGCATGGCTCTAGTTGTGCAACAGGCATATACTGTGACTGAGCCAGAAGAACCAGAAGTTGATCTTGCTGATGCTGAGGCAGAAGAGCTTGAAACTCAAATGGCTCTTATGTCTATGAAGCTGGATCAGTTGAAAAAGAAGAGGCTTGGTGTTAGCTCTTCCAATACTGACCCAAGATCATGTCTTTGCTATAGGTGTGGAAATCCTGGGCACATTGCTGCTACTTGTCATACTAAGTCAACTGAAACTGATCAGAATGACAAGATTGCATACCGAGCTAAACGGTATAGAGACAAATATGTCAAACTAAAGAACTGGAGAAAGGGCAAGAATGCAGTAGGGAATGGAGCACCTCATCAAGCACTTTACTCTGAAGCTTGGATGGATGAAGAGCTCAGTGATGATGAGGAAGAGGTTGAAAACAAAGCCTTTATGGCTTTCACCGAAGATGATTTGAAGAGCTCCTTTGAAAAGGATATCAAAGAAGCTGAGAGGATGAGTGTTCATTCTGACTGGGATTCCACTCAGTTGTACAAGGTGAGTTCCTTTCAAACTTATTCAGTGAATGAAAAAGAAAAGATTTTTGAGTATATGATTGTTGATCTTAAAACTTTAGTACAGAGAGAAAAAGCTTTAAAGTTAACAATTCTTCAACTTGAAAGGGTAAATAATGAACACTTGGATAAATTAGCAAAATTTAAAGATTTAGAACTAAATTTTTTAAACTTACAAGACATTAACCAAAGATTAGCTGATAAAGCTCATTTACACAAATTAGAAAAAGAAAAATTTGAAAATCAGTGTAAATCTTGGGGAAATGCATCTATTAAATTAAATAAATGTCTCAATCAACAATTTTCAGAAAATGTAAGGGCTGCACTTGGTGTTGATCCTCAGTTAAAAAATAGAAATAATTTTGCTAATTTATTTGAAGAATTTTCTGAAATGAACCCTATTCAGTTTGTAAAAGCAAAAACTTTTTGTGAAGTAGGATGTCAAACGGAGTCAGATGACGAGGATAAAATCATTTTTGAAAAATCAATTGGTCCTTCCATCTGTTCTAAGTGCTATACTGAACTACAAGAGCTCAGTATTGAATTTCCTGAAAGAGAAATTCTTGATACCGACCTTGAAATTGTACAGTATGACATTTCTGCTGTTCCTCCATTTGAAGTTTTATTTAACACAACTACTTTTGAGATATATAAAGAACCTGAGTCTACAAAAAAGAAAACCACTACTACTCAAAATGTTTTATCTAAAACTGAATCTACAGGAACAGCAAAGTCAACTACTCAAGAATCTAAAGAACCTGTTCAAGTTGTCATTCTAAAACATGATAAAAAGAAAACAACTTCAACAGGATCTTCAAGAGGCAAAATCAAGAAGTCAAATGATAAAAAGACTTCCATGCCTAATAAAAATAAGACCCCAGTATCATCTCCTTCGAAATCAGTTAAACATAAAATTAATACCCCATTAAAACATGACAAAAATAACATTTTGAAATCTATTGGTGATCAGATTAAAGTCTTAAGTCAAAAATTTGTAAAACTCACTAATACTGATCTACCAAAAGCTAAACAGTTTTCTAAAATTCCTTATGAAAACATGTTTAGAAACAGACCTAGAAAATGTTATAGATGTCATCACACTGGTCATAAAGGAGATGAATGCTGGACTGATCTCTCAAATCCTAGGTACTCAGTACCAAAGAAAAGGAGAGAAACAAAGTCAGTATCACCCAAGAAAACCTCCAAGGTTTCTCCTAAAGTGATACTGACCTCTCATATAAAAGAGATCAGGTCTATCCCTGTTTCTCCTACCAAAGGTCCCATTCAAAAATGGGTTCCTAAAAAGAACTAATCTTTATTTTGTGTCTTGTGCAGGGTGACAGGAAATGGTACTTAGATAGTGGCTGCTCAAGACACATGACTGACAGTATGGAGTACCTTCTTAATTATACACCAGAGAAGGGTCCTTCTGTCAAATTTGGAGATGATTCAATTGGAAAAACAAGAGGTTATGGTGTAATCAAGGCAGGCAACATAACTTTTAAAAGAGTTGCCTATGTAGAAGGTCTAAAACACAATCTGCTCTATCAGTCAGATGTGTGATGATGACAATGAAGCTCGTTTCAGAAAGGTTGCAGGAATCATCTACAATGATAAAGGGCAACCTGTACTCATTGCTAGAAGAGAAAAAGATGTCTATGTGGTCAACCTATCTGAAATAGATCCTACTATTCGAGTATGCCTGCTGTCTAAAGTCAAGCCAGAGTTGCACTGGTTATGGCACAAGAAACTTTCTCACATAAATTTTAGAAATATTAATGAGCTCAGTATGAAGAAACTGGTGAGAGGGTTGCCCACTATTACTTATTCAAAAGATAAGTTATGCTCAGCATGTGAAATGGGCAAGCAGAAGAAGAGTTCATTCAAATCAAAGGTTAATCATTCCATTAATGAACCTCTTACAATGATACATATGGATCTTTTTGGCCCCATCAGCACACCATCTTTGGCAAAAAAGATCTATACATTAGTCCTGGTTGATGAATTCTCAAGATACACTTGGGTTATTTTTCTCAAGACTAAAGCAGATGCAACAACAGAAATCATTGCCTTCATTAAAAGAGAAGAACTTCAAAAAGGCAACATGGTCAAACAACTAAGAAGTGACCATGGTACTGAGTTTAAGAACTTAGTATTGGCTGATTTCTGTGAAGAAAAAGGAATCGTACAAAACTTCTCTGCAGCCTACACACCACAACAAAATGGTGTTGTAGAAAGAAAGAATAGAACCTTGATTGAAGCTGCAAGAACTTTGTTATGCCATGCTGGCCTGGCACTGAGCTTCTGGGCAGAAGCTGTCAATTGTGCAAATTTTACACATAACAGAGCTACAATTGTCCAGAGACATCAAAAGACTCCTTATGAGTTATATAATGGCAAGATTCCTAATGTGGAATACTTCCACATCTTTGGGAGTAAATGTTTTGTACTCAGTACTACACAAAATCTCAACAAATTTGCTCCTAAAGCAAATTAAGGTGTGTTCATGGGCTACTCTCCACACTCTAAAGCCTTCAGAGTGTATATTATCTCAACTAAGATAATTGTAGAATCCATTCATGTGACATTTGATGAAGATCAGAATGAGCACTCCACCTCAGCAACAAAAGACATCAGTGGCATAGAAATTCTATGCAATCCAGAAAACTCAATTGCTGAACAGCCCAAGTCTCACCCATACTATGTTGATCATGGTATGCTTGATACTGATCAAGAAAGAACTCAGTATAACTCAAATGTATCAAATTCTGAGGCAGACATTCCTGAAAACCTCAATACTGAGTCCCCAATACTTGATCTGAACAATTCCACCTATGAAGAAGGTGACTCTTCAAGTACATTTCAAGAAGAACAGCAACCTGAAGTGTCTAATACTGACCAGACTTCAGCCCAGTATCAGACAGACAACACATCACTGCAACAAGATATTGTTGACTTTGTTTCAAATGCTACCTTAGGAAATAATCTAAGGGAACACAGAGATCATCCTCATTCTAATATTATTGGTCCTATTGAACAAGGTGTCCAAACAAGAAGAAAGTTAGAATTTGAACCCCAAGCCACTGCAAATTTTTGTTTCTTCTCAAGCTTTTTATCTACCATGGAACCAAAGAAAGCTGATGAAGCTTTATTAGATAAAGACTGGGTAGAAGCTATGCTAGAGGAACTGACAGAGTTTGAAAGAAATAAAGTTTGGAACTTAGTACCACCTCCTGCTGGCAAAACTATTATTGGTACTAAGTGGGTGTTCAGAAACAAGATGGACAAGGATGGTGTTGTCATCAGAAATAAAGCAAGACTGGTTGCTCAGGGTTACAGGCAAGAAGAAGGCATTGACTATGATGAAACTTTTGCACCAGTTGCAAGAATTGAAGCTATTAGGCTGTATCTTGCATATGCAGTTTTCAAGAATTTCAAAGTTTATCAGATGGATGTCAAGAGTGCTTTTCTTAATGGAAAACTACAGGATGAAGTTTATGTCAAACAACCACCAGGTTTTGTTGATCCTAAATTTCCTAATTTTGTTTTTAAGCTTGATAAAGCTCTTTATGGGCTCAAACAAGCTCCCAGAGCCTGGTATGATACCCTGTCTGAGTACTTAATTGAAAATAAGTTTATAAGAGGTAAAATTGACAAAACATTATTTTCAAAAAGGAAAGGTTCTGACATTCTACTCATTCAGATATATGTAGATAATATCATCTCAGTATTAGATGAGTATGATGAGAGAACTTACTTACTTTCTTGGTTTACAAGTTGAACAAAAGCCTGATGGCACTTTCATAAATCAAAGTAAGTATGTGCATGACATGCTTAAGAAATATAAATTTGAAAATTTATCTTCCATGCACACTCCTATGGGAACTCAGGATAAAATAAGTAAAGATGAAACTGGTAAACCAGTATGTCAATCCACATACCGAGGTATGATTGGTTCTTTACTTTACTTAACAGCTAGCAGGCCTGATATCATGTTTGCAACTTGTTTGTGTGCTCGGTATCAGGCTGATCCTAAAGAATCACATATGAAAGCTGTTAAGCGCATTTTTAGATATCTTTCAGGTACTCCTAACATGGGTCTTTGGTATCCCAAAGATTCAAACTTTGATCTTGAAGGGTATACAGATGCAGATTTTGCAGGTTGTAGGTTAGACAGGAAGAGTACAAGTGGAGGTTGTCAATTCCTTGGTGGCAGATTAGTTGTTGGTCATCCAATAAACAAAATTCAGTAGCAACTTCTACTGCAGAAGCAGAATATGTTGCTGTCGGAAGTTGTTGTGCTCAACTCTTGTGGATGCAGTATCAACTAATGGACTATGGGTTCAATTTTCAGAAAACACCAATCCATTGTGATAACAAGAGTGCTATTGCTATCACTGAAAATCCAGTCCATCACTCCAGAACAAAGCACATTGATATCAGACACCACTTTATTCGAGATAATGTGGAAAAGGGAAAGGTTGAGGTAGATTTCGTTCCTACAGATGATCAATTGGCCGATGTGTTTACTAAACCTCTCTCTGAGGAAAGGTTTATGTACTTACTAGGACAATTGGGTATGCTGAATCCTTAATTTTTCGTAAAATTTTCTGATACTGATTGATCAGTATTCCTTTCAATACTAACCAACTCAGTATCATTCGTCTGATTTATCAAAATTTATAAATTTTAATTTTTTTATTAATTTATAGTTTAAATTAAATGTTTTTATTTTTTTTATTTTTTTTTTAAATTTTTTTAAACTCGGTATTGGAGTCCTGGAGTAATAAAACTGACTTTTAATCCTTATACTCCCCAACGGTAACCTTTCTTAATAAGAACGTTACCGTTGATTCAGGATAAGGCTGTCAAATCAGCCGGTTTTACTTCCCAATACCGTAATTATCACTAAATTCAGTATAAATAACCGTTTTCTTTTTCTTTAATTTTTTTAACAGTTATTTCTTACTTTCTATTTCGATTCTCTCTGCGATTAACGATTTCACTATCTATTTGCAAGCAACTTTCTCAAAATCAAAATCGCAGATGGCTAATTACAGATTCTTCGCACCGGAGGCTGCACCGGCTACTCAATTTCGAAACGACGAAATGCCCAAATTTGCGAGGAACAACATTACCGCAAACTTTAACATTCCTCAAGCTTGGGCGTGCCCTGAATTCTCTCACATGATTACTTATCTGAAGCACTGTCCGATCACACAAGCATTGATTCGATCCCCACGAGCAATTTATCCAGAAATGCTCTGTGAATTCTGGTACTCAGCCAAACTTGACTCTCCGGACATGATTACCGGTTGGGTTATAAGAGACCAAAGAAGGGTTTTGTCTCCACTGCTATTATTCGGGAAACACTGAGGCTTCCCGCTCAAGCTCAGTATGAGCCCTTCGTTGATCGAACAGAAGCCCGATCAGTCTTACCACTTATTGGACGCCGAGGAACCACGGGAATTATTAAAAGAAATGAATTCGGTCCAATGTGGGGTATTTTGATCTCCACCCTCATTCGATGTATGACCCATAAGACTGGAGCCTTGGATCAAATAAATGAGTTTGGGATGCAGATCGTTCATGCCATGTATCATGGAAGGGATATTGATTATGCAAGACTGATCTTCAATGAACTAGCTTCTCTAGTTCGGGCTCAAATCAGAGAACTTAATGTTCCTTTCTGTCGATTTCTCTCTCTTATTTTTCAAAATGGGATGCCTGCTCATATTTATGATGAGTTCAACAGTCCCAGCGTGGATCTTCCTCCACTTCATGAGAAGATTTATTTTTACAGGCCAAGAGAAGGAGAGCCTGTACTGAGTCACTCCATGTGGGCTATAGTTCAGGCACACATTAACGATGCACAAATTTCTGATACTGAATCAGAAAATGATGATACTGATGATGACAGTGGTAATGGTGGAAATGATGATCAAGATACTGAGATGGTGGAAGCTCAACCATCAGTAGTACAAGAACTAACACACATTTGTCCACCTGCACAGGATCTTGATGCTCCTCATATTGAAACAGCTTCTGATACTGAGCCCTCAGAAGATACACCACTGGTCATTCAAAGAAGAAGAAGAAATCTTTCCCCTGTTATTATGGGAAATTTATCATCAGAAGAAATGCAACCTGACAATGTTCCTTCATTAACTGCATCTTCTCAAGAACAAAGCTTCGTTGCAGCCAATGCTGACCTTCCAGGTCCTGAACCAGAACCAACTGCTCAACCTATTGAGGAACCCCATGCTCCTCTGGATGTAGAAATTCAGTATGAGCAGCATACACTGGAAGGTGCAGCTGTCAGAAGAGAAGAAGCTCATGAAGGTGCTGGTGCTTCAAATCAGCATACAGAAGATCCAACACCGACCTCACATGATGCAAGAAGAGAATCCGACAAAGTCTCAGGTATGAATTTCTAAAAAGCCCTAATCTTGTATATATATATAAACTTTTCCCAATATAGAGACTATGTATTGGCCAGTACCAACTCAATACTGACCACAGTCTCAAACGAACTTTCAAATATATCCACTTATGGCCAACATAGTTAGCCCACTGCTGCTATGCAAAATTCATACACTGAGCACCTCCATGATCATTGTCAGTGTACAGTTGTCTTAACATTTAAAGAGACAATGGTGGTTGATGTCACACTGACACCCACTGGTGCTGCTTGAATTATGTCCAGCTTATTTTTGAGTTGGGTCACATGATTCAAGAAATGATCACAAACCTGTTAAGCCACATTAGCCAAAATTTTCCATGGGTTTAGCCACATTTCTGTTATCACTCTGACACCGAGTGATATACATTGAAAATAATAAGAAGCACATCCCAGGCTTCGATTTCCCAAACCAAAATCTTTTAGTAAATGTGACCTATCCTATACCGAGTTACTTAAAATTTCACATTCACCTTTACTAAAAATTTTCTTACACATGCTATGCACAAGTTCACAATATTTCATCATGAACCAGATGAAATACAGACTTCACAACTCTGTTTATATGATTATAGAGTTAAACAACACCACAATTCTATTTGATAAACCTTTCTTACTAACCAGTTTTCTATTTTTGTTTCTTTAGCACCATCTGTGCAGGGCCAAAGGGCACAAGCCACTCAGTCTCAGGAAGTACATGGGGCTTTACAGACTATTCTGAATCAAATCCTGGCCATGCAGACCACTCAGAATAATATTCTGGTTAGGATGGATGCAATGAGTACTGAGATTGACAACTTAAAGCAATCAGTGGCACTCCTACAGCAACAACAACAGCCTCCACCACTTCCACAAACTCCAACTGGAGGAAATAATGATGAAGAAGGTCCTGCCACTGAGCCTCGAAGATCATCCTCTCATGCACATTCTGAGGGTGCAAGGGATGCTGCTACTGAACCTATGCTCTCCCCAACTCCTGAAGATCAACATGGGGACATTGGTGGTGATACTGAACCTATTTCCTCCCCATCCAATGATAACAAGAAGGGGGAGAAAAGACAAAGAGACCAAGAGGTTGATCAACCTGAGCCATCTGCTCAGGGGGAGAAAAGAAGAAGGTTAAATGAAGATCAATCTCCACAGCAACAACAACAACATCAGCAAACACCTCATACTGAACCACTTAGGTTTAGGTATGAAAGAAGCAGACAAAGAGGAAGGTCAGTCTTGGAACAACTTGAAGATGAACCATCTGAGCCATCTTCTCAGGGGGAGACTGAATCTGACCAACCACAGCAAGTTGTTATTGAGGAAAACAACTTGCAGATTATAGTGTACAGGCCTTTTGTTTGGCCTATTGCTGATGATGAAGATGAAGACCATCCAGTGCCTTCTGAAAATTTTCTAAACTTTGCACTGGATGAAGCAAATAAAGAAAGCTCTTCATCATCTTTCTCAGATGATGAAGAGCCCCCAAGAAGACAAATCTCTCCTCCAACTGAAGGACCTTCTAGAATTCCTAGAAGACCAATAACCAGAAGAATGACAAATGTGGTTATGTCCTCAGAATCAAGTGAAGAACAAGATCCAGCTCCTCTGATCTCAAGACCTAGGAGATCTACTCAGTATACTGAGGAAAAGAGTGATGCTGAGGATGAGATTGAGGCCCAGAAATTCTTCCCTGTTAAGGAAGAAGAACCTGAATCTGAGTCTGAAGATGTTCCAAGAAGATCTCATACTGTAAGAAGAACTGGAGATGAATTGCTTGAACAGTATTGGAACATTGTGGCACAAAGAACAAGGTATAGGGAAACAAGGTTGGGTATGCTGAGGAATAAAGCATTTCTGAATGTAAAAGACATATACTGGCTAAATGAGTTTGTCAACAAAATAAAGGTCAAAACTGTTGATAGATCAATTGTTGCAACTTGCACTGGGCCAGTCAATCCTCCAATGAAGATTTTTCTCCATGACATCCAAAATATGGGATTCCAAGACTGGATAAAAATTGCTAGACTGATAAAGGAGATGCCCTCAAGATCTTCTGAAGCCTAAGTGATGATGGCTGAAATTTGGGTTGTATCTGCTATATGCTATGAAAAAGGCATTCTTTATGCAGCAGATTACAGGGCACTCAGTGTGATGACTGAAGCTATCAAGAACAACAAACCTGAGTGCCTTAATACCTTCAGAATATTTCCCAGATATCTTGTTCCTTCTAAACTTACTTTTCAGGATCAAAAGAGTACCATATATCCTACATCTGGATATATGTATACTGACTCAGATGACAGGGAGTGCTTCATTACTGAAGCAGATTTGCCAACAGCTCCTATCAGCCATTTGGTGGGTTTGAAATGGATGATAACCAAGAAAGAAGATGCTTGGTTCAGAAAGAAGATAGTTGTTGTGCTAAACAACATGCAAGATGAACTAAAGCAAAGAGAAGAGTTCATCCACGTGAAGAAAGAAGTCTTCTATGAGTTTGAATCAATCAACAGAAGATAAAGAAGAAGACTTTGCAGCCTGTAGTTATGTATTTTTTGATTTCTCTTTGTAATTATTTTGTTATCATTAGATAGGGGGAGATTGTTAAGGCAAAAAGCCTTACCCCTTTGTGAATCTTAGGATAACAAAAGAACCTAGACTAGCTTAGATTAAATAGCAGATTAAATTAGCTAAGTTAGGAGTGATACTGAGTTCGGCCAGTATTCGCCACTCAGTATCAGCACTCAGTATTGGAAAACCAATACTGAGTAGAAGGACTGAGTTACAAGTCATTATTGTAACGGACTTAGATCAAATCCCTTGATCTTAGTCATTTCCTTAGTTTAGTCCTTCGGTTACTCCTTTGCCATCATGTAAGATCTCTATAAACATTATAAATAGAGATCACCTTGCAAAGGAGTACTTACCAATTTACTTTACACTTTCATATCCTATTGTAATTGATCAGTGGTATTGCTATTCTGCAGCATACCACACTTAGTGGAATTATACATTGACTAAAATCTTGTTCTAAACATTATTTGTCTTAAGTATTAATAATCCAATCAATTTACTAAGTAATCCAGGGTTGTTGTGACCTAACACTTAATATTCTCTTTTATAATATGTAACTACCCTATAACCCGTGATAAATCACTGGCGGCTTGTAATAATTTAATAATATTATAATTCCAAAACAACATTATATGCAAGAGGTCAATAAAACAAACAACCCGGCATTTTGACGATAATTGGATATCCCATTTTATCTTATAAAGAGTAGCCAAATTTATAATAAAGTACATGTTGTTTTCAAACATTTATAAATCAAGCAATCTCAATTAGATTTGTGCTATTATATGAGATAATCGATTAAAAATAATTTATAAAGTACATGTTGTTTTCAAAAAAATAATTTTTTCAAAATGACCAAAATACCCCTCAATTAAAAATTAAAAAAAATTAAAAAAAAGTTAAAAAAAAATTTAAAAAAAAAATAAAAAAAAAATAAAATAAATTTTTTTTTGTGCCAAATGACCAAAGTACCCCTCCATGTATAAAGTATGTGATTAATCTTGACCATTAGATCATATTGATCAATGATTGAGATTTGTTCCTCCGGACTTTGTAAAAATCATGGACCTCCTTGAACGCAACTCTTGGACCATGGTATAAAAAGTCGTGAATTTTTCAAAAACTTCACATTTATTTTTTAATAACTATACTCATTTCATACGAGTACAATCTTCAACAATTATGACAAAAAAACAAAAGTTTTGGCCTCCAGCGATTGCAGCTGGGCCCCATACATCCGAATGAACTAAAGAAAAAGGTTGGTCAACTCTTGTAAAATTCTGTTTAAAATTTTTTCGATGACTTTTGGCAAACACACATGTTTCACAATGTGTCTTGCAATTTGAAGGAAAAAGTTTCGGAAAAAAGTATGTAAATAATTGATAGATGGGTGACCTAGTCTTCTGTGCCACAACCATGCCTCCCGTGATGTCGTTCCATGAGATAACATTGCACTTCCATTTTGAGTTACTTCATCCACATAATATAGCCCGTTCCTTTTCAGTGCCATGCCCAATTATCGCTCCCGTCCTTATATCTTGTAAGATACAAAAAGTCGCTTGCATGAGCACCGAACAATTTAATTCTTTTGTGACGTGGCTAATGGATAAAAGTTTATGAGATAATTCTAGAATATATAAACATTTAGAGAGCTTAGAGTTGGAGATATCTCAATACTCCCTCCTGTTTTGACATGAAATTTTTCTCCATTTTTCGTTTGTATGAAGTTTTTTTTGTTGGTTTATTAGTTGTTCTGAAATCCGATAAGTCGTGGGTCATTGTATCTGTGGCCCCACAATCGAATATCCATAGTTGTTCCGGTTTTTGAACATTTAGGGCCATATTTACCAAACCACCTTCTTAATTTTTTCACACCCTTTAAAGTTTTTAAAACTTTTAAAACTTTTATCAAGATAATACATAAAGGTGGTTTGTTTAAAAAGATTTTCAAGTTTTGGGTCAAATATGGTCTGATTTAAATAATTTGTCTTGGCATTATTTAAAAAACAAGGAGTAAGTTTTGAACTACTTGTCTTTCTAAAAGAATTTGGGTCCTTTTTGACATTATTTAAAAAACTTGGTTAACTTGTTGTCTGATTAAAAGCGTTTGAGTCATTTTTGACATTAATTGAGAAACAATGGGTACTAAAAGGAAAATTAAAAGAGTAAAGGGGGGTGGGGTTGAGCTTTTCATGCCCTCACCCCTTGTACCTATTGATTCCACATAGAAGTTATCTTCTTCCCCTAAATCTACGACGGCCGATGCAATACCGCCGAATCCGGAGTATATCTTCTGGTCAGAGTTGTTACGGCCGTTCGATGGCCTCTTTTTCTCTGTTCTGATTTGTTTATTGATGGTCAGGGTGGTTACCGTCGTTCGATGGTTAGAGTTGTTCCGATTTGCCAATTGCAATGGCAAGTTTGCACCCGGGTTGCCGTCTGCGGACATAGCTCGGCTCGGATTAATGCTATTTCTGATCGATCAGAGACGCTTAGTTGAGAACACGGTAGATGATGATCTTAATGAAGCTTTGATACCATGATCAAAAGTTGAATCATTTTTATTGTATATTGTGTGTTCTACATTGCATCATTTTTAATGTATATTGTATGTTCTACATTGCACGGATATTACATATTTATACAAGAAAGAGTGAATACACAAAAGGAGGAATTGATGAGGATCCCTTGATTGTAGGCAGAGATCGTGAGCTACCAGCTGGCCTTATGACTTTGATTTGTTTCCTTTTTTGTTTATGTTACCGTTTAACAGAAATAACACAATGGTTGGTAAAGTTGTTGTGTCGTTTGGTCCTTTTGGCGAGAAAAGTGGGTAATACCCAATTTGTGAAAAGCATATAGGTTACGAGGTGCGACCCAAGCCCTTTGATGTATGTTTCCCCCTCGACCGTCACCAATCGTTTTAGAAATAATAGGTCACTAGGGGCATTGTTTGTTAACACTACATTTCATCTCGGCGGTATCAATTTTGCTAAAAAGAGTGTGCACTCCACACCTTGTAACATGGAGTCGAGTTTATCATGGAAAAGTCATTTTAGCCTTAAGTATATCACAACTCCATTAGATAAAATGGTGACACTGGAATACGAACATGATAAATTGGCAAAACTAGCTAGAAAACGGATCTAGTAGTTAGAAATCGGAGCTAGAGATGAATATTGAAAGTTAGAATTTATAGTTGTATAAAAGTGTTAGGCAAATTTGTTGGAAAGAAAAATTTAAAATGCCCTAAAACAACACATAAGAAGGTTGTATGTGCTAGGATATTTAGTAATTTTTCATATTAAAAGCTCAAACTCTACTTCCAATAGACAGTGCATATAATACATATTTTTTATATATACAGTAAGGATCATTATACAGTAAGGATCATTATATAATTTTTCATATATACAGTAAGGATCATTATATAATTTACTCAACAACAAAAAAAGACAGTGCATATAATACATATTTTTATTTGACTTCTTTTTATTTTTATGTTTTAATTTTACATGTCTATAGTTTAATTAAAAAGTAACTCTAATATATCGTTGGAAAAAAATTTAATCTAAAGTAATCAAATTTCTACCAAGATAACTCGAGGTTCCAACCAACAAGAATCCCAATGAACCTAAATTTCCTTTTAAAAAAACGTGTTTTCTATATGATTTTATAATTAATTAATCTGGTGGTTATCAAAACTTGCAATGTTTTATAAAATGTAAATATTTAATTAAAATATAAAATTCTATTTAAATTCTCAAATTCTACATATAAATTTGGATTCCATCAATGATAATTTTTTCATGTAAATAAAAAATGAAAATGCAAATTTAAGCTAAAAGAAATTATCAAGAAATGTCTTCTTATTATATAGGTACTTTATTATAAAAAAAACTAGCTAATTATAAAAAAGATAGATTTAACTAAGAAATTAATTTTATATAATACATTTTAATAATTTTATAATAGTATAGAATATTTGATGTGGTGAATAGTATTGCATCAAATTTTGTGCAATATTCCAATCAACTCTGGATTATTCTAAAATAGTGTTTTGCTTAGTATACATGTTGACGGATAAAAATGACATTCAGTGCACATATTGAAAATGTGTAGTATAAAGAAGTAAAGATGATTTGGAAGTACAAACGAATTCGAAATAAGAAAAATGTAACATCTTATATCTTATAATAGATAATAAAGCCCATATGGTTACATGTTAATGTTTATTTAAGTAATTAATATTGATAGATAATAACAATAGGGACATTTTTTTTAACGGCAAGGGGAAAACCCCGAGAGCTTCGGCAAAGCCAGCACCCCCAAGGCACCGGCGAAAATGCATTAAAAAGCTAGCAAGCTACTAGCGAAAACAAGATCATCCGAAAATAACAAAACAAACAACCCAACACAAGCAAAACAGTCCAAACAGAAAGCAAAAACTAAAGAAGCAATTACTCAAAACAGTTTTTCGTGCAAGAAATCCACATCGGCCAAGAGTTTCCCAAGCTAGCAATTTTGGACCTGTTCTTCACCCAGAGAAAAGAGAAGGTTTGAATATCTGATAAAGCCAAATCAACCGAGTCCCCAACATGACTGATGACTCGATTGAAGACCTTTTCATTCCTTTTCTTCCAAACAACCCATAAAAGGACATAAATGACACCGGTAAAAGCCTTCAACTTGTTCCCGGTTTAACCGGCCCTGCTTTCCCAAATGAAAATCAAATCCACCGAATTAATTAACATGGCAGGGGTTCCCCACCAGTCCGCAATTGTGCTACATAAATCCCGACTAAAAGAGCACGTGTCAAAGAGATGATCAACAGACTCGTCATGTTGATCACATAGAGGACACATATGCGACAGGAAGGTAACTCCCCGGCGAGCAAGATTAGTCTTAGTAGGCATTCTACGGTGACCAATCTTCCAAGCGTTAATGCATACCTTTATAGGCACCCAATTGTTCCAACCAAAATTTTCAATACGAGCTTTAGGTAAGCATATATCATCATAGGCATGTCTAAGAGAGGAGACAGAGAAAATACCATAACTTGTAATCGCCCACTTCCATTTACTGTAATTACCAGTGACATCCGGGATCTCGACCATCCAATTGTCGAAGGGAATGTTGACTTTGTGAAGATCTTTATTAACTTTAAGGACATTTCTCCAAAGGTCCGGGAACTTGCCAATGGAGTTAATTCCCGACATTCCGCCATTAGAACTATGAAGATCGAGCTTGGATAGAATTTTTCCAAAGAGAGCCCGGGTCCGTCTTAAAACGCCACATCCATTTTGCCAAAAGAGCCAAGTTAAGAGCCCTAAAGCTACCAACCCCAAGACCTCCATTGCTTTTGTCGTTCAGAATAAGTTCCCACGCAATCCACGGTTTTTTTTTTCACCGTTAGTGGCACCCCAAAAGAAACTCGTTCTTTTACTTTCGAGTTTAGATATAATCTTTTTTGGAGCTTTAAAGATCGAGAAAAAATAATTGCCTAGACTACCCAAAACCGATTTCAAAAGGGTGAGCCTTCCTCCAATAGACATCGAACTAGCTTTCCAAGCAGAAAGTTTGGTTTGGAATTTTTCGAATGAATCGCATTTATTCATAGATACACCAATGGGCATCCCGAGATACATGATAGGTAAAGATCCCGATTTACAATAGTGTTTGGAAGCCAATCTTTCAACAACACTGTTATCAACTCCCACACCATAAATGCAACTTTTTCCCATGTTTATCTTAAGGCCCGATGAGAGGTAAAATCACCTCATTAGCCGGATAAAGTTTGCCATATTAGATTCCGACCATTCACCAACCACGATGGTATCATTGTCAAACTGAAGGTGCGAGATGACGGGCCCATTATTGGGGAGACGAAGACCATTGAATTCATCATGCCTATAATTAAATTGCATAATAATTCTCCATTAATGAATATATAATTGGTTTCCATTTATACTACTCCCCGTCTCAATTTTATTGTCTACATTTCCTTTTTGTTTTGTCCCAAAATTATTGTCAAACTAAAAATTTCAACAATTAAATAGTTAAGTAGTAAAGATGAAATTTTATTGTTTAGACAGTGTAATAAATGCATTTTTCTTCAACTGTGTTAATTTTGTATGTGGACAATATTTTTGGGACGGAGGGAGTACCAATTTATTTAAAAACTAAGACCCCTCAAATTCTAAACCTAAATTTATCTTCTATAACAAGCAATGTATTTGGAGTTAGAAGTTTTTATTTATAAGTGCTTTAAATTTAAAATTTTGACCATTTCAATGGTTCATATTTTAAAGATAAGTCGGCTTTTCTGTTAGAATATAATTCAATTAATGTAATTAATGTACAATTATATGGTCAATAGGTTACGTTTGGTAGGCCATTATGACTAACATAATTCCAGCCGTAATATAGTCAATGTATTGTATATTTATAGGATCCTTTGGTAATGAGAAAAGGCAAGCAAGAATCTTCTTACATTACATTTTCGAGAGCAACAAACATAGAATAGTATAACGAAAAATCTATTAGCTTATAAAAATGAAATAAACTTTTAAAATGCTATGAACAATAAACGAAAGTCATAAAGGGCATGTTAATACAAGAAATGAGAAAAATATACACATTTACAACACTAATAACATAGCCAGTGTGGTGAATGTTGCACTCAATGCACAAGAAAAACGAACCCCACAACAGTCGCTTGAAAGTTCTACCATTCTTACATTTAGAAGTTGCATTCAACTCCAACCTGAACATAAAAGGTCACAGATCCTTCCCTGCAGATAATCAAAATTGAAAAAAAAAAACCTAAAGTTAGAAATCATTTTTATTTTTGTAAATAAAACTCGACAAAATTTAATTTGATCCATGTTCTCGTTATAAAATTGCTTAATAAAATCTTCCTAATATCCTATTGAGTCACAAATTAGCAAAAAATATGATACAGTGAAACTTCCGACTGAACTTTAGAAATAGAATCTAACTAAATTCATAAACAACTTAAAACATCAATTAAATTGTTGCTAAGTTAGATTTAATAAATTGTCGCTATTATTTACTTACATCGTATGTAAAAAACGATTCAGCTTCAAACTGCATCATGGACTCCTTAACACGTTTGTTACATAACTGCAAAGAATCATTCAAGGTCTCCTTTTAGAGTCTAGAATGCCAAGTGATGTTTAATCAAAACATTAAATGCATTTAATATAATTAAACAAGAAAACAAAACAGCAAACTGCATTTACTGCAGAAAATTCGTAATTGCCTGCTCAAGTCAGTCCAGGAACACAGTCCGGGAGGTCAGTATACGAATGCAGCTCCGAAAATGGCTTGAACTCGTGTACGCCCGAGCGACCTGCGGATACGAATGCCCTTCCCCACAAACATTCCACTTTTTGTTAACACAACCTTGTTCGATTCAAATACTAAACGAAAACCAAACTTGTTCAACAACCACCCCGAAACAAGATTCTTACGAATCCCCGACACATACAACACATTGCTCAACACAAGTTCTTTTCCCGAGGTCATTTTCAAGACCACTTTTCCTTCTCCTTTCACATCGGCCATCGCCGCATTCCCCATAAACAACTTTTCACCATTGTCAACCTCTTTGAATGTGGTGAAGCGGGCTCGATCAAAACAAACATGATGGGTAGCACCCGTATCAACGAACCAACCACCATCATTAGTTCCTACCAAGTTCACTTCCGAGAGCATTGTCGTGATACCGGATACCATTGCCACAAGTTGCATATGTTCATCACTATGCTCCACCACATTGACTTCATGTGCATTTTCCCGTTTCGGTTGCTTACATTCCGAAGCCCTATGACCCTTTTGGTCACAATTGTAGCACGTACCATTGAACTTGTGGAATTTCTTTTTCACAATCCCATCTTTTGGTTTCAAATGACCATTCTTGTTCTTGACCACATCTTTGCCTTTGTTTCTCCTAGAAGATTCCCCATTCTCAACAACATTAGCTTTTGCCGACTCGGGCAAGTAACTAATCTTTTGAGCAACTTTATTATCTTCTTCAATACGAAGGCGAACAATAAGATCTTCGATGGACATTTCCTTTCGCTTATGCTTAAGGTAATTTTTGAAGTCCAACCAACTAGGAGGTAACTTTTCAATAATAGCCGCGACTTGGAAGGTCTCACTAAGCACCATTCCTTCGGCATGTATGTCATGCAACAACACTTGAAATTCTTGCACTTGACTCATTACGGTTTTTGAGTCAACCATCTTGAAATCCAACAACCGGGCAACGACAAATTTCTTTGTCCTGGCATCTTCGGTCTTGTATTTGCGATCTAACGACTCCCATAAGAGTTTGGACGTCGTTATTTTGCAATACACGTTGTACAAAGAATCAATCAAGCCGTTCAAGACATAATTTCGGCAAATGTAATCCGAATGCTTCCATGCATCTACCGCGTTCACGGATTGAACATCGGTCTCCCCATCAACGATCGTAGGAGCGGATTCGGTCAAGAACCTTGCAAGGTTCAACGTGGTCAAGTAGAAGAACATCTTTTGATGCCATCTTTTAAAGTTCAAACCATTGAACTTTTCGGGCCTTTCGGCATGGTTGGCAACGATGTTCACGGCTACTTGGGTTCCAACCAAAGGAATAGCATTAACAATAGGTAGAGTCAACACGGTGGATGCCGGCGGCGTATCCATTCCACTTTCCATCTTTCAACTAAAAAGTACAAATAAGACAAATTAGTCTTAATCCAAAATTATATAAGTTTCTGAAATATAACTAGCTAAATGATATATTTCAAGTAACATCCTTTTGGGAATCAACTCAAGAAGTCAAAGACTATCTTGTATCTTTTCAACTATTGTAACTTTCGAAACCTTATAACCATCAACCACAAGTTTCATAAGAAACTCCAAAGATTCTCAACTTTGAAAGCAAAATTCTAGATGCCAAAGCAATCCATAGATAAAAATCCCGAAGAATTGTAGCTTTTCACAAGTATGAGAAAATCAAGTAGCCAAAGCAAACTTGATTACCAAAAAATTTTAAATCCAAATTTTTTTTAAACAATATATCAAGTTATTTAAAAACAACCTTTAGAACTTGATATACTAAACTTTAAATCCAAAAATTTGATTTAACAATTTAAACAAAACAAAACTGGAAATTTTTGAAAAAAACTCAATTTAACCTTTTTGTTCTATAAAACGTTTCAATCACCACTTTTTCCGAATCTATGCTATCAACAAGCAAAATCCGAAAAAAAAATTGTATTTTCCAACCAATATTAGCAAAGAGAGGAAAAATCTATTTTAAGTTTGTAGGAGCTAATACCAATTTTCATTAAATAAAATACAATTACAATAAGGGAAATTGACGAATACGTTTACAAAAGATTGAAACAAATAAAATAGAACAAACAAGTTACAAAGTTTTGGTTGAGTCTCGTGAAATTCACGATCCCCTTAAAATAGATTCGTTGTCTATTTTCAGGGTAAAACAACCGAGTAGTTTTAAAATACCGGATATAATCCAAGCCAGAACACTAACCGAAGTTAAGAGTGTTTTCTAAGGAGAGAAAGCTGTGATTTAGAAGAGAAGTGAGTGAAGGTGTGTCTACAAATGAGACCCAAGGTCTCCTTTTATAGTGTAGAATGTCAAGTGATGTTTAATCAAAATATTAAATGCATTCAATACAATTAAACAAGAAAACAAAACAGCAAACTGCATTTACTTCAGAAAATTCGTAACTGCCTGCTCAAGTCAGTCCAGGAACTCAGTCCGGGAGGTCAGTATACGATCTCAGTATACGCAGGTCAGTATTGGAAGTCAGTATACGCAGGTCAGTATCTGACATCAGCTGCGCAGATCAGTACTGCATGAACTCAGTATTGGAAGGTCAGTACGAGACTGCAGGTCAGTACTGCAGCGCAGTACGTGTCGAAAAACTCAGTACCGAGGTGGCCGGTATTGACCAGTCAGTACAGAGGAGGTCAGTATGAGACTGATCAATACTGAGGCGGTCAGTACGAGCACACCGCAGTGTCGACTAGATGCAAAAAATTGACCCGCACGAGCCCGGAATTTCGTAGCAGCATTCGTGTCCGCAGGTCGCTCGGGCGTACACGAGTTCAAGCCATTTCGCGCGTAGGCGTGCGGGTAAAACCCATGTATATGGATTTAATCTTCCATACTACTTCCAACCTTATAAATCAACAAATGGTTTGATCTTTTTCCAATGTGGGATACTCTCCCACTTCCCCCACTTCCAAGATTTCTTGTATCAAACACCCTACTCTGAGAGTCGATATCTCATTCACCACAACTCGACTTTGGACACGCTATATACCGTTGCGTAACTCTCACAAAGGAAAACACAAAGCTACCAGCCAATAACTGTATATAACACATATATATATAATTATATAGGTCCAAAGTTGGTGAAAATTCATTTTATCACAACTTTTTCCAACATACAATTCAAATCTAGAAAGAGGAAAAGGTTGATAGCACAATATTCTGCAAAAAATAATGAAGTTATGATATATACATTTCTTTCACCTCGTTAGATTACAGATCTCTATAATATATCTATAATCTCATACAGCCGAAACAACAAAACTAAAATTATTCGAAGCGATTATAATATCTTACTTATGAAGCCAAAGAAAATTGCTTACATCGAATCAAAAATATCATTTTGGGGGGCTATTCCTGGATCAGGGTAAAATATTTCCATAGCAGTAGCTGCTTTAAAATGTGAATTGGAATGCAATAGAACCTTGGTATAAATAGAGTTTGTGGTGGTTAAACCCTTAACCCTAATCTGAATAATACATATTGTCACGTTGGGCCCAATAATTGTTAGAAATGGCATTATACTTCCTCCGATTTAAAATAAGTGATACATTGTTGGTTTCACGGGTTTTAAGGCAAAATATGATAATGATAATTAAATTAGTTTAATTGGATAGTTAGTGGGGAATGGGTCCCACAAATTTTGAATAAAGTGAGGTTAATGATGTTTTAAAGTAAAAGTAAGGGTAAAGATGTCATTTCACTTTATTAAAGTAGATAGTTAGTGGGTGTGTGTCCCACTACTTTTTACCAAATAAGGTAAGTTTTCAAAGTGTATCACTTATTTTGATACACCCAAATATGGAAAGTGTATCACTTATTTTAAATCGGAGGAAGTATTAAATAAAAGCCCATTAAAGAAACCTACTAAATGTCTTAAAATACAATTTAAACTTTAAAGAAGATATTATATTAAACTCAGGGAAAAGAAATCCACGTTGGGATTATTTCATGATAAGTTTTATATATGTTGTATAATTGATAATTGATGTACGATAAAGTATCTATATATACGTATGCCTAGATACAAGTTGGTAATTTTGTACAAATTTTCGAAGTATTATGTTGTTTGAGTAACAAGAAACAACTTTAAATACACAAGTTATCGTTGTTTAAATTACTATCAAAAGAAGAAAGGCAACCGTATAAGTGAACGACGTAAATGTATTAAAACCATACATGTATTTTTACAAAATTCACGCGCAATTGGTCCTACAAAATCTAAGAAAATCGTAATTAAGAGCATTATATAATCGCGAGTTTCATTCATGAGAGATTTGAATTGTAAATGTCATAACGGGTATGATGTTCCACGCGCGTTGCTGGTTCTAAAATTTACAATTTTTACATGTAGATTACATTTGGTTTGGATTGTATTTAACTTCTTTATATCTAATTTGTGAACAAAAAATGATTTATGATCATGTTTATTGTAGTTACAACAATAATAATATTGCTTCTATATATGTAAGTTACAAACAAAGAATTGGGTTATTAAAATTTTTGGAATGACAAAACTACCTTTGGGTCTTTTCTAAAATACAAAGATAAAACACTATGTATGTAATAAGTATCAAACCATGAAAACTATCTGTGAAATTTACACTTTTAGTTGATTTCTTTTTATTTCTTCCTTTATTTTTTAATTTTACCTTTGTATGTTTAATTAAAACACAATTCTAACACATCCTCGAAACTTTTAACTTAAAGTACGTTAATAATTTTTCCTTTTCTGAAAAAAAATATATTCTATATTATCTTGTAATTAATTAATTTTGGTGTGGTTATCCAAAACTTACAATTATTTGCAAATTATAAATATGTAATCAAATAACTAAAGATGATTTGGAAGTCAAAATTAAGTCAGGTTTCCAAAGCCCCTTTCTTAATCGGAAATAAGAAAAAAAAAACAAATAATAGTAATAGATAATAAAACACGTATCGTTACAAGTTAGGGCTTATTTAAATAATTAATATTTATATATAATAACAAAATCTGAACAATTAACATAAATATATGCTTAATCCATTTAAATATGGTGTTAATACTTTTTTATTATCTCCTATTTTTTAATTGGATATGTTATGCTTACCATTAACTAGATTCTTTAGGCACTTTAGGTATTTTAATAATTCTCCATTAATAAATTTAATTGATTTCCATTTATACTCCCTTTTATTTAATAATCTAGCACCTCTAAAATTATAGACTTAATATTTACCCTATAACCCGTGATAAATCACGGGCGGCTTGTAATAATTTAATGATATTATTATTCCAAAACAACATTATATGCAAGAGGTCAATAAAACAAACAACCCGGTATTTTGACGATAATTGGATAACTCATTTTATCTTATAAAGAGTAGACAAATTTAATAAAGTACATGTTGTTTTCAAACATTTATAAATCAATCAATCTCAATTAGATTTGTGCTATTTTATGAGATAATCGATTTGTAATGAGATAATCGATTAGTGCTACTCTTTAATAAACTACTTGTAATGAGATAATCGATTTGTGCTTCTAATCTCATGTCCTAAGGAAATAAGTTAAATAAAACCCTAATATGAAAAATAAAAAATATTTATAAAACTTTGTAATTATCAAAATAAGTTATATCATTCTTACATTTAGCAATTGCCTTCAACTCTAACCTTAATGTAAAAGACTAAGGTCACAGATCCTTCCCTGCAAAATATCAAAATTCAAAACAAAACCCTAAAGTTAGAAATCATTTTTATTTCTGTAAATTAAACTCAACAAAATTTAATTTGATCCATGTTCTCGTTATTCAATTTCCTAATAAAATCTTTTTTATACCTTATTAAGTCACAAATTAACAAAAAATATGCATATAGCTAGTCAAGCTTCCGATTGAACTTTAGAAATAGAATCCAACTAAATGCATAAACATCTTAAAACATCAATTAAATTGTTGCTAAGTTAGACTTAATAAATTGTCGGTATTAATTTACTCACATCATTTTTGTAAAAAACAATTCAGCTTCAAACTCCATCATGGACTCCTTATCATGTTTTTTACATAACTGTAAAGAATCTTCCAATCTGAGTGAATCCATGGTGAGAAATTGAGTTATCATAAGTCATAACCGATGAATGAGATGACGTGATGAGTTCACCGCCATTTTTCGATGCCGATAACTAACACGATCTACATTTATCCAAATTATGGATTTACAATATTACACATTCCCACACATGGATTCTATTGGTGGATTGTCTCTAATGTATCATCTATCAAATTAAAAAAAGAACATTAAATAAACAGCTTAACAAACACTCCTAAATGAGAAAAATTAAAATAACAAGAGCATATGGATAGCGTCATATTTTACCCTAATATGCTATGAACGATGAACACGTTATGATCCGATCTTGAAAATTCAAAGATTAGTGTATAATATAAGATAATAGATGTAATACAAATTTCAACCATCCCAAAAAAATAAAAGGTTGATAGCACAAAATTCTGCAAAAAATAAAGAAGTTCTGATATATATATATATATATATATATATATATATATATATATATATATATATATATATATATATATATATATATATAGTGATGGGCTAGTTACAGAAACAACTTTAGCCTACAGAACCAACAGAACTAATATAGACCAATCAGAAATAAGGGAACCATTTTTTTTCTTTTTTCTTTAAAAAGAAAATCCGGAGGGGTAGAATAGTCAATCCGATAACCATCCATTTTTTAGGTAACTGCTATATTTTAATCACATCCCTAATTTAATGGAAAGTTGGTTACGTTACTTCTAAACCTTTCCTCCATCGTGATTTTATAAATCTCCATAATTTCCATCGGCTTTAATACACACAAGAACCGTAGACGAATTATCTAAGAGATAATGTCGACCAATGAAGAAGACGGAACAAGCCAACCACAAAATATGTGCACCGACATGATCGACTCAATGGAGGGTAACGTCATATTTCCAGAGCATCCAATTTCGCAAGTAGAAGATGTCGATCAGCTTTATAATATTCAATTGGGTATAGTTTTTTCATTGTAATACACTTTAGACGTCTTTAATTGCGTCATATATAATTTTTTTTTCAATTGTGTTGTTGAATTCATCGTATTTAATCTCAACATGTATTTGTTATATAGTTGTGCGTTTATGTTTTGAATGGTGTTTTCCAGTAATGTAATATATTGTAGTATTATGTAAGAGTATCTGCTTAACTATCTACTAAAACTATCATAAATATTAATGTTTTTGGCTGCTAATTTCTACGCGTATATGTTTAACAGTTGAGCATACGTGTATTATCTTCAATAACATGACAGATTAACATGCATGTTGTCTTTACACATATATGTAGGTGTGTCATACATACATGTAATTTGGCTATATTCAGATGTTTATCATACTACATTTACATAACATTAATTTTATATAATATGTTTATTATTCTGTTATTTGATGTATATGTAGATGATGATGACGTATTCCCCAGTCCCAATACTTCTGGATACTGGGTTCCAGAAGTCAATGATGATGAAAATCCAAAAGTATGTGATATGTTTGAGACATGGGATATTGGTTATGAGATGTTTAAGTCATATTCTCATAAGGCAAGAGTTAACATTTGTAAGTCAGGTATAAAAAGAAATAAAGGACAGATTACACACATATATGTTTTATGTAGTCATGGCGGTAAATCAAGGTCTAAAGTTGAAATAAATACACTTAAAGACAATGTCCAAGATGAACAAGCAGACATTGGTATAAAAAAAAAGAAAACATAACGTTGTTTCTAAGGTAACTGAATGCCTGGCGTTGATTGGATTTAAGGCCATTGAGGGGTCAGAATCATTTACGGTGTCTAAATTTATTGAGCACCACAACCATCCTTTAATCAGCAAGAGTAATATGGATTTTTCTAAAGCTCGAAGATAGTTAAAGTATAGTGACTATCTATATATCCATCGAGATTCGTTGACTAATGTAATTGCACCTAAAGCCCATAGACTAAAAGTTGCTCTATCTGGCGGTTATAAAGGTGTTCGGGGCACTCCGAAAGATTGGATGAATGCTAGAACATCAATGAAATCGTTCATTGGTGTTAATGATGCCTAGATGATTGTGGACAAGATGAGAAACAGGCAACTGCATGTTCCAAGTTTCTCTTTTAAATATCATCTTCGTGAATGTCACCTCATCAGCATGTTTTGGGCGGATAAAATCATGAAGGCAAACTATGATGCTTTTGGCGATGTCATATCTTTCGACGCTACTTTTCGGATGAACAAGTAACATTTGTATCATATTTATTCTTTATTATTACATGTGTTATTAATATATTTTAATTTTTTTAGGTATAATTTTGTGTTTGTCTCTTTCACCGACATTGACAACCACCGGAGATGCGTTACTATTGGGGCTGCTTTACTTTCAGATGAAACGTTTGAATCTTAGTGTTGGATGTTGGAAGCATTTATGAAGGTGCACGGAAAGCAACTGCCATTAGCATTAACTGACCAAGATCCTGCACTAAAAAAAGCAATTTTGAAAGTTTTCCCAAAATCACGACATAGGTTATGTATGTGGCATATTACTCAAAAACTCACTGCCAAGGTATATTCGAATGCACTCAAGTTATTAAACATGTATGTTGCTCATATACCATATTATATGCTTTTGAGTAAGTTAATGAATGTCAATTAAACATGTATGTTGCTTTTGGTACAAAATGTCAATTAAACATGTATGTTGCTTTTGGTACAAAATGTCAATTAAACATGTATGTTGCTTTTGGTACAAAATGTCAATTAAACATGTATGTTGCTTTTGGTACAAAATGTCAATTAAACATGTATGTTGCTTTTGGTACAAAATGTCAATTAAACATGTATGTTTCTCATACCATATTATATGTTTATAACGTTTCAATAATGTTTTGTACATGTTCTAAATGATTTGTCAACTGATTCGATGTTTAGGAATGATTTTCATAAGCTTGTTTGGAACGTCTAATTTGAGCTTCAAGTTTTTGAAGAATGGTGGGCTGATTTACTAAGTCAATACAATTTGAATGGTAACAAATGGTTGACCGACATGTATGCTATTAGAGAAAGATGGATCCCTGCTTATTTTAAAGATTACCCCATGTGCGGTTTGATGAAGACCACTTCTCGCTCTGATAGTTCAAATGTTTTCTTCCAACTGTGTACTAAAAAAGGTGACACATTCCTTCACTTTATGTCTTCTTTTGAAACAGCTATGGAGATGCAAAGGTACAAACAACGTTAGAACAACCACAAATCCAACGGGTCAACCCTACCAACTCGTACCGAACTACGTATCGATATACATGCACATGAGGTCTACACACACAACGTGTCTAACGAGGTTAAAGAAATACATATTTTAGAGATCTCTTATCTGAGGATTAGCGTCGCGAGTATTGATGGCCAAAAGTGAATTTTCAAGAAGCAAATTTTAGAGATCTCTAATTAATCCTGAAATTGGCATCGTGAGTTTGGGCACCCGCGATTATTAGCGACGCTAACTTTGATATTTGCGACGCGAGTTCGTTGCTGGCAGCATAAAATCGGGAAACTAGGGTTTTGAGCTCATTCTCACCCTCTCACTCTCTGTCTAGAAAGTTTATACATATTTTGAGTGGAAAGAGTGTTTTGGAGCCGATTTTGACCTCAAATCTTGTGTAGGAACACTCCTAGTGGTAGATTAAAGGTATAATTACTTCATCTCTTAACTTGTTCTTAGTGTAGATTTGTGAAGATTGATTTGGGTTATAAACCCTAACTTTTGGGGTTTTCACGGATGATGAAATAGAGTATGTAGAACTCTTATCTATGGTGTTTAGACATGGGGAAACATGTTTTTAACTTAGATCTATACTAGTTATGAGATTTATTTTGGGGAAAATGGTGGTTTGGACAACCTACCATGGATATTTGGGGAAGATGATTATGGAGAGTGTAAAACACTCATAGCTAGCTTGGGAACCTTGTGCTCTAGCTAGATTTGGGATTTCTTGATGTAAATCTTGAACTAGGGTTTGCGATTCCACCAAGTTGGATGAACTTGGTGGTTAAGGAGATTATTTTAGATTGATTAGTGACTAGTTATGTATAATAACTGGATATTATGATTGTATTGATGGTAGGTCAAGAAGACCTAAAGATTGGAGATATTCCACAATTTGGGAAGCAAGGATTCGTGTTAATAAACACGATTTGGATTTAGTTATCGCTAAGGTAAGACATGAGACTTTTACTGGGTACATAGCAAATGATTATGAAAACTATGACGTTTTATGAGTCTTTATTAACAAATGTTTTTAATAAAGATACGATTGATAATATAAGAAAATGTAAATAATAGACTATTTAAGTATGTCTAAATGACTAATGATTTTGAAAGAGATTATGATAATGAAGAGTGATTAATAACTCTTTATTAATATGATGTAGGATTAAGGGTAATGATTAAGAAAGTATGATATTTGGTTTAATAATAATATGTATTGATAAAGCTACTAACAATGATTTTTAAGTAACAAATATTGATTAGTATATTATACTAATAAAAGTAGTGATTAAATTGCTAAGAGAATATGTATAAAGTGACTATTAATATATATGTATTCTAGTCAAGGAGAAGTTAAAGTAATATATGGTTTTGATAAATGATGGATATAACTTATTTAGTAAAGGACTTGGTAAAGTCAATATTGAAATTGAATAAGTAAATGAGAATGATATGATAAATTAGAAAATATGTATTCTAATAAGTGATGAATGGAACTGAGGCTCATAAGTGATGAATGAGAAATCCGGAATAAGACCGCCCATAAATGGGGGAGCATGGGACATCTACTTGGGGTGGTACCTCCCTACGCAAAGAGTGGAATGTCAAGGTTACGACACCCAGTGTTGGGTGAGCATGATGACCCGAAACGGGGAGAGCTTATGAATCTCGCTAAGATGGGGGCTTCCCAATTACCTTGATAGTTTACTCATGACGTCCCATATCGGGAGAGTTAGCTTTGGAGAGGTCCGTTGCGTATGTGATAAAGAAAGTGTGAGCTTGGAGATAGCTTACAAATATGTGATTAAATGATGAATAAGCTTATGGTAAGCTTATTACTTTATACGATTAAATGAATGGAAGATGATATGCGGGTTAATAGAAATAATAAGGATAAGTAGTTATGTTCTAATAAATATTGTCTATAAATCTTTGAGAATGGGTCGAAAACCCATGTATCTCACGAGACTATTTTGTCTCACGTACTACTTTGTTTTTGGCTACGTACTCAGGTTCAGGATCGAAGGATTAGAAGGTCGCGATAGAAGTGGCCAAATGTTGTTTAGCTCGGGAGCTCGTAGGTAGATCCCGTTTATCCTATGGTTATGATATTATATTGTAACACCGGTTTTAATACTCTGATAAACTTTTAATGGATTTTGTTAAACTGTATTTTTGGATATTGGAGTTTGTAGTATTTTTATTTAAAAATATGATTTAAATGATGTTTTAAAAATTGAGGTGTTACACCGCGCAATTGGTCTAACAAAATCTAAGAAAATCGAGCGTTATATAATTGGGAGTTTCATTAATGAGACATTTGAATTGTAAATGTCATAAAGGGGTATAATGTTTCACGTGTGTTGCTGCTTGTTCTAAAATTTACAATTTTTACATGTAGATTAGATTTGGTTTGGATTGTATTTAACTTCTTTATATCATACTAGCTTCATACCCCGCCCGAATGAGTGGGCTAGCTTCGAAAAATAAAATGCATAACAGTGAAAAAAATGTAAAATATCACACCATAAAATATTATTAAATTGATAAAAAAAAATTGGTTATACATAAATATGTAAATATGTGCTAAAAGAATTTAAAATAGTTTTTATAACAATTTTTCATTAGCCATTATGAAAAATGTTACGTCAACGCAAACGGTTTATTATTAGTTACTTATAAGACTGCTTCATACATATATATATATATATATATATATATATATATATATATATATATATATATATATATATATATATATATATATATATATATATATCAATACAAAAACTAGGAAAACTTTAAGAAAATTACAAAAATTACAAAATTAAATATAAGGTTGTTATTTACACATATATCATTGATATATTAAAAATAAAACACTAACCTTAATATAAGGTTGTTATTTACACATATATCGGAGCTAGAGATGAATATTAAAAGTTAGAATTTATACTTGTATAAAAGTGTTAGGCAAATTTGTTGGAGAGAAAAATGTAAAATGCCCTAAAACAACACATAAAAAGGTTGCATGTGGTAGGATATTTAGTAATTTTTCATATTAAAAGCTCAAACCTTACTTCAAATAGTTTTTGTTTTAAAGTTTGTTCTTTAAAATAATAAAAGTTGATGAAATTTGGTATATGATCATTGATATAATTTACTCAACAAGAAAACAAAGACAGTGCATATAATACATCTTTTTATTTGACTTCTTTTTATTTTTATGTTTTAATTTTACATGTGTATGGTTTAATTAAAAAGCAACTCTAATACACCACGGAAAAAAATTAATCTAAAGTATGCTTATTTATTTTTTTTCCTTTTAAAAAAATGTATATCCTATATGATTTTGTAATTAATTAATCTTGTTGTGGTTATCCAAAACTTACAACGATTTATAAAATATAAATATTTAATCAAAATATAAAATTCCATTTAAATTCTCAAATTCTACATGTAAATTTGGATTCCATCAATGATCTATTTTTTCATGTAAATAAAAAAGGAAAATGCAAATTTAAGCTAAAAGAAATTATCAAGAAAATTTCAAGGTGATGTAAAAGGTCATTATGACCCATGTTTCGACGTTGGAGGAAGAAATATCTCAAGGAGATGTAACGTCATTCTAACTCATGTTATGACATGGGTGGAAAGGACGACCATTTTTTGAATTTATTGAATGTGTTGCATTAATTTTATTATACTGAATACATTTTGTTTTTGTGTTATATCTCTTATCTTCCTCTTATGTGTATAAATGTCTTCTTATTATATAGTTACTTTATTATAAAAAAAAAAAACTAGCTAATTATAAAAAAGATAGATTTAAGTAAGAAATTAATTATATTTAATACATTTTAATAATTTTATAATAGTATATAATATTTGATGTGGTGAATAGTATTGCATCAAATTTGGTGCAATATTCCAATTAACTTTGGATTATTCTAAAATAGTGTGTTGCTTAGTATACATATTGACGGATACAAATGACATTCAGTGCACATATTGAAAATGTGTAATGTAAAGAAGTAAAGATGATTTGGAAGTACAAACGAATTCAAAATAAGAAAAATGTAACATCTTATATCTTATAATAGACAATAAAGCCCATATGGTTACATGTTAGTGTTTATTTAAGTAATTAATATTGATAGATAATAACAATAGAGACATGTAAACAATTAACATAAATATATGCATAATCCATTCAAATATGTCGATTTTATTTTTTCCTTTTCTCATGTATTTTTATTGGATTCGTCATGCCTATCATTAAATTGCATAATAATTCTCCATTAATGAATATAATTGGTTTCCATTTATATTCCTCCCCGTCCCAATTTTATTGTCTATATTTCCTTTTTGTTTTGTCCCAAAATTGCCGTCAAACTCAAAATTTCACCAATTAAATAGTTAAGTAGTAAAGATGAAATATTATTGTTTAGACAGTGTAATAAATGCATTTTTCTTAAACTGTGTGATTTTTGTATGTGGACAATATTTTTGGGACGAAGGGAGTAACAATTTATTTGAAAAACTAACACCCATCAAATTCTAAACCTAAATTTCTCTTCTATAACATGCAATGTATTTGGAATTAGAAGTTTTTATTTATAAATGTTTTATATTTAAAAATCTGACCATTTCAATGGTTTATATTTTAAAGATAAGTCGGCTTTTCGAGAGCAACAAACATAGCATAGTATAACGAAAAATCTATTAATAGCTTATAAAAATGAAATAAACTTTTAAAATGCTATGAACAATAAACGAAAGTCATAAAGAGCATGTTAATACAAGAAATGAGAAAAATATACACATTTACAACACTAATAACATAGCCCGTGTGGTGAATGTTGCACTCAATGCAACAAAAAAACGAACCCCACAACAATCGCTTTAAAGTTCTACCATTCCTACACTTAGAAGTTGCGTTCAACTCCAACCTGAACATAAAAGGTCGCAGATCCTTCCCTGCAAATAATCAAAACTGAAAAAAAAACCTAAAGTTAGAAATTATTTTTATTTTTGTAAATAAAACTCGACAAAATTTAATTTGATCCATGTTCTCATTATAAAATTACTTAATAAAATCTTCCTTATATCCAATTGAGTCACAAATTAGCAAAAAACATGATATAGTGAAACTTCCGACTGAACTTTAGAAATAGAATCTAACTAAATTCATAAACACCTTAAAACATCAATTAAATGTTTGCTAAGTTAGATTTAATAAATTGTCGATATTATTTACTTACATCGTATGTAAAAACGATTCAGCTTTAAACTGCATCATGCACTCCTTAGCACGTTTGTTACATAAGTACAAAGAATCCTTCGATATGTGAATCCATGGTGAGAAATAAGAGTTATCATAACCGATGAATGAGATGACGTGATGAGTTCACTGCCATTTCTCGATGCCGATAACTAACACAATCAACATTTATCCAAATTATGGAGTAACAGTTTTGCACCTTCCCACACATGGATTCTATTGGTGGATTTTTTCTATAAAATCATCTATCAAATAATAGAAAAACATTAAATAAACAGCTTAACAAACACTCCTGAATGAGAAAGAATAAATTAACAAGACCACATAGATAACTTCAGATTTTACCTTCATATGCTATGAACGATTAACATGTTATGATCTGCTCCTGACAGTGTTCAAAGATTAGTGTGTAACATAAGATAATAAATGTAATAAAATTCAACTCTAGAAAGAAGAAAAGGTTGATAGCAAAATATTCTGCAAAGAATAATGAAGTTATGATATATATTTTTCTTTCACCTCGTTAGATTACAGATATCTATAATATATCTATAATCTCATACAGCCGAAACAACAAAACTAAAAGTATTCGAAGCGATTATAATATGTTACTTATGAAACCAAAGAAAATTGCTTACATCGAATCAAAAATATCATTTTTGGGGGGCTATTCCTGGATCAGGGTAAACTATTTCCATGGCAGTAGCTGCTTTAAAATGTGAATTGGAATGCAATAGAACCTGGGTATAAATAGAGTTTGTGGTGGTTAAATCCTTAACCCTAATCTGAATAATACATATTCTCAGGTTGGGCCCAATAATTGTTAGAAATGGTATTATATTAAATAAAATCACATTAAAGAAACATACTAAATGTCCTAAAATACAATTTAAACTTTAAAGAAGATTTTATATTGAACTCGGGGTAAAGAAATCCACGTTGGATTATTTCATGATGGGTTTTATATATGTTGTATTATTGATAATTGATGTACGATAAAGTATTCTATATATACGTATGCCTAGATACATGTTGGTGATTTTATACAAATGTTCGAAGTATTATGTTGTTTGAGTAACAAGAAACAACTTTAAATACACAAGTAGTCGTTGTTTAAATTACTATTAAAAGAAGAAAGGCAACCGTATAAGTGATCGACGTAAATGTATTAAAACCGTACATGTATTTTTACAAAATTCACGCGCAATTGGTCCTACAAAATCTAAGAAAAGCGTAACTAACAGCGTTATATAATCACGAGTTTCATTAATTAGAGATTTGAACAGTAAATGTCATAACGGGGTATGATGTTCCACGTGCGTTGCTGGTAGTTCTAAAATTGACAATTTTTACATGTAGATTACATTTGGTTTGGATTGTATTTAATATATTTATATCTAATTTGTG
Organism: Calendula officinalis; assembly: GCA_963853835.1. Taxonomy (NCBI): domain Eukaryota; kingdom Viridiplantae; phylum Streptophyta; class Magnoliopsida; order Asterales; family Asteraceae; genus Calendula; species Calendula officinalis. The sequence continues at coordinate 10,530,788 of OY970821.1, read as the reverse complement.
AACAAACAATGATGTATGATCATGTTTATTGTAGTTACAACAATAATAATATTGTTTCTATATATGAAAGTTACTAACAAAGAATTGGGTTATTAAAAATTTTTGGAATGACGAAACTACCTTTGGGTCTTTTGTAAATCTAAACCGGATCAAAGACTTTCCTCTTTCCCCTAAACCTCAGCTGAATTATCCGTCGCTACGCTGTTCCCAAGGACTAGCAGAATCGAAATAGCGAAATTCTTGGGTCATCTCAATGGGTTCAGATATTTTACTATAAGGTAAGTGAGGACTTCTTCCAAGAACGGATTCTGACCCGGCCCGACATGACGTTTGCTGTGAATCAAGTCTTTCAGTTTATGCATAAAACACTATGTCTGTAATAAGTATCGGACCATGAAAACTATCTGTGAAATTTACACTTTTAGTTGATTTCTTTTTATTTCTTCCTTTTTTTTTAATTTTACCTTTGTATGGTTAATTAAAACACAATTCTATCACATCCTTGAAAATTATAAATTAAAGTACGTTAATTTTGTTTCCTTTTCTGAAAAAAAAATATGTATTCTATATTATCTTGTAATTAATTAATTTTGGTGTGGTTATCCAAAACTTACAATGATTTGTAAATTAAAAATATACAATCAAATAACTTAGATGATTTGGAAGTCAAAATTAATTCGGAAATAAGAAAAAAAACATATAATAATAATTGATAATAAAACACGTATGGTTACAAGTTAGGGCTTATTTAAATAATAATATTTATAAATAATAACAAAAGTTGAACAATTAACATAAATATATGCATAATCCATTTAAATATGGTGTTATTACTTTTTTATTATCTCCTATTTTTTTAATTGGATACGTTATGCTTAACATTAACTTGATTCTTTAGGCACTTTAGGTAGTTTAATAATTCTCCATTAATAAATTTAATTGATTTCCATTTATACTCCTTTTTATTTAATAATCTACCACCTGTGAGATTATAGACTTAATATTCTCTTTTATAATATGTAACTACCCTATAACCCGTGATAAATCACTAACGGCTTGTAATAATTTAATAATATTATAATTCCAAAACAACATTATATGCAAGAGGTCAATAAAACAAACAACCCGGTATTTTGACGATAATTGGATATCCCATTTTATCTTATAAAGAGTAGCCAAATTTATAATAAAGTACATGTTGTTTTCAAACATTTATAAATCAATCAATCTCAATTAGATTTCTGCTATTAAATGAGATAATCGATTTGTAATGAGATAATCGATTTGTGCAACTCTTTAACAAACTACTTGTAATGAGATAATCGATTTGTGCTTCTAATATCATGTCCTAAGGAAATAAGTTAAATAAAACCCTAATATGAAAAAAAAAACATATTTATAAAACTTTGTAATTATCAAATTAAACATATTTTAATACGTATTATTAAAATATTTTAAAACATATTAGACATAATTATCAAAAAATTTTATGGAATTATATTTGAATTTTTTAATACTATTAAAATATATTAGACGGGTTGTATACAAGGTAGTCCTTAATTTTTATGTAGTCCCAAGAGACATATCTCAATTATTGATTAATTATAAGTAATGATCAAAACTAATCACATATTTGGAGGCGTTTTTTGGTCATTTAAGAAAAAGTATTTATATTTATTTATTTTTTAGAATTATAAGTTTAATTGGAAACTTTGAGTGAATTGAATGCTCTAAACATGTGCCTAAGGGGGCACATGTTAGAAAAACCCAATTATAAAAAAGATAAATTTAAGTAAAAAATTAATTATACATTTTAATTATTTTATAATAGTGTATAATATTTGATGTGGTGAATAGTATTGCATTAACTTCAGATTATTCTAAAATAGTGTGCTGCTTAGTGTAAATATTGACGGATACAAATGACATTTAGTGCACACATTGAAATGTGTAGTACAAAGTGTAGATAATCAAGCAAGCTATCAATCTATTACTTAAGGTTTGATTGTGATTTTGGTAAGAAAATAGGAAGAAGAGAGTTAGGGTTTTAGAGAGAGAGAGAGTAGAGAGAAGGAGGAGGTTTTGCTTGAAAGTTAAGATTTGATTAATGGCAAAACTTAGCAATTAAGGCTTACACTTTGGTTTATATACCATGGCCTTAAGTGCATAATTAAACTAAGACTAATCCTAGGACTAATCTATCAACTGTACAATGTCGGCAATCTTGCCCCCTAGACTATTACTTACAATCTAAATATGACCTAACAATCCTCCCCTTTGTAACAATAGTCTAGGTTGCATATCTTTGAAGTCTTCTTTGTTTGCAAAGCTGGTACTGATTGACAAATAGTTGTGCAGTTTTGTTGAAGAAGCAGCTCCAGCTTTTGAAATTCGGTGATAATGATACTTTTAATTGGCTTTTTGACCAATAGAAAGTATCTCAGAAGACTTCAAGCAAATCGATGATATTTAGACCCATGTTGATAATGTTGGAGTACGGTCATAGAATCCCTTATCTGATGCATTGACTGTTGTTGATAAGAATGGAGTACAGTCATCAGATCCTCTATCTGACATAGTGACCGTTGTTGATAAGAATGGAGTACAGTCGTCAGATCTTCGCACAAGAAAATATCATGGTAACCAAGGATCACATAGATTTCCTTTTAACACAACAGTTACAGAAACTGTGTGACCTACGTTCAGTGTTGGCTTTGATGTTAGCACTTCCATTCGATCATCGTGGAATACCAATAATTTTGGTATCACTTGAATATTCCGGCAATACCGGTTAGATATGCTTGGTGGAATGCCTGTGTCCTATAGAAATTTAGTTCGGTTCTAGACTCATTACGTGGACAAACGAAGGCGAGGACTGGAGGTTGGTCATCTTTTTCAATATCAACAATCTCCAAATGAGATGTCGGTAGTAGATGTGGTAATCTCCGTGATTTTGAAACAAGTACTTTTTGTACATGAGTGGTCAGTAGGGGTTGTGAAATGCATCACTGGGTCCATGATGTCTTAATCGGAAAGCAATTTATGCAGTCTGATATAGATGTGGTTACCCGGTCTTTTGTTCGGTTTAAGGAGGGTTTTCCGTTTTCTTTAACCCTTTCTCACACACTCCTCAATCAACTCACTTTTTCATTTTCAACCACACCCTCGTTTTTGTGTTCCCATGTGATAAGCTGATTTGCACCCCATACTCCATACCCCCTCTCAATTTTTACCTCAGCGCACCCCAATCAAGATCCCACGATACTTGATTATGCTCACCTATATTGTCGATGGCTCCGGGGAAGATCATGCTGGATATAGCAGATCATAGGAGTAATTTGAGAGTTGTCTATTACGCTCATGTGCATTTTAATCAGCTTTTGAAAGATGTTGCATTTGAGTAGGTTCACATGGATTTTTCATCGGAATTTGATGTGTTTCTGGTATAAGTTGTTGACTGAATGATTGTGGATTTTAAGGCACAACAACTTGTTCTTTTAAGGTACCACCAGACTCACATAGAGTATCTGTTAGCACACGGTATGAATTGGTAGTCGTTTGCACAACCGTTGATTAAAATGTGTGACATGCGTTTAGAGTTGGCATGATTTTAGCTCTAGCAAGATTTCCACTCGATCCTCGTGAAACATCAGATTGTGATGCCACTACAAGTGTTCCGATGGATTCACGGAGATCCATTTTTGTAGTGAAAGTGTCCTATATTGGAAGATTCTTGAGGGTGAGAACTAGACACACTGTGCATACAAAGAGACTTAACCCGGGGCAGGAGGTTATTATGTTTCAATACCGACATACTCCGAATGATTAGTCAGTAGATTTTGTACTACGTCCCCTAATGAAATGAAACAATTCATGTTGAGAGGAATTTGAGTAGTTGGTGGTGGCGTGCATTTGCTTTACGGGGCTAGTAAAGTCTAGTGAAACATCCAACGCATCAATGATCACCTATTTGTATAGTTGCCCGGTTTGTTGACGGTTTGTGTCACACCCCGCCAAACATGAGTTTTACTTCATTTAAAAACGTTTTGTGGAAGAACGAGGGTGTAACTTTCATGATTACATAGCAAAAATTAAGCAAACAAATAACCACGCAATAACGAAAATAAAAGGTGTTTCACTTTCCAAAAGTACAAAGTTTCCAAAAATAGTAAGTTTCCTAAAATAGAAATTGTTTTGAAATGAAATGATTGTTCATAAACTTAATGTTTTAATCATGGCTGACGACAATCCCACTGCTCATATCCTCCAGTTCCACTGCACCTAATTACCTGGAAAAACATAAATAATAAAAGGGTCAACAATAATGTCGAGTGAATCCACAGGGTTAATGTAAAATATAAGGTAAAGTGTCTTTGCTACCCAAAATATTTGTTATGAAAATGTTTTATGACTGAAAAGCATAAGGTTCAACACTCATATAGTATGAGATGTAAATATGAAAAATGAAATGTAATTGTAGAATATCTACAATTACTAATTTTGTTTATGAAAATGTGTTGAACAAGTTGTTATGTTTGACATCGCATGAACTGTTATCCCCAACAGGTAGCTAGTCTATTGAGTTAATATACCAACCCCTAAGTCCACAATCAACACTTCAACTACAGTATGTTATGTTCTTTTATGGATATACACTCCCGGAACTGTCTTGGATAAACCAAGTAATGATCAAACGTTAGTTGGGAGGATGAGTATCAGCCAATAGTACTATCTGCATATCCATGTTCTAGATCCACTAGTTAATGATTGCTGGCACCTTAGTCCGGTATAATAATTGTTTGTCATACCGATGCGATAATGAAAAAGTATAGATGTTATACAGTCATAGTAAAACAGTAGCAATTGTGTTTATGTTTTCCACCCCAAAGTTTATAAAACAGTAAAAGAGTAAATGGGGTATGTGGACTCACATGGGCAAAGCTTAGCGACAAAATTAGGTCAGAGGAATCCTTCAAAGACTCCTAGCTTCCTAAATAATATAACTACTAATTAGACTAAGCTAATACAGGCGATTCTAGATTCGATATAAAGTAAATGATATGCAATTAATGTTATGTTTTATGTTTTGTGACATCGGATGAACTTGGATCATTGGGCCTTAATGGGCCGAAATGAAATGAAATGAAATGGGCTTCGAAGTGAAATGAAATGGGCTTGGGTTAGGCTTATTGGGCCTAGATTGAGCTTATTGGGCCTAATGGGCTTAGATGGGCTTAATGGTCCACTAGGTTGGGCCACTTGGGCCTCTTATTGGGCTTAGGTCCAATTAGATTGGGCCATGGATTGGGCTTGGGCCCAATTACGTTCGGTTTGGGTATAAGTGGGCCAAAAGTTTGGGCTTTGATCCAAATGGGCTTTGATACTAATGGGCCAACTAAAGTTTGGGCCCGATAGACTAAGGTAGATCGATATGGGCCAAGTACGGGCCTTGGCCCGATTGGGTATTCGGGTTTGGGTTGATCGGTTGGGTCAAGATCCGGCCTTGACCCGGTTTGACTTATGGGTCAACATTGGTCAATCCTAGAAGTCAACATAGGTCAAAATTAGTCAACAAAAGTCAACTAGGGTTTCTAGATTTCGGCTAGAGTTTAGTGTTCGGTTATGGGGTCCGGTTTAGCATAGGTCTTGGTCAACGAAAGTCAAATTTAGCTAGTCTAGGTCAAAAAGTCAAGCATGCAAGTCAACTAGGGTTAGGGTTTGATAAGGGTTCGGCTAGGGTTGGCCAAAGGCCAAAACCCTTCAGGTTTGTGGCTAGATTCGGCTAGATCGGTTCTAGATGTAGGAAAACCTTGTAGTATTCACATGGCGGAACTTGAATACCACATTACTAGTTCTCTACTAGTCAATGAGATCACGAGAAAGAGAAGATGATGAACATTACCTTTAGATAGCTAAAGAAGTGATCCACCTCTACTGCACCACCTGGACACGCTGCAAGACCGCGTTGTACCAACAAAGTATCACACAAGAACTTGTGTGTGTGTGTGCCTTGCGTCGAACTCGAACACAAACCGAAGCCCTTGGGGTTTCTTGGTTTCGGCTGAAAAGAGAGAAAGAGGGAGGAGGGATTAGGGTTTTGGTGATGTGAAAAGTGTAAGCCCTAAACCCTCACATAAGCCTTCTATTTATAAGGCTAGATATTACGGTTTAGTCCTTGGAGTTTAATTATGATTAATCTCATAATTAAACTTCATATTATCACTTTAAACCCTTGGACTTTTACTAGTTAATTAATTAACTATTAATTAACTGTCGTTAAATACTTAACCTAATATTTAACCATCCTCAATAATAATTAACTTATTATTATTTATTCTCTTATTTATAATTAACTTAACTAGTTAATTATTCCACACAACTTACTTTATTCGGTTGTCCATTATTGGGTGTGTAGTGGTGTGACCCTTTAGTGTCTTATAACATTGGACACGGTGACACGTGTACTTATCTGTGCACATAAATCCTTCAGACTCCCACTTGTGCAAGTTAAGAAACACTTTCTGATCATCGTTGGCCTAAAGCGGTCCCTAGCCAGACATTTAGGATAACCAGGTTATAAGAACTCTTACATCCAGAGATAATATTCATAAAATGAATAACACTAACAGATTTTCCTTTCGCATCACGATATTTCTTAATTTGAGTAATAGACATGGAGCAGGGATCTTGTTCTATATACTCAAATTTTCTCGACTCTGATTTCGACTTTCTACAGTAACGGATTACCAAATGATCTAATCATTCTCCGAGCGCGGCCACGCATTTCAGTAGTCTTAATCGTCGAGCGGCCATGAAATATCTCTTCTAGTTAAAGAAGGTGCAAATTCCATCATGACATTTGTGTTATCTTGCCCACGACTTCCGCTGTCTTAGTCAAGTTCCTTATGATCACCCTTTTACGGTGTGACGGTAGATAAATGCTAAAGATCAGAAGTCATCGTGTCTCAAACCAAAACGTCTCAGGTCAGAGGACATCTACTCGAAATTACTCATGCTTGGGCTCCATGAAGTAATCTCGATCTTTTGGTCACGTCTAATGTTTAGCAAACTCTGTAAACATCTATGAATATTTATTTTAACAACCCTTGTTTCTCTATTCAATAACTATGAAATAGATAAATATTCATAATGGTATTAACTCTTGAATCTAGCTCCCACTAAATTCAAGCAACCATAGATAATTTAGATACTCAAAAACTTTGTGTATCAAGGATAGGTTTAAAACATGTTAAGAATAGACAATGTGAAAATATTACGTAAAACTTTCTATTTCAATCCCACGAAATGTTATTACATAATGTATCGATTTCAAAAATGTCTATGATTCTAATCAAAATTACTAGCTACCAATATTTAGGTACTGCATGCCTATAGCGTACGCATGTTTCTCATGCTTTGGTCCAACTAGTGGTTTTGTCAACGGGTCAGCGACGTTGTCATCCGTTGGTATTTTCTTAATTACAATATCACCTTCTCTTACATACTCACGTATGCGGTGATATTTCCTGCGTACATGCCTGGTCTTTTGATGCTCTCTTGGTTCAACAGCTTGCGCTATTGTTCCACTATTATCACAGAATATTTCGATAGGTCTAGAGATACTGGCAATAACTCTAAGATTCTCGTTAAAATTCTTAAGCCACATGGCTTCTTTCCCAGCATCATTTGCGACAATGTACTCAGCCTCTGTAGTCGAATCTGCTATCGTATCTTGTTTCTGACTCTTCCAAGATATAGCTCCTCCATTTAGTGTGAAGACAAATCCCGATTGAGATTTGTAATCGTCTCTGTCAGTTTGGAAGCTTGCATCTGTGTAACCAGTTACACGCAATTCTTCCAACGAACCTCCAAAGACCAAGAACATTTCTTTCGTCCTTCTCAAATACTTGAGAATGTTCTTGACAGCCACCCAATGGGGTTCACCGGGATTCTTTTGATATCTGCTTGTGAGACTTATGGAGTAAGCAATATCGGGCCAAGTACATAGCATGGCATACATGATTGATCCAATTGCCGAAGCATATGGTACCAAACTCATCCTAGCAATTTCCTTGCTAGATGTGGGACTCTGAGCTTTGCTCAGTGTAATGCCATGTGTCATTGGAACGAGTCCTCTCTTGGAATCACTCATACTGAATCTCTTCAGTACTTTGTCAATGTATGTACTTTGACTAAGTCCAATAAGCCGCCTAGATCTATCCCTATAGATCTTTATACCTAGTATAAACGCGGCTTCTCCCAAGTCCTTCATTTGGAAACATTTACCTAACCAGGATTTTACTCCTTGTAATGCTGGTATATCGTTTCCTATAAGCAGTATGTCATCAACATACAAGACTAGGAAGATTACTATGCTCCCACTGAATTTTGTATAGACACACACCTCGAACTCACTCTTGACAAAACCAAACTCTTTGATTCTTTTGTCAAAGTGTAAGTTCCAACTTCTAGATGCTTGCTTCAATCCATAAATGGATTTTAGCAATTTACATACTTTATTAGGATTCTTTGGATCAGTAAAACCATCCGGTTGTATCATGAATACGCCCTCATTCAACTCCCCATTAAGGAAGACGGTTTTAACATCCATATGCCATATCTCATAGTCGTAATATGCTGATATGGCCATAAGAATTTTAATAGACTTAAGCATGACGACTGGCGAGTAGGTTTCAGAATAATCCACACCATGTGTTTGCGTGAAACCCTTCGCAACGAGTCGTGCTTTGTAAGTATGTACTTTCCCCTTCATGTCGGTTTTCTTCTTGAAAACCCATTTGCATCCAACAGCACGAGACTGTGGTGGCAAGTCTGATAACACCCAAACTTGGTTGTCATACATGGATTGCATCTCTGCTTGCATAGCCTCGAGCCATCTTTCAGACTCTATGTCGTTAGCAGCTTCGCTGTAGGTTAATGGTTCTAGTAGACTTCCATCATCTTCATCGATCATGAATCCAAGATACCTATCTGGTTCTTGGCGTGGTCTACTGGACCTACGCGGATTGCGTGTCTCTTCTTCCTCAACCGGTGAGTCTGGTTGGGAATCAACAATTCTTTGTTGAGCTATTGGTTCGACTGAAGTCGTAGGTGGATCTTCGTTCTCTTCAATTTCTTGAAGCTCTATTTCTTTTCTTGGAGTTTCAGTTCCTAGAAACTTCTCCTCCAAGAAGACACCTTTCCGAGCAACAAAGACTTTGTTGTCTTCTTGATGATAGAAATAGTATCCTAAGGTTTCCCTTGGATATCCAACGAAGATACACTTGTCTGACTTGGGGTTTAGTTTGTCTGTGAAGTTACGTCTAACGTATGCTTCACAACCCCAAATCTTGAGAAAAGATAATTTAGGCTTTCTCCCCGCCCAGTGCTCGAACGGAGTCTTTTCTACTGACTTGGTCGGAACCCTATTCAGTGTAAATGTTGCAGTTTCGAGTGCATGTCCCCAAAATGATAGTGGTAGTGGGGCGCGACACATCATTGAACGTACCATGTCTAAAAAGGTGCGATTCCTCCTTTCTGATACGCCATTCATCTGAGGCGTATACGGAGGTGTGAGTTGTGAAACAATCCCACATTCCTTCAAATGATCGTCGAACTCTTGGCTTAAATATTCGCCTCCTCGGTCAGACCGAAGTGACTTAATTTTCTTGCCTAGTTGGTTCTCTACTTCCCTCTGATATTCTTTGAACTTGTCAAAGCTATCAGACTTTGGTCACATAAGAAAGACATAACCATACCTACTGAAGTCGTCAGTAAAGGTAATGAAGTAGCGGTATCCTCCTCTGGCTTCTGGAGTAAAGGGTCCACACACATCTGTGTGTATAATCCCTAACAACTCGCCTGCCCTTTCATTGTAGTGGTTGAAAGGGTCTTTTGTCATCTTGTCAGATAAACAAGCTTCGCATATTGCATATGATTCCAAATCAAATGGCTCTAGAATTCCATCATCGTGGAGCTTCTTAATGCGAGTCTCGTTTATATGACCTAAACGACAATGCCAAAGATAAGTTTGATTCAAGTTACTCTTGGATCTTTTACTTATATGATAAACGTCTCGTTCTATGTTATTTAGATTTAATGTGTATAGACCATTATGAGAGTTTGCGTTAAAATATAAAATGTCATGTTTTAAACACGAAATTGTTTTTCCATAAAACTCATAATAAAAACCACTATCTATAAGTAAATCAAAAGAAATAACATTCTTAATAAGTCTAGGAACATAATAACAATCTTTAAGTTCCAAGACTCTTCCTGAAGGCAACTTGAGAAGATATGTTCCTACGGCTTCAGCTCCAACCTTGGAACCTTCGCCTACTCGTAGTTCAACATCCCCTCGTCCCATCCTCCTGTTCTTCTTAAATCCCTGCAAATGATTGCAAATGTGATAACCACATCCGGTATCCAATACCCAGGATTCACTAGAAGTAACGAGACAATCAATCATAAAGATACCTGAATCGCTGACAAAGTCAGCGTCCAACAGCCCCACGTCCGACGTGTGCTCGCAAATATCCTTGATACCACAAGTTGGGCAACACAAATCAGCAAAGTCATTCAACCACTCTTGAAACTCGTCCTCCTGAATCTCAGGGAGAGATTTTTCCTCTAGCCTTTGAACATCGCGTATACACAAGAGATTCTCGTGTAGACCTGCGACACTCAAATCAAAATTCCCGACTATACGTATTACCATGTCCCGATAGTACTAAGTGAGAGATCCAAACAAGAACAGGACTTGTTCATGTTCGTTTGATGTGCCAGTAACTAGGGTGAGACAATCTAGTAACCTCCTTATGTTGATAAGGTGATCACTCAGTGGTTGATCATCTTTCATTTTCGACGAAATGATTTCTTTTAAAATGAATTGCTTGCTATCTTCAGTACTATCTTTAAACGTCTCCTCAAGATACTGGACAAACTCATAGCATGGTTTCTTACGTAGATTATCAGTAAGCTCTGATAATGAAGTAAGAATAAGAATCGACATGACTTGTGATTCATCTGCCAGATACTGATAATAAGCGTCAAGCTCGTCATCCCGGGCATCTTGCCCTGGTTGTCCCTTGGGCACCTCGTCTATCACGTACAGTAGATTCTGTGCTTTTAGGTAACTCCTAAAGTGCACCTTCCAAACTTTGTAGTTCGGACCAGTAAGCTTTCATTTTCCAGTGATGAACTTTCGCGATTCGTTTGGTGAGTAAAACGGAATTTCTGACGGTACAGACATCTATAAGAAAAACAACAAACGGTTAGTAAGATTAGATAAAATAAATAACTTCTAACATTATTACCTTTTAATAATAATAGTTAGACTAGGACCCATATTTCACGCCCTCTAATGCAAGGTTTGGGCACTTCCCATTAGAGCCACGCTATTTCTGGTAGGTATAGTCATACCGATCGCCTCTAGACTAGAAACGATTCCTAGATCTTCGAGATACTAAGTTGAACAATAAACTTGTACATGTTTTAATCCCTCTAATGCATTTTGGGCCGGGACTCCCGATTATCACCAAAATAGATCGTACCACCTAAGACAGTGCGATGCCTTGCGCCGGGACTCCCGATTATCACAAGACCCTACGCACCCTAACACTCGCAATGATTTGAATCCACATCTAAGGTTCTTTCTCCTTACAATGTGAATATCGTTTAACAAGTGAGGTGTTCCATTAGGTGGGTTGCACTCTGATCTAAGATTTTCTAAAAAGGATTTTTCCTTTGTTCGAAAAAGTTAGCCAGTTTTTAATTACTTGGTTTTATAAACTAACTGTTTATAAATTCCACTTTTAGTTTGTCTTTTATAAAACTTGGCTTATAAACAAACTGTTTACTTTACCATTATTAATTTTAAAACTTGGTTTTCTAAACAAACTGTTTATAATCACCATTATATTAATTTATACCTTGGTTTTCTAAACGACTGTTTATAATTACTATCTTATAATTAAATCTTGGTTTTCTAAAACAAACTGTTTATAATCACCATCTTATTATTTCATGTTATAATAAATAAATAATACTTGCAATTTCGAAAAATTGCCATGCCATAACCCCAAAGACTTGGTTTTGTGTTTTATGTATTTAAAATAAAAACTTTATAAAAATTTCCGAAAAATAAAAAGTAATTCGAAAAATTTAAAGTAAACACAATATCACTTCTTTTGGGTTATGTCATTCTAATTAATTAAAAAAACTGATAATTTAAATTACCAAACTGATAATTATTAAATTACCCATAAACCGGTTTCTTATTTCCTCCTTAATTTCATAATTGTCTTGATTTTAATAACTATTAAAATCATTAGGTTTAATTTAAATGTTAATAATTGTTATTATTATTTAGACGAAAAATAAGTAAACTAGTCAACTAAAATACTTATAGATTGACTTTTAAACATAAAATCTTACATAATAACTTGTAGATTTTATTCCTTGATTTAGACCATATCTTGGACTAAAATCAAAAGATATCTTGGTCTCCAAGAAACACCATCCAACCGAAACTCGGTGGACTCGGTTTTGGTCGACCACTCGGTCGTCGAACCGAGCTCCAACCGTGTCTCGGTTGGTTCGGTTTTGACTACCGTTTTATATATATATATATATATATATATATATATATATATATATATATATATATATATATATATATATATATATATATATATATATATATATATATATATATATATATATATATATATATATATATATATATATATATATATATATATATATATATATATATTCGTTAGTAATAATATTAATAATAAACAAATAAACTTGTTAAACATTTAAACAAAAAATTTAACATAATCTTTTCTTAATTTTGTCTTAAAACCCATTTATTCCAATTATTTAAAAACTTTGAATAATTTGCTTGGATTAAACATACTAGGTTTTATTTACTAAATAAAAAAAAAGAAACCTAGTTCTTTTTATCTTGAAACCTATTCAATCCAATTGTTCATAAACTTGAACAATGTTCTTGGATTTAATTTACTAGGGTTCTTTCTAAGATAAAAATAAACTTAAATATATGTATATATATGTACACGAATTCGAAAAAAACAAGGAAGAAAAAGAAGCCTAATTTCTTTTTATCTAGAACCCTATTCAAACCAATTGTTCATAAACTTGAACAATGTTCTTGGCCGAAAATTCTAGGGTTCTTTTCTAGATGAAAAGAAACTCAACCGAATCTCATTGAGATTAGTAGAAAGCTCTGATACCACTATACGAAAACCTTGTAGTATTCACATGGCGGAACTTGAATACCACATTACTGGATCTCTACTAGTCAATGAGATCAAGAGAAAGAGAAGATGATGAACATTACCTTTAGATAGCTAAAGGAGTGATCCACCTCTACTGCACCACCTGGACACGCTGCAAGACCGCGTTGTACTAACAAAGTATCACACAAGAACTTGTGTATGTGTGTGTGCCTTGCGTCGAACTCGAACACAAACCGAAACCCTTGGGGTTTCTTGGTTTTGGCCGAAAAGAGAGAAAGAGGGAGGAGGGATAAGGGTTTTGGTGATGTGAAAAGTGTAACCCCTAAACCCTCACATAAGCCTTCTATTTATAAGGCTAGATGTTACGGTTTAGTCCTTGGAGTTTAATTATGATTAATCTCATAATTAAACTTCCTATTATCACTTTAAACCCTTGGACTTTTACTAGTTAATTAATTAACTATTAATTAACTGTCCGTTAAATACTTAACCTAATATTTAACCATCCTCAATAATAATTAACTTATTATTATTTATTCTCTTCTTTATAATTAACTTAACTAGTTAATTATTCAACACAACTTACTTCATTCGGTTGTCCATTATTGGGTGTGTAGTGGTGTGACCCTTTAGTGTCTTATACCATTGGACACGGTGACACGTGTACTTATCTGTGCACATAAATCCTTCACTAGAGTTCAAGTTTAGCGATTTGTTTAGCTAGATCTAGGTATACGGTCATACCTAAGGTAGATCTAGGGTTCGAATCTAAGGCTAGACGAATCATATAACAAGATCATGATCAAGCACATCACATACACACACACTCGCACACAATCGTACGCATGCATGCATGTAGGCTACGGGTTTGAAGGCTAACCGAGACCACATGGCCTAGGGCCATGGTCTCGGGTTCGAATCTATCAAAACAAGGAAGGAAACTTTAAGGAAACAATAGAGATTCAAGTGATTACCTTGGTTCCGAACGAGATCAAGAAGATTCAAGGGTTTCGGTTTGCTTGGGGATCGGACGAACAAGATGAAGATGGGTATATGCTTCGGCTGAATTGGGATCAATAGGGTTTTAGGGTTTGGCATTTGTTTTGTATTTATAGTGTGAGTTGGCTAGGGTTTAGAAGAGGAGTTTGTGTTGTAGTAGGTCTCATTTAAATCACAATTGGATAACAATCAAATAGATAGATAAGGCCAACACCCCAAGGGGTGTTTTGGCCGAGTTTGACACGCACAAGAAGGGGGAAAGGTCGGCCATATATGTGGTCGGTCATGGCTAGGTGTCGTGTTTGCACGCTTGGTTCAATCGAGTCACATTTAAGTTAGATTTATACGTTTATTGTGTAACCGATAAAAGTTACCATTTTTAGTATGTTTTAGCTCAAATGTGTCACCATAAGAAAATAAGAATGTTGTGTTAACTAAAATAGCCAAACACTAATGTATGGTGTAAAATATGTAAGTTTGTTGTGTATTAGGATGCCAGAAATAGAAATGTCTATAAATAGAAACTTTCTAAATGAGGAAAGTTCTAGAATGAAATGAAGTTACATACCCGAAATATCGAGTTGTCACATTCTCCCCTGGTTGAAGAAATTTCGTCCTGAAATTTAAGACGAAGCTTGAACAGGAGAGACAACGAGAAAAAGATGAGGATATTTCTTTCGCGTTTGGTCCTCACGTTCCCACGTGAATTCAGGACCTCTTTTGGAGTTCCATCTGACCTTGACAATTTTGATCTTGCTTCTTCGAAGGTTTTGTTCTTTCCAGTCAGATATCTCGATTGGTTCTTCAATGAAATGGAGTTTGTCGTCGATGATAATTTCCTCAGAAGGAACGATGAGCGAAGGATCATGAATAAACTTCTTCAAATTAGACACATGAAATGTGTTATGAACATTGCTGAGCTCCTTAGGAAGACGAAGGCGATAAGCAACAGCACCGATTCTTTCCAGAATCTAAAATGGTCCAACATAACGAGGACTGAGCTTTCCTTTCTTTCCAAAACGTACAACACCTTTCCAAGGTGCTACTTTTAGCAACACATGATCGCCAACAGTGAACTCTAAAGGCTTTCGACGATTATCAGCATAACGCTTTTGTCGATCTCTTGCAGCCTTGATGCGATCTTTGATCTTAAAAATCTTGTCAGTCGTTTTTTGTAGAATTTCAGGACCAGTAATCTGACGATCACCAATTTCAATCCAACAGAGTGGCGAACGACACTTTCTTCCATAGAGAGCTTCAAACGGTGCGGCCTTAATAGTTGTGTGATAACTATTATTATACGAGAACTCAGCTAAAGGGAGATGAGAATCCCAACTTCCACCAAAATCAATAACACATGCCCTCAGCATGTCTTCCAAGGTTTGGATTGTTCTTTCAGTCTGACCATCGTTTTGTGGATGATAAGCAATACTCATATCGAGGCGAGTACCGAGAGATTTTTTGCAATGATTGCCAAAAACGAGATGTAAATCGACTATCACGATCAAATATGATAGCGACTGGCACACCATGCCGAGATACGACTTCTTTCAGATAAATTTTTGTTAACTTCTCCATTTGGCAAGTTTCTTTAATAGGAATGAAATGAGCTGATTTGGTCAATCGATCAACAATTACCCAAATTGTGTCATGACCACTAGGTGTTCGAGGCAACTTGGTTATGAAATCCATATAGATTTCTTCCCATTTCCATTCAGGGATCTCTGGCTGTTGTAGAAGACCGGAAGGCTTCTGATTCTCTGTTTTCACTCTGGCACAAGTTAAACATTTGCTGACATAAATCGTGATCTCTTTCTTCATATTTGGCCACCAATACAATTCTTTGACATCTTTATACATCTTGTCAGCACCAGGATGAATAGAATATTTGGATCGATAAGCTTCATTCAAGATGACGCCGCGAACACTTACATGATTAGGAACCCATAAACGATCCATGAAATAAAGGGTTCCATCTTCCTTTGCTTCTAACTGCTTTTCCATACCACGCAAAGCTTCACTTTTGATGTTTTCTACCTTCAAGGCTTCAGCTTTGAATTCATGAACTTGGGAAGATAGATTAGAACGAACAGAAATTGGAAGGGCTCGAACACGACGAGGTTTAGGTTGCTCTTTCCGACTTAAGGCCTCATCTACCACATTAGCTTTACCAGGATGATACTTAATTTCACATTCGTAGTCATTCATCAACTCTATCCATCTGCAATGTCTCATGTTGAGCTCTTTCTGATTGAAGATATGTTGAAAGCTCTTGTGATCGGTAAATATTGTGCACTTGGTACCGTAGTGGTAATGTCTCCAAATCTTCAACGCGAATACAACGGCACCCTACTCAAGATCATGAGTTGTATAATTCTTCTCGTGGTTCTTCAGTTGTCGAGAGGCATAGGCGATCACTTTGTCATGTTGCATCAATACACAACCTAGCCCTTGGTGCGAAGCATCACAGTACACCACGAAATTATCGGTTCCTTCAGGAAGAGATAGAATAGGAGCAGAACATAATTTAGATTTAAGAGATTGGAAGGCTGATTCTTGCTTTTCTCCCCAGACAAATTTCTCATCTTTATGTGTTAACACCGTTAAATCCTTTGCAATCTTCGAGAAATTTTCTATGAATCTTCTATAGTAACCAGCAAGACCAAGGAATTGTCTTACTTCAGTTGGGGTCTTTGGAGCTTCCCAATTCTTTATGGCTTCTATTTTTGCAGGATCAACGTCGATACCTTCCTCGTTGATAATATGACCCGGAAATTGGACTTCACGCAACCAGAATTCACACTTGGACAGCTTGGCGTACAACTTCTCTTTCTCCAACAACTCAAGAATGGTTCTTAAGTGCTCTTCATGTTCTTCTCTCGAATGCGAATAATAAGAATATCATCTATGAAGACGATAACGAATTTGTCGAGATATTGCTTGCACACTCTATTCATGATACCCATAAACACAGCAGGTGCATTGGTCAAACCAAATGGCATTACCAAAACTTCGTAATGACCATAGCGAGTTCTGAAAGCAGTTTTGGGTACATCTTCATCACGAACTTTTAACTGATGGTAGCCTGAACGAAGATCGATTTTGGAATAGAAACTCGATCATTGGAGTTCATCGAATAGATCATCAATACGGGGAAGAGGATATCGATTTTTAATGGTTACTTTATTCAATTCACGATAGTCAATGCACATTCTCATTGAACCATCTTTCTTTTTAATGAAGAGGACCGGAGCTCCCAGGGTGATGAAACTTCTTGCATTTTAGACGGTGCGAGGCGATAAGGAGAACGCGCAATAGGCGCGGCTCCTGGAATCAGATCAATACGAAATTCGACTTATCTCCGAGGCGGCAGTCCAGGCAATTCACTAGGAAATACACCAGGAAATTCACGAACGATAGGAATGTCCTCAATCTTACGATCTTTGGACTTTGTGTCAATGACATGAGCAAGAAAGGCTTGGCATCCTTTACGAAGATATTTTTGAGTTTTCATGGAATTTATGATTTTTATGTTTTTGTTTCTTTGTTCTCCTTGAATTATTAAAGTTTCTGTTTTGGATAAGGGAATTCGGATTTGTTTGTTGTAGCATATTATTTCAGCACGGTTTTTAGATAACCAATCCATCCCTATGACGATATCAAAACTACCTAGCTCTACATGCACAAGGTCTATATCAAAAATGTGGTCATCTAGGTCAAGCTTACAACCTTTAAAAACTTCACTAGACCTAACGACTTTGCCATTCGCTAGCTCGATTTCATAATTAACTTTCAAACGATCAGGATTCAAATTTAAGAAACTTTTGAAGTCGGTCGATACGAAACTCAAGTCAGCTCCCGAATTAAATAAAATAGAGGCAAAATGATTGTTGATGATAAACGTACCAGTGATGGTATCAGGATTTCCGCGAGCTTCCTGAGCATTCATAACAAATGCACGACCACGACCATTCTGACGATCATTGTTGTTGTTGGCATTGCGATTGTTGTTACGATTGCCATTGTTGTTGTTGTTGTTGCCATTCTGATTATTATTGTTGTTCTGAAGCTTAGGGCAACGATTACGATAGTGGTTAGGATCACCACACTAGTAGTAGACAGGATTCTTAGGAGGATTGTTGGACGAACACCTTCTGAAATTGTGACCACAGCGGTCACACTTGAAACACTTCTCACACTGACCATCATGATGCCAATTACACTTGCTGCACTTGGGCTTGCTTCCAGCATAAGGCTTAGAATCCGGATTAGACTGATTGTTGTTCTGATTAGAGGCAGCATAATTCTTAGTCGTCTGATACTTGTTCCTTTTGTAATCACGCTTATTGTCGTAGGAACGCTTCCCATTTTCATTGCTCGAATTCTCAGAGGATTTGCTAGACACAACTAGCTTGTCTATGAACGATCCACTTCTCATAGCATCATCAGTCAACCTTGTTGCACGATTTACAGCATCTTCGAATGTTGTCGGTTCAGAGCAATAACATGAGTACGAATAAGATCATGAAGACCTTGAAGATATCTCTCGATGCGCTTAAATTCAGGGGAAACCATATGAGGAACGAGACGATCGAGTTCTTGGAACTTAGTCGTATAGGAAATAATATCAGATCCAACCATGGACAAATTCCCTAGTTCCACTTCAACTTTCTGTAGCTCTCTCCTTGGGCAAAACTTCTGAGTCAACTGATCCTTTAATGGATCCCAAGTCATAGCATCAGCATTAGCACGACCTAAGACTTGCACTTGAGAATTCCACCAGGACAATGCTTCCTTGGACAATGTGCTAGCAGCAAACTTCACCATGTTCTCAGGGGCACATTGGATGATACTGAAAATAGATTCCACCTTCTCAATCCAGTGGATGATAGCAATGGCACCTTCAGATCCAGAGTAGGTCGGAGGATGACAGGACGTAAAGGTCTTAAACGACTGACCTTGACGATTGGGATATGAAGTTTAAACAAATAAGGAAAGAAAAAAAAATGAACAATATGTTAAAATAAAATGAAAATAAATGAATATTCTTTTGTGGAGTCGAATGATATACCGTTGTTTCCCTCATTAGATGCACCAGCGGCATTCCCTCTTGCAGCGTTCATTTGAGCCATCGCTTCAGCGATTCAGCGCTCCACCAATTGTTCAATAGTCTCTGCGTTTCCTCCTCAAGCCATTGATGAATTACTGATACAAATAATACGATTTAAACAAAGAATTAAGGAAAGAATAATATAGAAGGATTATAGGAGAAATATATATACTTATCATAAGAATCGAAGAATAGATATACAATAGACGTAATAGTAGTAATAGACGTAGATATAGATAGTCGTAAATATAGTAGTAGTAGTAGAGACGTATAAAAATACAATTTATAGAAACAATAGAATTTACTAAAATATCATTTTATTAAACACTTTCCTAATACATAATAGTTTTAAAATATGGCACATACGCCAGTACTAAATAAAAGAAAATACTAAAATAGCTAAACAAAAAACCTAATAATAGTAATAGAAAAACAAATATAGACGATATGTAGATGACTAATCATATTCTGCTGGCTCAGATTCTTCCGTAGGCTCTGACTCTTCTTCTAGTTCTTCGCACAAGAAAGTATCATGGTAACCCAGGATCACATTGTAACGACCCGAATTTGTAAATAAATAAATTGTATAAAAATATGATAAATAAGGATAAATCGTTTAAGGAACGTAGGAATTGGTTTCGTGTCATTTGGACACCGTACGAGAAAGTTATAGGCGAAACCGGGTCGAGCCAAGGGTCAAAAAGTGCAGCCCTAGCTGCCCAAGGAAGTTCACGCCGTGAACTTAGGTTCACGGATCGCGAAGTCGTACCAGCTATATAGACTATCAGGCGTGAACTACTTCCCGACCAGGTCCCGATCGCGAACTTTGTGTGCGTGAAGGAGTTCACGACGCGAACTCCGGGTAACGATCGCGAACTTTGGCGACACCAGCATTTAATTCGGGAATGTCTCATTTATTACACACATAAACCCTAGTTTTCCCCACTCAACTTGTGTGTGCGATTTTTGATTGTAAAGTGACGTTTGGAGCTTAATCTTCATCAAATCTTGGAGATTCTTGCTCATAGTTGAAGATCAAAGGTAAATCTTCATCCCTCTTGTGTTATAAGTCTTAGATTCAAGTAGGGAAGCTTGAATCATAAACCCTAGTTATGGGTTTGGGCATAAATGGTTAAATGGAAGTAATGTAACTTAGATCTATGGTATTTTAACAAGGAAAATGTATTCATAATATGAATCTATGAAAAGATGGTGATTTATGGAATTAGGGTTTTGATAACTAGGGGAAATTGATGCTAGTAGTTGACTAGCCATGGATTATGTAGTTAGTATTGGGGATTGATGCAAACCATTGTATTGGTTTTGATAATAGGTTACCGATTGGAGGATTTGAAGCATTCAAATCTTGAGAAGTGATATTGGTGTTCAAGGAACACAACATTTGGATAAGCTTGGCTAAGGTGAGTACATGTGAATTTTCAAAACTGTGTACATAGTTAGTAAATGTTTATAATTAAATGTTTTTATCGAGTCTTTAAGTAATTTAGTTATTTATGTGATTTATGATGAATTGCTTATATGATGATGAATCGATTAACTGAATGAGAAATGATAGAGCTATAGGCTCAGAATGATAAAAGATAAGTGATGATGATGATGTTGATGTCCCTAGGGCCGTAGTAGATTGGAGGCATTCCGGTTATTACGGTACCTTAAGGTTAGTGGTAGATTGGAGGCATTCCGATTACCCAATACCTATGAGTCCCGGTAGATCGGAGGCATTCCGGTTACCGTGGATATGACGGTCTTGATAGATTGGAGGCATTCCGATTATCTTGACATTGGCCAAATGATGAAAGTAATGAAGTGACCCAAACAAACCTAGTAATATTATTATCAGTTTAAATGATATTATTTGACTAGTTGTTTATCGGGTCTAAAACCCATGTATCTCACGAGGCAATTTTGTCTCACGTACTATGTTTGTGTTTTGCTATGTACTCAGGTTCGGGATCGAAGATCTAGGAGGCCCGCTTAGAAGAGGCCTTGTTGAGATTAGCTCGGTGTTGATGATTAGAGTCCTTATCCTATGGTTAAGATATAATTTGTAACACCGTTTTTGTAAACTCTGATAATCTCGAACAAGAACCCTTTTAGTTTTTGTAAAAGCGGTAGTTGACACCGATACAATATTATGTATTTTGGATTAAATGTTATTTAAATGTGTTTTTAAAAATTGAGGTGTTACACACATAGATTTCCTTTTAACACAACAGTTACAGAAACTGTGTGACCTACGTTCAGTGTTGGCTTTGATGTTAGCACTGGTAGGATTTCCATTCAATCATCGTGGAATACAAATAATTTTGGTATCACTATGAATGTTCCGGCAATACCAGTTAGATATGCTTGGTGGAATGCATGTGTCCTATAGAAATTTAGTTCGGTTCTAGACTCTATACGTGGACAAACGAAGGCGAGGACTGGAGGTTGGTCATCTTTTTCAATATCAACAATCTCCAAATGAGATGTCGGTAGTAGATGTGGTAATCTCCGTGGTTTTGAAACAACTACTTTTTGTACTTGAGTGGTCAGTGGGGGTTGTGCAATGCATCACTGGGTCCATGATGTCTTAATCAGAAAGCAATTTATGCAGTCTGATATAGATGTGGTTTCCCGGTCTTTTGTTCGGTTTAAGGAGGGTTTTCCGTTTTCTTTAGCCCTTTCTCACACACTCCTCACTCAACTCACTTTTTCATTTTCAACCACACCCTCGTTTTTGTGTTACCATGTGATAAGCTGATTTGCACCCCATACTCCATACCCCCTCTCAATTTTTACCTCAGCGCACCCCAATCAAGATCCCACGATACTTGATTCTGCTCACCTAGACCTAGGACCGTCACTTTTTAGTTCCTATATTGTCGGTGGCTCCGGGGAAGATCATGCTGGATATAGCATATCATAGGAGTAATTTGAGAGTTGTCTATTACGCTCATGTGCATTTTAATCAGCTTTTGAAAGATGTTGCATTTGAGTAGGTTCACATGGATTTTTCATCGGAATTTGATGTGTTTCTGGTATAAGTTGTTGACTGAATGATTGTGGATTTTAAGGCACAGCAACTTGTTCTTTTAAGGTAACATTGGACTCACATAGAGTATCTGTTAGCACACAGTATGAATCGGTAGTCTTTTGCACAACCGTTGATTAAAATGTGTGACATCCGTTTAGAGTTGGCGTGATTTTAGCTCTAGCAAGATTTCCACTCGATCCTCGTGAAACATCAGATTGTGATGCCACTACAAGTGTTCCGATGGATTCACAGAGATCCATTTTTGTAGTGCAAGTGTCCTATATTGGAAGATGCTTGAGGGTGAGAACTAGACACACTGTGCATACAAAGAGACTTAACCCGGGGCAGGAGGTTATTATGTTTCAATACCGACATACTCCGAATGAGTAGTCAGTAGATTTTGTACTACGTCCCCTAATGAAATGAAACAAATTCCTGTTGAGAGGAATTTGAGTAGTTGGTGGTGGTGTGCATTTGCTTTACTGGGCTAGTAAAGTCTAGTGAAACATCCAACGCATGAATGATCACCTATTTGTATGGTTGCCCAGTTTGTTGACGGTTTGTGTCACACCCCGCCAAAAATGAGTTTTACTTCATTTAAAAACGTTTTGCGGAAGAACGAGGGTGTAACTTTCATGATTACATAGCAAAACTTAAGCAAACAAACAACCACGCAATAACGAAAATAAAAGGTGTTTCACTTTCCAAAAGTAGAAAGTTTCCAAAAATAGTAAGTTTCCTAAAATAGAAATTGTTTTGAAATGAAATGATTGTTCGTAAACTTAATGTTTTAATCATGGCTCACGACAATCCCACTACTCATATCCTCCAGTTCCACTGCACCTAATTACCTGGAAAAACATAAATAATAAAAGGGTCAACAATAATGTCGAGTGAATCCACAGGGTTAATGTAAAAGATAAGGTAAAGTGTAACGACCCGAATTTCTTTTGTGTTAAATAAATTATGAAATAAATATGATAAATAAGGATAAATCATTTAAAGAACGTAGGAATTGGTTTCGTGTCATTTGGACATCGTATGAGAAAGTTATGGACGAAATCGTGTCGAAAAGGGCAACAAAAACTGCAGGCCAAAGTTCACGCCTCCAACTAAAGTTCACGAACGTGAACTTTGCTCCGAAATGTTGGGTTTTTGATTTTTGGAAATTCACGATGAGTTCACGGCGCGAACTTTACTGGAACAGCATAAAATCGGGTTTTCTTGTCATTCCTCTCATTTCCAAACCCTAAAACATTCTCCCAAGTGTGAGTATACGATTTTGAGTGTAAGGAGGCCATTGGAGCTGATTTTCACACTCAATCTTGAAGATTCTCACTCCATTGTTGAAATTTAAGGTAAATCTCTACTCCTTTTAGTTATGGATGATGTTTTTGGGTGAAAATGGTGAAGTATGCAAACCCTAGTTGGAGGGTTTGTAATAGGTGATGAAACTGGGTTTATATAACTTAGATCTAAAACATATTGTCAAGGAAAATGTGTTCATAACATGGATTTGATGATTATCTAGCTAGTTATGAACTTTATTTTGGGAAAAATGGTGGTTTGGGTAACCTACCAAGTTATCTTTGGGGAAGATGACTAAGATGAGTGTAGAACACTCTTTGTAAGCTTAAGAACCCTGTGTTCTTGTTAGATTTGGGTTTTGATGATGGAAATCTTGAACTAGGGTTTTGAGATTTCACCAAGTTGGATGAACTTGGTGGTTAGGAGTGTTGTTATGGATTGTTTGGTGATTAGTTATAGATAATAACTAGTTATTGTGATGATATTGATGGTAGGTCAAGAAGACCTAAAGATTGGTGACATTTCACAAGTTGGAAGCAATGATTCGTGTTATTAAACGCGGTTTGGAGTTAGCTTGGCTAAGGTGAGTACATGAGACTTTTAAAACTGGGTACATAGCAAATGTTTTTTTTTTAAAATATATATGATGTTTTGTGAGTCTTTATTAATAAATGATTTTTAATAAAGATATGATTGAAAAGACGAGAAAGTGATAAATAGTAGACTATCTAAGTATGTCTAAAGTGATTGATGATTTTGAAAGAGATCATGATAATGAAAAGTAATTAATAACTAATTATTGATATGATGTAAAAGAGTATACTTTTATAATATGTGATTACTAATAATGAGACTAGTTGATTTGATTATGTGAATGCTAGTTAAGATTAGCATGTGGATAGATTGTATGATGGCCTTATGGCATTGATGATAGATGTGACATATAGTCACATGTAATGGTTATAACGGGTAGACTGATATAGGACAGGTACGTGATAGATCGGAGGCATTCTGGTTATCATGGTATCTTTAAATCGGGTGGATTGGAGGCATTCCGATCATCCAACAAGATGTTGTATCTTACTAGATTGGAGGCATTCTGATTAGTAAGATAAGATGGGTCACCTTGCTTGGACAAGGTGACAAAGGGGGTTCTACTGAATCGGAGGCATTCTGATTAGTAGGATAAAAATGGGGTCTCGTTGATTCGGAGGCATTCCGAACAACTTGACGGGTCGAATAGGCTATGAATGAATGTGATAGGATTACCGAGGAGGTGATTGATGTATATGAATGTGTTAGGGTTACCGCGGAGGTACCTAAGGTATATAAATATATATCTATATATATATTCATTATGTGTGATTATTTATATATTAATGTTGGGTCTAAAACTCATGTATCTCACGAGACTATTTTGTCTCACGTACTACTTTGTTTTGGCTATGTACTCAGGTTCGAGATTGAAAGATTAGAAGGTCGCGATAGAGGTGGCCTAGAGATGTTTAGCTCGGGAGCTTATAGGTAGATCCCGTTTATCCTATGGTTATGATATTATCTTTGTAACACCGTGTTTTATAACTCTGATAATCTTTTAAAAGGTTTTTGTCAAACCATATTTCAGGATATTGGACTTGTAATACTTTTATTTAAAAATATGTTTTAAAAGGTGTTTTATAAAGTGAGGTGTTACAACTTGGTATCAGAGCTGTAGTTTAAGTGAATTAGGTAGGTTTGACCTCCCTAGTCTTAAGCTATGCTAAGTAGGACCATATGTTTCCATAGGATGTCCATGAGTAGTATTTTGAGACCGTAAAGTGCGAGTATGATAGGGTCGATCCCTAAGAGAAATGTAATGATTTGGTATAAATGTGTTTTATTCGACTGTTGAGTCATCGTTTAAATCTTGATTGTGAAAATATTGGTATAACAAAAGGGTGAACTCGAGAAGAGGACAAGCTCCTCTAAGACAAGAAGTGAAATTATAATTGAGTTTTGTCATGTCGCGGTGATGATGGTAGTGATTCTGAATCGGATGAAAAGGAATGATGTTCATTCAAGACATTGATGGCGTGTAAGTTGGATGTGTAATTGGGAAGTACCAAACCGGGGGCCGTGATTCGGTGGATTCGTGAAACTGAGCAAGTGCTAAAGATTAGCAAGTGTTAGGAGGAAGATAATGTGACTTCTACAGCTCGTCTACTGGGAGAGTGATGTGTGGTCGCGGTGGAATGCGATGTTCGAAGCATTGGAAAAGGGAGTGTGGTACGAGATGTCATGGAAGAAGTTCGCGGGCAGATTGTTAGGGAAGTTTTGTCCCAAAAGTGTACTTGGAAATTTTTTTTTAAAGAAAACTTATTGCTAGAGATGTGAAGAAGATTATTCAACGAAAGGTCAATGAATCGTCATCAAATGAAGAGAAAAGGAAGTTCGATGGTAGCTTGGAGTCAACAAAGAAAGAAAATCTCGTTCAAAGTTCGTCGAATCATGTTGATATGAAAGGTGCAAAGGTGTGGTGAGTTTTCCTTAATTGTTAAATTGATGGTGTGAGGTTCGTGTTTTATTGGTGAATCGTCGCACGATTTGGTGCTAAGGAAAAATGACATGTATGAGTATGGGTGAATCGTTTGGTGTGGAAATACACTCGGGGACGGTTTCCCCGGTTCGTTATGTGTAAAGGTATGATATGCGTGAGTGAATGAGCGATTGGTATGTCGCGGGTAATTAGGATATTAAAAGAAATATTATCACGAGAAAAATAAATGATTTCAATGAAAGGATGGTAGTACGCGGAAGTTCTAAGACTTAGTGAGAATGGTTTATATGGATGTGAAACCATGTAAGGAAAAAGTTCAGTAAAATTTGTAGCACTTGGTGGGAATAAGGATGAGTGATGTGGTATTACCATATGATAACGGTAAAGAGAAGAATGATGAAAAATATAGCGAAGTTTCAAAACTCATGAATAGAAAATATGTTGGAAAGGATGAGCATCGGGGATGACAGAAATTAGTAATCGAAAATGGTTGAGTAACAATTGACAATTAGTCATGACAAAAGTTTGTATCATGGATGATAGATTCGATGCTAAGGGTGAAAGGTTAATTAACGGTAAAATGTACTAGAAATGGTATGCTAAGTCAAGGGTATTAATTATTGGAAAAAGGACATAGAAATAATGTGATAGGTTATGTTTGGATTATGGATTGGAGTCAATTAGTTGACTCGAGTTGACCGGGTGATTCGGTAAAATATGGATAATAGAATGAAATGGTGGTTACCTAGGTGGTGAAAGAAGGATTGGGAATTTTAATAATGAGAAAATGAATCGACTAAAGATTATTGGTAAAGAGTAAATTGGTGGAAAACATGAGAAATGTTATGTGTATACCGGGTGGTATAAAGGGATAAGTGGGAGTAATGATAAAAAAAAATAAAAATAAAAAAAAATATATATGATTTTAGGAAGGTAATATTATGTGAAATGTGGGGAAATGTAAATTGGATAGAGAATGTGATTAGTTATGAAAGAAAATGATAGCATGATGCTAAGTGAATGATGCATACATGAATTGTATGCAAGATAAAATGGTATTGTATGGATCTTGTTAGATCGAAGGCTTTCCGGTTAACGAGATTTGATGAGTCACTATGGATTGGAGGCTTTCTGATCATTGTGACAGTTGGAATCGTGATGGATTGGAGGCTTTCCGATCATCTCGATAAGATAGTTAAAGTATAATTTGTTATATAAGGGATATGGTGTTTGTATCTGGCGTATGTAGAACCGTATGGTTAGTTATTGTTATGATTTTTATGGCAAGTGAGAACTTGGGTTGAAAACACGGGTCATGTTTAAGTATAGGTAGGTGTGAGAGATGCCTAAAAGTTTATAAATTATGGAAAGGGATGCTTATAGAAAGCAAAGCTTAATGGTAACCGATGAGTGGAGAAAATCGGATGATAAGTGGTTAGGTCGCAATTCGAGGTGAATGAGGCCCTAAAGCCGGTAATCGAGAATTGCAAGTGTGGTATGAGAATATTTGAAAGAAATTGTAAATGGTATAAGTATTTGAATGGAAATAAAAAAAATGATAATAATAATAATAATAATAATAATAATAAATAAAAAATGAGATTGGTATTGCTATAGATGGAAATTGTGAATCGATTGTGGAAATAGAAATCAAGGAAAAGAGAAACAATTGAGAAAGGAGGTATGGAAATTGGAATTGGAAACAAAAAGCTTGAGAAGTGATGTCTCACTAGTAAAGAGTATGTGAATTTTGCAAAGTAAGTTTGACTTTATTCATAAGTCAAGGTTGGTCAACTGGTGAATTGTTGACTTTGGTCCAATTGGGTTTCGACTTTGGTTTAAAATGGTTAGACGAGGATAAGAACATAATGTATCGCCCACATGTAAATGATAATGGTAGATTGATTGATGGAAATAATTATAGTGTGCGACTTTGACCGTTGGGTGTTTCGAGTTGAATTTGGGAATTGGGCATATGATTATTGATGAATCATGAAGGTAAGGCCGATTGTAAAGGAAATAATGATTAGTAGAACCTTTAGTGAGAAAGGAAATTGTCAATGCATGGTTGACTTTGTGCTTAAGTCAAATACTTGACAAAGTTGGGATATGGCGATTTGGTCGAGGTTAGACATTGACTATCGTTTGATTAATTTTCTAATAGTAATGATTGGGTTATATCGTTCCTATGTGAATAAAAGGATTTGGCTAAATGATTGAGAGTGTTATATTCGAGTTATGGAATTTTGACCCGTTTGGGGTATTAAGGGCTTAAGATGGATTTTTGACCCGTTTGGGCATAACGGTGTTAAGAGCCTTTAAATGTATAATTGTTATTTGGTCACGATTGGAAAATGCTGATGGTAATAGATACAAGAGTATGGGAACGGAATGGGGATTGGAAATCCTTGAGTTGATTCCGAGGACGGAATCCTTTTAAGGGGTAGATAGTTGTAACGACCCGAATTTCTTTTGTGTTAAATAAATTATGAAATAAATATGATAAATAAGGATAAATCATTTAAAGAACGTAGGAATTGGTTTCGTGTCATTTGGACATCGTATGAGAAAGTTATGGACGAAATCGTGTCGAAAAGGGCAACAAAAACTGCAGGCCAAAGTTCACGCCTCCAACTAAAGTTCACGAACGTGAACTTTGCTCCGAAATGTTGGGGTTTTGATTTTTGGAAATTCACGATGAGTTCACGGCGCGAACTTTACTGGAACAGCATAAAATCGGGTTTTCTTGTCATTCCTCTCATTTCCAAACCCTAAAACATTCTCCCAAGTGTGAGTATACGATTTTGAGTGTAAGGAGGCCATTGGAGCTGATTTTCACACTCAATCTTGAAGATTCTCACTCCATTGTTGAAATTTAAGGTAAATCTCTACTCCTTTTAGTTATGGATGATGTTTTTGGGTGAAAATGGTGAAGTATGCAAACCCTAGTTGGAGGGTTTGTAATGGGTGATGAAACTGGGTTTATATAACTTAGATCTACAACATATTGTCAAGGAAAATGTGTTCATAACATGGATTTGATGATTATCTAGCTAGTTATGAACTTTATTTTGGGAAAAATGGTGGTTTGGGTAACCTACCAAGTTATCTTTGGGGAAGATGACTAAGATGAGTGTAGAACACTCTTTGTAAGCTTAAGAACCTTGTGTTCTTGTTAGATTTGGGTTTTGATGATGGAAATCTTGAACTAGGGTTTTGAGATTTCACCAACTTGGATGAACTTGGTGGTTAGGAGTGTTGTTATGGATTGTTTGGTGATTAGTTATAGATAATAACTAGTTATTGTGATGATATTGATGGTAGGTCAAGAAGACCTAAAGATTGGTGACATTTCACAAGTTGGAAGCAATGATTCGTGTTATTAAACGCGGTTTGGAGTTAGCTTGGCTAAGGTGAGTACATGAGACTTTTAAAACTGGGTACATAGCAAATGTTTTTTTTTGAAAATATATATGATGTTTTGTGAGTCTTTATTAATAAATGATTTTTAATAAAGATATGATTGAAAAGACGAGAAAGTGATAAATAGTAGACTATCTAAGTATGTCTAAAGTGATTGATGATTTTGAAAGAGATCATGATAATGAAAAGTAATTAATAACTAATTATTGATATGATGTAAAAGAGTATACTTTTATAATATGTGATTACTAATAATGAGACTAGTTGATTTGATTATGTGAATGCTAGTTAAGATTAGCATGTGGATAGATTGTATGATGGCCTTATGGCATTGATGATAGATGTGACATATAGTCACATGTAATGGTTATAACGGGTAGACTGATATAGGACAGGTACGTGATAGATCGGAGGCTTTCTGGTTATCATGGTATCTTTAAATCGGGTGGATTGGAGGCATTCCGATCATCCAACAAGATGTTGTATCTTACTAGATTGGAGGCATTCTGATTAGTAAGATAAGATGGGTCACCTTGCTTGGACAAGGTGACAAAGGGGGTTCTACTGAATCGGAGGCATTCTGATTAGTAGGATAAAAATGGGGTCTCGTTGATTCGGAGGCATTCCGAACAACTTGACGGGTCGAATAGGCTATGAATGAATGTGATAGGATTACCGAGGAGGTGATTGATGTATATGAATGTGTTAGGGTTACCGCGGAGGTACCTAAGGTATATAAATATATATCTATATATATATTCATTATGTGTGATTATTTATATATTAATGTTGGGTCTAAAACTCATGTATCTCACGAGACTATTTTGTCTCACGTACTACTTTGTTTTGGCTATGTACTCAGGTTCGAGATTGAAAGATTAGAAGGTCGCGATAGAGGTGGCCTAGAGATGTTTAGCTCGGGAGCTTATAGGTAGATCCCGTTTATCCTATGGTTATGATATTATCTTTGTAACACCGTGTTTTATAACTCTGATAATCTTTTAAAAGGTTTTTGTCAAACCATATTTCAGGATATTGGACTTATAATACTTTTATTTAAAAATATGTTTTAAAAGGTGTTTTATAAAGTGAGGTGTTACATAAAGTGTCTTTGCTACCAAAAATATTTGTTATGAAAATGTTTTATGACTGAAAAGCATAAGGTTCAACACTCATATAGTATGAGATGTAAATATGAAAAATGAAATGTAATTGTAGAATATCTACAATTACTAATTTTGTTTATGAAAATGTGTTGAACAAGTTGTTATGTTTGACATCGCATGAACTGTTATCCCCAACAGGTAGCTAGTCTATTGAGTTAATATACCAACCCCTAAGTCCACAATCAACACTTCAACTCCAGTATGTTATGTTCTTTTATGGATATACACTCCCGGAACTGTCTTGGATAAACCAAGTAATGATCAAACGTTAGTTGGGAGGATGAGTGTCAGCCAATAGTACTATCTGCATATCCATGTTCTAGATCCACTAGTTAATGATTGCTGGCACCTTAGTCCGGTATAATAATTGTTTGTCATGCCAATGCGATAGTGAAAAAGTATAGATGTTGTACAGTCATAGTAAAACAGTAGCAATTGTGTTTATGTTTTCCACCCCAAAGTTTATAAAACAGTAAAAGAGTAAAAGGGGTCTGTGGACTCACCTGGGCAAAGCTTAGCGACAAAATTAGGTCAGAGGAATCCTTCAAAGACTCCTAGCTTCCTAAATAATATAACTACTAATTAGACTAAGCTAATACAGGCGATTCTAGATTCGATATAAGGTAAATGATATGCAATTAATGTTATGTTTTATGTTTTGTGACATCGAATGAACTTGGATCATTGGGCCTTAATGGGCCGAAATGAAATGAAATGAAATGGGCTTCGAAATGAAATGAAATGAAATGGGCTTGGGTTAGGCTTATTGGGCCTATTGGGCCTAATGGGTTTAGATGGGCTTAATGGGCCACTAGATTGGGCCACTTGGGCCTCTTATTGGGCTTAGGTCCAATTAGATTGGGCCATGGATTGGGCTTGGGCCCAATTGGGTTCGGTTTGGGTATTAGTGGGCCAAAGGTTTGGGCTTTGATCCAAATGGGCTTGGATACTAATGGGCCAACTAAAGTTTAGTCCCGATAGACTAAGGTAGATCGATATGGGCCAAGTACGGGCGTTGGCCCGATTGGGTATTCGGGTTTGGGTTGATCGGTTGGGTCAAGATCCGGCCTTGACCCGGTTTGACTTATGGGTCAACATGGGTCAATCCTAGAAGTCAACATAGGTCAAAATTAGTCAACAAAAGTCAACTAGGGTTTCTAGACTTCGGCTAGAGTTTAGTGTTCGGTTATGGGGTCCGGTTTAGCATAGGTCTTGGTCAACGAAAGTCGAATTTAGCTAGTCTAGGTCAAAAAGTCAAGCATGCAAGTCAACTGGGGTTAGGGTTTGATAAGGGTTCGGCTAGGGTTGGCCAAAGGCCAAAACCCTTCGGGTTTGTGGCTAGATTCGGCTAGATCGGTTCTAGAGTTCAAGTTTAGCGATTTGTTTAGCTAGATCTAGGTATACGGTCATAACTATGGTAGATCTAGGGTTCGAATCTAAGGCTAGACGAATCATATAACAAGATCATGAACAAGCACATCACATACACACACACTCGCACACAACCGTACGCATGCATGCATGTAGGCTACGGGTTTGAAGGCTAACCGAGACCACATGGCCTAGGGCCATGGTCTCGGGTTCGAATCTATCAAAACAAGGAAGGAAACTTTAAGGAAACAATAGAGATTCAAGTGATTACCTTGGTTCCGGACGAGATCAAGAAGATTCAAGGGTTTCGGTTTGCTTGGGGATCGGACGAACAAGATGAAGATGGGTATATGCTTCGGCCGAATTGGGATCAATAGGGTTTTTGGGTTTGGCATTTGTGTTGTATTTATAGTGTGAGTTGGCTAGGGTTTAGAAGAGGAGTTTGTGTTGTAGTAGGTCTCATTTAAATCACAAGTGGATAACAATCAAATAGATAGATAAGGCCAACACCCCAAGGGGTGTTTTGGCCGAGTTTGACACGCACAAGGAGGGGGAAAGGCCGGCCATATATGTGGTCGGTCATGTCCAGGTGTCGAGTTTGCACGCTTGGTTCAATCGAGTCACATTTAAGTTAGATTTATACGTTTATTGTGTAACCGATAAAAGTTACCATTTTAAGTATGTTTTTAGCTCAAATGTGTCACCATAAGAAAATAATAATGTTGTGTTGACTAAAATAGCCAAACACTAATGTATGGTGTAAAATATTGAAGTTTGTTGTGTATTAGGATGCCAGAAATAGAAATGTCTATAAAAAGAAACTTTCTAAATGAGGAAAGTTCTAGAAATGAAATGAAGTTACATACCAGAAATATCGAGTTGTCACAGTTTGGATGCACTCAAAGGTTTGTTTTCTTAGATTTATCATGTTTTCACATCACCTTGTACTCACCTATTTCTATACCCTAGACTTATACCCTCACATTTACCAGTTGGCAGAAATATTTCTCTGGGAAGGTAAGGCCGGATCTGGGAAACCATGGGAAGGTATTGTCTTATAAAAAGATTTTTCGTTTGTTTATTCATATTGGGTATTTTTGTATTGATGTTTCTGCATTTTCTCCCCCTAGAAATAATAATTCTCCCCCTAGAATTAGTATTTCTCCCCCTCGACAAAACAAAAGTATGAAAAAGTTTAGAGTTTTGAGGACGTACCTTAAAAATCATCGGAGGGTTGAAAGAGAGTATTTTCATTTAAGGTTGATTGAGCATTGTGCTTTATTTTAATGATCGGTTCTGAGTCTGTGTTGATCAGAAGCCATTCTTCAGGTGGAATGCCTCCCAGCATTTGAATATTAACGCGAGTCACCTCTCTGGTTTGGTCATTTAAGAATAACTGGTTCGCCCGGCCACCGGAGCCTATGATATTGGCCAAATTGTTGCGGTGGGTTACGAACATTAGTTGAGCCTCAAAGTGCCTAATCACTGCGCGCTAGTTTAATCTTTCATCAATGGCAGTGATTAGTTTGTCAATGTTGTTTCGTAAGGAGATGTATACTGGGTTGCTGGGAAGTCTGTTCAACTGTCTCCCTTTCTTCTCCAGCTTTTTCTTCAGGAGTTTTAATGTCCCGTCAAAGAACTTGGCAATGTCTGAAACACGGAAGAAATGTCTTTCATTGAAGTTGTTCGTGTAGGTCATTCCCAAGTTAGGTTCACCCAGAACGACTGTTCTCCGAGTTTGAATTTCGGAGGGAAGTGATATGTATGGTGTAGCCTGGTGAACCTTTTCTGTGCCACTCTCAAAGGTTATTTGTACATCTTCCATTCGAGCAGCAAGAGTTTTGACGACCATGAAGCGCTTCAGAGCAGCATGAGCGAAATTTATGGCATGATTTTTGACTGGATGAGGGGTGTCTGGAAGAACTCTTACTTCATTGTATAGACATTCTATATCTCGAGGTTCGAGGATATAGAAGTCTCCTTCATCGATCGTGTACACTTGATCATCTGCTCTGCGAATCTTGAAGATGGTGTACCAGTAATAGCCTGAGAAGTGGTTGGTCGTTATCTCCAGGAGCTGTTTGATCGGTGATTTGTTGTATCGATTTGTTTTGCCCTTAAGGTACCGCATTGTGAGATAGTACATTCTCTTTTCTCGTGGTAGCAGAATCACCTCTTTGTGCAGATCTTGATATATGATAGGCAGCTCTTTTTCTTGGAAGATAGCAGAGAAGCTGTCTTCAATAAACGGTAATTTAATTTGTTGGAATAAGAACTTTTTGGAGATTTTTAAATGACGTTTATTAGCTCTATTCGCCGCCCCCTTTCCGCTATCTGATAAGACCGACACATCATGTTGTGGAGAAGCAGTTGGTGGTTCTGGTTCTCTGTTTCTAGAGGCAACCAGTGATTCATAATTGTAGAAGAATTTGTGATAGTTTTCGCGAGTGAATGGGACTCGTTCCTCCACAATGCGTTCCTCATCCTCTGATGCTTCACTGTCAGAGTTGGCTTCGGGAGGTGGTTCATTGAAAGCCTCATTCACTATATTATCTTCTTCGGAATCGCTTGGTAGATGAATCAATGTATCCGCCTCTTTCCTCAGAACCTTGTGGACTTTGCCCTTGCATTGATTCTCAACCTCAGCATTGATAGATTGGAGATGACACATAGATTAAAGCGTTTGTTCTTCGGTCATCTCTGCTGGTGGAAGGCTATTTTGTGGCAAGATATCTTCATGTTCGTCCACTCGCCACTAGTTGAGTGGTTCAACGTGTAACACCTGGGAGTAATCAAATTCAAAAACGGCCCAATCATCAATATAGTCATCGTCTTGTGGGCCTCCTCCCTGTCCTTGATGGGTGGAGATGGGTTGTTGTTGTGATTGACTCCCCCCTGCTGTATATTGAGAACTGGAGCCTCCTTGTTCCAGTCTCCTACGCTTACCTCCTCCCTGGGGATCATTTTCAGGGTCCTCCGACCTCTAGTGAAGTGGAGTGTCTTGTGAGCAGGGCTCGAAAAATTCTTGTGTGCGAAGGTTGAGCATTGCTTTCAGTTCTCCAAGAGAGAATGGACGAGATGCTGCTAGAAGCTGCTCATTAGTCCTTTGTCCATGGGCCAGAGGAGGAGGAGGAATATACGCCACTCTACTTTCAAGGTTCGCCAGCCGTGTATTAACCGATTCTAAGGCTGAAGCGATATGCGGTATAATCTGTAGATCCGGAGTTGGGATTGGGATGGTGGTGGTTGTGGTAGCCTCTGATACTGTAGTTTGTTGAGGGAGGGTCATAACAATTGTAGACGGTTGAGTAACGGTGACCCTCGAGGCTATATTAGTGGTGATGGAAATGGTTTGAGGAATGAACACGGTAGTGGGTGGGATGGTGGTTGAGAGTGGTGGAAGTGTAGTGATTGTTGTTGGTATGGTAGTTGTTGTTGGTGGTATGGTGGTTATGGTGGTTGGTATGGTGGTTGTTGTTGGTGGAACGGTGGTTATGGTGGTTAGTATGGTGGTTGTTGTTGGTGGGATGGTAGATGTGATTGGTGGAGTGGTAGTTGTGGTTGTAGGGATTGTAGATGTGGTGGGTGGTATGGTGGATGTGATTGGTTGGATGGTGGAGGTGATTGGTGATAGAACGGTGGATGCAATAGTGGTGGAAGTCAAAGGAGAATGAGATACTGATGAGAGTGGTGGGTGTGTGTGTCTTGGTGATGGTGGATCCAAGAAAAGAGGATCATCGAAGGGATTTGGAGATCCTTGTGGTGGTGGTGAAGGTGGACCTGATGTTGATGGTGGAGAATCCGGTCGATCAAAGTCAGTGGCAGAGTCTGAGGATGAGGAGGAGGAAGATTCAGTTGGATGAATGGGTGGTGTGACAATGGGTTGGGTGGGTGGAGTTGCTAGCTGTTGAGATGATGGAGTAGCAACTTACCTACTTCCTGAGGCACCGCTGGATGTAATGCGAAGTCGTTTTGAACGTTGAGTAGCCAGCGGTTGTCGTTGCGCAACTCGACCAACTGGTTGACATGGAGGTTGTTGTTGTTGTTGTGGTTGAGGTGGTGGTTGTTGTTGTTGAGGTGGTGGTTTTTGTGGAGCTGCTGGTTGGTCTGGTTGTGGTTGTTGATCCTCTGGTCTCCGTTCGGGATAATGAGCATCCGGTACTGTCTGATGATATCAAGATTGATGTCACCAATTTTAAGTAGTTCGAGTGGGACTAGTGCTGCAGGAACAACGGATGAACCACTATCTCTTCGAAAGTACGCAACACGAGGTGGTTTGAATTGATTTGCATAATCCCGTGTGTGAATATTTGGATAACGGCTCATGAAGTGTTCGATTAGGATAGACCAGAACCTCGGGTAAATCAAATATTTCGGATCCTTTGATCTGGCTACCGTGAATTCTTCCCAAAGATAGGCAGCATAGTCATAATGCCTGTTGTAGCAGAGGGCATGATAGGCATGATGCACGTTTATGGAGGCCCTGTCATGACCAGAGGATTTTCCTGTTAGGCATCTTTTGAAAATGGTGAAAATGTGGGACCAACATTTTGCCATAGCCCCCTTTTTGAGATTTCTGAGATCCAAGAGAGTCCCAGGGCACGTCAAGACCGAGATTTTGAATTCATGTGAGCACCTCGTTAAATGGGAGCTGAGGTTCATGGCTAGTGAAGGGTGGTCGAGAATCACCCCGAGGAAGCCTGAAGATGTCATATAGATCATCTTTTGTGAAGTGCAATGGTTGATTGTCAATCACTGTTTCAAATTGATGTGGGTCGGTTGATGTCACAAGGAGAAGGTTGCTGAAGAATTGTTGAACATAGATCAGACGAACTTTTGGCCTTGCATTGATCATGTAGAATATCGGGTGACGTTGAAGTACGTGGGATATGACCGGATATTCTATGCTGAATGTGACCTCGTCCTCTGGGGTCCAGAAGTTGTTGTTCTCCTTCAATTGCTTGATCTTGTAAAGTGGAACCAGAGTGTTCTCGTCTAGGATTTGGTCTTCGGCCATCTGAGAATTATATAATAAAAACAGTGTTAGGTCACAACACCCCTGGTTTGTTTGATAATTGTTAGATTAATAATTTACTTAAGACAATTAAGGTGATGAACATAGTAATTTAGTCAAACGTATATTATTCCACAAAGTGTGGCTTGCAGCGGAAAATACAAGACCACTGAACAATTACAATATTTAAGAATGAACGTGTGAATTGGTAAGTTCTCCTTTGCAAGATGATCTCTATTTATAATGATATAGAGATCTTACATAATGGGCAAAGGAGTAACCGAAGGACTAAGCTAGGAAAATGACTTAGATCAAGAGATTTGATCTAAGTCCGTTACATAGTTAAATGTAACTCAGTCCTTCTACTCAGTATTGGATTTCCAATACTGAGTGCTGATAATGAGTGGCCATTACTGGCCAAACTCAGTATCACATCTAAACTTAGCATATTTATTCTACTAATTATTCTAAGCTAGTCTAGGTTGTTTTTTTATCTTAAGATTCCAAAGGGGTAAGGCTTTTTGCCTTAACAATCTCCCCCTATCTAATGATAACAAAACAATTACAAAGAGAATTATTACATAAAAAAAATACAGCCAGCAGAGTCTTCATCTTCACTTTTTTTTTATTGATTCAAACTCATAGAAGACTACTTTCTTTATATGGATGAACTCTTCTCTTTTCTTCATTTCATCCTGCCTGTTGTTGAGCACAGCAACTATCTTCTTTCTGAACCAAGAGTCCTCCTTCTTGGTTATCATCCATTTCAAACCCACGAGATGACTGATAGGGGCCTTTGGTAAATCTGCTTCAGTGATAAAGCATTCCCTATCTTCTGGGTCAGTATACATATATCCAGAGGTTGGATATATGATGCTCTTTTGATCCTGAAAGATTAGATTTGGAGGAACAGAGTATGAGTTAAAAATCCTGAAAGTGTTAAGGCACTCAGGCTTGTTGTTCTTTACAGCTTCAGTCATTACACTGAGTGCCCTATAGTCTGCTTGGTACAGAATGCCTTGTTCAAAGCATATAGCAGAACAGCCCAGATTTCATCCATCATACTTGGGCTTCAGAGGATCTTCATGGTAACTCCTTTATCAGTCTGGCAATCTTCACCCAGTCTTGGAGTCCCATGTTCTGAATGTCATGAAGAAAAATCTTCATCGGAGGACTGACTGGTCCAGTGCAGACTGCAACTATGGACTTGTCAACAGTTTTGACTTTTATTTTGTTGAAATAAATGTTCAGCCAGCATATCTCCTTCACATTTGGGAATGATCTATTCCTCAGCATACTCATCCTGTTCTCCCTATATCTTGTTCTTTGAGCAACAATGTTCCAGTATTGTTGAAGAACTTCATCTCCTGTTGTTCTTATAGTGTGAGGTTTCCATGGAACATCTTCATCAGAATTAGTGTCAATATCAGGATCTTCTTCCTTAACAGGAAAGAATCTTTGAGCCTCAGTCTCATCCTCAATATTCTGAGTAATCATTTCCTCAGTATCATGAACTGATCTTCTTGGTCTAGTGATTAAAGGAGTTGGATCAGATTCCTCACTTGATTCAGAAGACATAACCACTCTTGACATTCTTCTGGTGATTGGCCTTTTAGGAACTCTAGAAGGTCCTTCAGCTTGAGGAGAGATTGGTTTTCTTGGAGGCTCTTCATTATCTGAGGATGATGATGAAGAGCTTTCTTTATTTGTCACATCCAGTGCAAAGTTGAGAAAGTTCTGAGATGGAACTGGATGTTCATCTTCATCATCAGCAATAGGCCAGACAAAAGGCCTATAGATTATGATCTGCAAGTTATTTGGCTCTTGAGCAGGAGGCTCAGTATCAACTTGCTGTAAATGGTCAGTGGTAGTCTCCCCCTGAGCAGTTGGCTCAGATGGTTCTTCAAGTTGTTCCAAAACTGACCTTCCTCTTTGTCTTCTTCTCTCATACTGAAACCTAAGTGGTTCAGTATGAGGAGTTTGCTGATGTTGTTGTTGTTGCTGTGAAGGTTGATCTTCATTCAATTTCCTTCTTTTCTCCCCTGAGCAGATGGCTCAGGTTGATCAACCTCTTCTTCTCTTTGTCTCTTCTCCCCCTTATTGTTATCATTTGATGGGGAGGAAAGAGGTTCAGTATCACCACCTATGTCCCCTTGTTGATCATCATGTGTTAGGGAGGGCATAGGCTCAGTAGCAGCATCATGTTCACCCTCAGTATTAGCATTTGAGAGTGATCTTCTAGGCTCAGTATCATGGCCTCCTTCATTATCTTCATTATTTCCACCAAGTGGAGACTGTGGAGGTGGTGGAGGCTGTTGTTGTTGCTGAAGTAGTGCCACTGACTGCTTCAATGAGTCAATTTCATTACTCATTTCATCCATCCTGGCCAGAATAGAATTCTGAGTGTTCTGCATGGCCATGATTTGATTTAGAATTGTTTGTAGAGCCCCTTGTACTTCTTGAGACTGAGTGGCTTGTGCTCTATGGCCCTGCACAGATGGTGCTAAAGAAAAAAATAAACTGGTTAGAATGAAAAGTTTATCAAATAGAATTGTGGTATTGTTAAATTCTATAATCATGTAAACAGAATTTAGAAGTCTGTATTTCATCTGGTTCATGATGAAATATTGTGAACTTGTGCATAGCATGTGTAAGAAAGTTTTTAGTAAAAGTGAGTGTGAATATTTGAGTAGCTCATTATAGAATAGGTCACATTTACTAAAAGGTTTTGGTTTGGGAAATCGAAGCCTGGGATGTGCTTCTTGTTATTTTCAATTTTTATCACTCGGTATAAGAGTGATAACAGAAATTTGGCTAAAACCCAAGGAAAACTTTTGGCTAATGTGGCTTAAAGGTTTGTGATCATTTCTTGAATTATGTGACCCTACTCAAAAATAAGTTAGACAAAATTCAAGCAGCACCAGTGGGTGTCAGTATGACATCAACCACCATTGTCTCTTTAAATGTTGAGACAACTGTAGACTGACAATGATCATATAATTTCTCAGTGTATGAATTTTGCATAGCAGCAGTGGGCTAACTATGTTGGCCATAATAGGATATATATTTGAAAGTTTGTTTGAGACTTTGGTCAGTATTGAGTTGGTATTGGCCAATACTTAGTCTCTATTTGGGAAAGATATATATATATATATATATATATATATATATATATATATATATATATATATATATATATATATATATATATATATATATATATATATATATATATGTATATGTATATATATAAGTTTTAGAGCATTATAGAAATTCATACCTGAGACTTTGTCAGACTCCCTTCGAGCATCTGCAGAGATCGGTGCTGGATCATCTATATGTTGATTTGAAGCACCAGCACCTTCAGGAGCCACTTCTCTTCTATCATGAGCACCTTCCAGTATTTGTTGCTCAAACTGGATCTCCACATCAAGAGGAACATGAGGTTCCTCAATTTGTTGAGCAATGTGTTCGGGTTCAGTACCTGGAAAGTCAGCGGTGGCTGCAACTAGACTTTGTGCTTGAAGAGATGCAGTCAAAGATGGAACATGAATGGGTTGAACCTCTTCTAATGATAAAGTGCCCATTATCACTGGGGATAAGTTTCTTCTTCTTCTTCGTAGGACAAGGGGCTGCATTTCTGTGGACTCGGTATCAGAATCTGATGCAGTATGAGGAGCATCAGGATCCTGTTCAATTTGAGGAATGTGTGGTGGTTCTTGTGCTTGATCTGGTTGAGCATCCATCATTTCAACATCTTGAGCATCATTCCCACCATCACCACTATCATCATCATTATCATTATCATCATCAATTTTTGATCCAGTATCAGAATTATCATCATTTTCTTCATCATTAATGTGTGCATGCACTATAGCCCACATAGAGTGACTCATTAGAGGCTCTCCTTCCCTTGGCCTGTAAAAATATATCTTCTCATGTAAGGGAGGAAGATCTGCTCTTGGACTATTAAATTCATCATAAACATGAGCAGGCATGGCACTCTGAAAGATGAGAGATAGAAATCTGCAGAAAGGGACATTAAATTCTCTTGTTGAAGCCCTAACCAGAGAAGCTAGTTCGTTGAATATCAATCTAGCATAATCAATATCACGACCATAGTACATGGCATGAACAATCTGCATCCCAAAATCATTGATTTGGTCCAATGCTCCAGTCTTGTGGGTCATACACCGAATGATTGTTGAAATCAGAACACCCCACATTGGACCAAATTCGTTTCTTTTGATTATACCCGTTGTACCTCTGCGTCCAATGAAAGGCAATACTGAGCGAGCCTCTGTTCGATCAACCAAGGGCTCATACTGAGCTTGAGCGGGAAGTCTCAGTGTTTCCCGGATTATAGCAGTGTAAACAAACGCCCTCCTTTGATCTCGGATAACCCAACCGGTAATCATGTCCGGAGAGTCAAGTGTTGCAGAGTACCAGAACTCACATAGCATCTCCGGATATATGGCTCGAGGAGATAGAGTCAGTGCACGATTGATCGGACAGTGCTTTAAATAAGTAACAATGTGAGTGAATTCAGGGCACGCCCAAGCAGAAGGAATGTCAAAATTTGCTGAAATATTGTTCCTCGCGAACTTGGGTAATTCGTCCTTTCGAAATTGAGTCGCCGGTCCGACCGCCGGTGCTACGAATTGATAATTTGCCATCTGTGATTAAGATTAAGAATTGCTTGCAAGAAAAGTGTAAAATTGTTAATCGCAGAGAGTAATCGAAGAAAAAAGATTGAAATAACTGTTAGAAAATTTAAAGGTTAAAGAAAAAACGGTTATTTATACTTAATTATCGATAATTATGGTATTGGGAAGTAAAAACGGTTGAAATGACAGCCTTATCCTGTTCCAACGGTAACTTTCTTATTAAGAAATGTTACCATTGGGGAGTATGAGGATTAAAATTAGTTTTACCACTCCAGGAGTCCAATACCGAGTTAAAAAAAATTAAAAAAATATATTAAATTAAAAAATATATTAAAAATTATAAAAACATTTAACTTAATCTGTAAATTAAAGAAAAATAAAAATTATTTAATTTTGATAAATCAGACGAGTGATACTGAGCTGGTCAGTATGAACATCAATACCGAGCGTTCAGTATCAGAAAAATTTAAGGAGAATTAAGGATTCAGCATACCCAATTGCCCTAGTAAGTAAATAAACCTTTCTTCAGAAAGAGGTTTAGTAAACACATCGGCCAATTGGTCATCTGTTGGAACAAAATCTACCTCAACCTTACCCTTTTCCACATTATCTCGAATAAAGTGGTGTCTCATATCAATGTGCTTTGTTCTTGAGTGATGGACAGGTTCTCAGTGA
Organism: Calendula officinalis; assembly: GCA_963853835.1. Taxonomy (NCBI): domain Eukaryota; kingdom Viridiplantae; phylum Streptophyta; class Magnoliopsida; order Asterales; family Asteraceae; genus Calendula; species Calendula officinalis. The sequence continues at coordinate 10,488,217 of OY970821.1, read as the reverse complement.
TAGCAATAGCACTCTTGTTGTCACAATGAATAGGTGTCTTCTGAAAATTGAACCCATAGTCCATGAGTTGATACTGCATCCATAAGAGTTGAGCACAACAACTTCTTGCAGCAACATTTTCTGCTTCTGCTGTGGAAGTTGCTACTGAATTTTGCTTCTTGGATGACCAACCAACTAGTCTACCACCGAGGAATTGACATCCTCCACTTGTACTTTTTCTATCCAACCTACAACCTGCAATATCTGCATCTGTATACCCTTCAAGGTCAAAGTTTGAGTCTTTGGGATACCAAAGACCCATGTTAGGAGTACCTGAAAGATATCTAAAAATGCGCTTAACAGCTTTTATATGTGATTCTTTAGGATCATCCTGATACCGAGCACACAAGCAAGTTGCAAACATGATATCAGGCCTGCTAGCTGTTAAGTAAAGTAAAGAACCAATCATACCTCGGTATGTGGATTGACATACTGGTTTACCAGTTTCATCTTTACTTATTTTATCCTGAGTACCCATAGGAGTGTGCATGGAAGATAAATTTTCAAATCTGTATTTCTTTAGCATGTCATGCACATACTTACTTTGATTTATAAACGTGCCATCAGGATTTTGATCAACTTGTAAACCAAGAAAATAAGTAAGTTCACCCAGCTTACTCATCTGATACTGAGATGACATTATCTTAGCAAACCAGTCACACATTGACTTGTCAGTGAAGCCAAAGATAATATCATCTACATATATCTGAATAAGTAAGATGTCAGAACCTTTCCTTTTTGAAAATAATGTTTTGTCAATTTTACCTCTTATAAACTTATTTTCAATTAAGTACTCAAACAGGGTATCATACCAGGCTCTTGGAGCTTGTTTGAGCCCATATAAAGCTTTATCAAGCTTGAAAACATAATTAGGAAATTTAGGATCAACAAAACCTGGTGGTTATTTAACATAAACTTCCTCTTGTAGTTTTCCATTAAGAAAAGCACTCTTGACATCCATCTGATAAACAAGTTCTTGAAAGCTGCATATGCAAGATACAGCCTAATAGCTTCAATTCTTGCAACTGGTGCAAAATTTTCATCATAGTCAATGCCTTCTTCTTGCCTGTAACCCTGAGCAACCAGTTTTGCTTTGTTTCTAATGACAACACCATCCTTGTCCATCTTGTTTCTGAACACCCACTTAGTACCAATAATAGTTTTGCCAACAGGGGGTGGTACTAAGTTCCAAACTTTGTTCCTCTCAAACTCTGTTAGTTCTTCTTGCATAGCTTCTACCCAGTCTTCATCTAATAAAGCTTCATCAGCTTTCTTTGGTTCCATGGTAGATAGGAAGCTTGAAAAGAAGCAAAAGTTTGCAGTTGCTTGGGGTTCAAAATCTAACTTTCTTCTTGTTTGAACACCTTGTTCAATAGGACCAATAATATTAGAATGTGGATGATCTCTGTGTTCCCTTAGATTGTTTCCTAAGGGAGCATTTGAAGCAAGGTCAACAATATCTTGTTGCACTGATGTGTTGTTTGTCTGATACTGAGCTGAATTCTGGTCAGTATGAGACAGTTCAGGTTGCTGTTCTTCTTGATTTTGCAGGTCTGAGGTGGATTCTTGAAAAGTATTGGAAGATTCACCTTCTTCATAGGTGGAGTTGTTAAGATCAATTATTGGGAACTCAGTATTGGGGTTCTCAGATATGGGAACCTCAGAATTTGATGTATTCGAGTTATGCTGAGTTCTTTCTTGATCAGTATCACTCGTACCATGATCAACATAGTATGGGTGAGACTTGGGTTGTTCAGCAATTGTGTTTTCTGGATTGCATAGAATGTCTATGCTATTAATGCCTTCCTTTGCTGAGGTAGAATGCGCATCCTGATCTTCATCAAAAGTGACATGAATGGATTCTACAATCATCTTAGTTGAGATGACACACACTCTGAAAGCTTTAGAGTGTGGAGAGTAGCCCATGAACACACCTTCATTTGCTTTGGGAGCAAATTTGTTGAGATTTTGTTTAGTACTGAGTACAAAACATTTACTCCTAAAGATGTGGAAGTATTCCACATTAGGAACCTTGCCATTATATAACTCATAAGGAGTCTTTTGATGTCTCTGGACTATTGTGGCTCTGTTCTGAGTAAAATTTGTACAGTTTATAGCTTCTGCCCAGAAGCTCAGTCCCAGTCCAGCATGGCATAACAAAGTTCTTGCAGCTTCAATTAATGTTCTATTCTTTCTTTCTACAACACCATTTTGTTGTGGTGTGTAGGCTGTAGAGAAGTTTTGGACGATTCCTTTTTCTTAACGGAAATCTGCTAATACTGAGTTCTTAAACTCAGTACCATGCTCACTCCTTAGTTGCTTGACCTTGTTGCCTTTCTAAAGTTCTTCTCTTTTGATAAAGGTAATGATTTATGTGGTTGCATCTGATTTGGTCTTGAGAAAGATGACCCGAGTATATCTTGAGTATTCATCAACCAAGACTAAAGTATAGATCTTTTTGGCCAATGATGGTGTGCTGATGGGGCCAAAAAGATCCATATGTATCATTGTAAGAGGTTCATTAATAGAATGGTTGACCTTGGACTTGAATGAACTCTTCTTCTCCTTGCCCATTTCACATGCTGAGCATAACTTATCTTTAGAATAAGTAATAGTGGGCAATCCTCTCACCAGCTTCTTTATACTGAGTTCATTAATATTTCTGAAATTAATATGAGAAAGTTTCTTGTGCCACAATGTAACACCCTAAAATTTACAAGATTTTTAAAATTTTCGAATACAAAATTAAAATCAAAAAGGTCACATAAATAATCCCCAAAATAATTGTTTGATATAAAATGTATTTAATGCGGAAATGTCTTAACTAAAATTCAGAGTTTTAAAATAATAAAAAAACGTTTCACACCCGCACTCAGAAGTAGTACAGCAGTCAACCATCCACCTTCTCTTTTCCTTTACTAGTACCTGAAAATGGGAGGGAGATTTTGGGTCAGCGGGGAAGCTGAGTGAATAAACTCAAAATGTAAACAACTACAACATACAATACATGAGGGCACACAAGTGAACTCCTACTCATTTGCTACTCAGTTAATTTCTCAGTTTTTGTATCTTTTAAATTTATATAGCGCGCTTGTGTAAATCGAGTCGAGAGATCAACCTCGCCTCTCCTTACACTAAAATGCCACACAAGCTACCACACAGAATTTCCACATAGAATTACCACACAGAATTACCACTCAGATTTATTAATTATTTTTATGTTTTCAACTCATAACATAAACCACACAGATAGCCCTGTCACATAGTAGCACAAAATGACTCGGTACTGGCTCAGATACTCGGCACGTCTGTCTCAGATCAGTGATAGATAAAAACAGCCACTCAGATACTCAGATAACAGGTCAATCACACAGAAAGTAAAATAGATCAAAACAGTTAACCACATAAGTCATGCACGTATCGTTATAACTGAATACACGGTGAGAATACTCACCTCGAATAGACGTATGCTCCTAAATATCTTCGGTATAGAAGAGCGTCTCTAACAGGTCCTAGAAGATCCTACAAGATACAAGAAAGCTCGGGTTAGGATTAGACTCAAAGGTTGTTTGAGCAGAAACTAAACAGCACTCAACACTCTCACGGGAACGGTCATAACTCCCAAACCGTTCATTAGATTTTCCCCATATTTTAATCACGAAAACTAGACTCAGAATACAACAAAACATTGTCAAGTGGCTTGTGCCCAAATTCCGACTCTAAGGGTCTCAAAACCGGGTCACAAAACAGAATAACGGAACGGATAGAAATTCTGATAAAGGCTAAATAAAATAGTCATAACTTTTAAACGGTAAATCAGATTGACGAGACGTCAGCGGCAACGGAAAGAGGACTCAGAAAACTAGAGACCATCATGGGCCAAAAATCCTGAAACGTAGTTTAAGTGTGGTAAAAACAGACTCCAACTCAGATAACAGATTCTGCCAAAATTCAGCATAGCGAATAAAAACCCGTTTTGAATCCCGACATCAACCCATTAAATACCGAGGCACCCGACAGCCCCGAAACTCACTTTTATCTCAGAATATCGTTTTCAAATAGTTTAAATAATTCTCTTATCAAAACTTCCCGGTTTAGGAAACCAAGAACCTTAAGGTTCGGTTTCCGGTTTTCTCTCGATTAATAAAACGACTAAGTATCAACAAAAGGTTTTACCCAACCCGACACTTATAAGAACTGCATTCACAAAAACCCGCCACTTATATAAATATCAGTGAACAAAAAAAACCCGAATCAAAACTTTACGAACTTAATGACTCATATTTTAGACATCTAAAAAACCCAAGACGAACCAACACTCTATCAAACGGTAACACCCGAATCACCAACCTCACGCACCACTAAACAACGATTAACTTTGCCTGACCATAAATCTCGACAACAACAAAACAGAAACAAAAAAAAAAGAAAGAGGGAATTTAACTTACAACTATAAATTGTGGCCTTATCTTCCAAAGTCTCACAAAATATAAACAATACCACCGCCCATATCAACACACATGATTTTACCAACAAAGCTTAACACTTGGAATCACTAGCAAATCTCTACATGTGATCACCGACACCCTAAAATCCAGCCAAGACTACCTCCATTTGATAAAACCCATCACGTGACCAGCTTCTTTTTGAATTAAATCAACCTGCTTCGTTTAGTTGATTCCATCGCCCAACAATAAAATCAATTACCACACTACCAATATGAATCATGCTCCACCGTTTTTCCCCTTCTTGCTTCTGTTCGTCCCGCACCCGTCATGGCAACAACATCAAAATGGTTAACAATTTTATCTGGATTAAAGAATCGAAGAAAAGTCGAGGAATTTACCTATGGATCCTTTATAACAACTCGAGTATCACACTTCCTTCTCGGCTTCAGCTTCTGCTCTAGCGACATAAATGATGGGAACACAGGTTGCTGGACATGCGATCTAGAGGAAGAACAAATTGCCACGGTTATGGAATTGGAGATGTTCTTCACCGGTCGAGAGGAGAATGGATATGCTTACGAAGGCTGAGAGGAAAAGACGATATGGAGATGCATGCTTACAACGGCTGTTAGGGTTGTGATCCATTGGGACAAGGAATAAATCGAGGGAAAGGCTCGGGCCTGATTATTTCTTTTAAAACTCGGGCCTCCAACTTATAAAATCACTGGGCTAGACACCCGCTCGGGCCTTTTCTATTTTCGATCGGACAAGGAATAAAACGAGGGAAAGGCTCGGGTCTGATTATTTCTTGTAGCTGGACTCAGAGGATTAGAAAGAATTCAAGAATATTTTGGCCCTCCTCAATTAACCGGACATAATTCTACACGCAAGTGGGTTTCGGCATTGGCCTTTGGCCGGCCTCAACCCAAACACGAACTCTCGGGATTACAACACTTAATTATTTACCGATCACATATGATTAGTTAGATGTGAAACATTACTCTAAAAAATAATCCTCATAATTATTAAGTCCCGAAATAAATAACGCACAAGTTATTATACGACGCATCATACATTTATTTGTCACCATTAAATACGTAGTTACTCAGATAGGCACAAAATCTCAGTTAAATAATAAGCACAAAATCTCAGTTAAATAATTAGCACGTAATCTCACTTAAATAATTAACTCAAAATTTTATATATACTAAAAATATAAAATTTACTACAAGAAAATTTAGGGCGTTACACACAACCAGTTCAGTTCTGGCTTGACTTTAGAAAGCAAGCATACTCTAATAGTAGGGTCTAGTTCAGACAGGTTGACCACATAGACATCTTTTTCTCTTCTGGCAATGAGTACAGGTTGCCCTTTATCATTGTAGATGATTCCTGCAGTCTTCCTGAAGCGAGCTTCATTGTCATCATCACACATCTGGCTGATACTGAGCAGATTATGTTTAAGACCCTCTACATAGGCAACTCTTTTAAAAGTTATGTTGCCTGCCTTCATTACTCCGTACCCTCTTGTCTTTCCAACTGAATCATCTGCAAACTTGACAGATGGACCCTTCTCTGGTGTATAGTTTTGAAGGTACTCCATACTTCCAGTCATGTGTCTTGAGCAGCCACTATCTAAGTACCACTTTCTGTCACCCTGCACAAAACACAAAATAATGATTAGTTCTTTTTAGGAACCCATTTTTGAATGGGACCTTTGGTAGGAGAAACAGGTTTTGACTTGATCTCTTTAGTTGGAGAGGTCAGTATCACCTCAGGGTTTTGACTTGATCTCTTTTCTGTGGTGATATTGACTTAGTTTCTCTCCTTTTCTTTGGTACTGAGTACCTAGGACTTGAGAGATCAGTCCAGCATTCATCTCCTTTATGTCCAGTATGTTGACATCTATAACATTTCCTAGGTCTGTTTCTGAACATATTTTCATATGGTATTTTAGAAAATTGTGTAAATCTTGGTAGATCCAATGAGTAAGTTTTGCAAACTTTTGACTTAATACTTTGATGTGATCACCAATAGATTTTAAAACGTTATTTTTGTCAACTTTTATTGGTGTTTTAATATTGTTTTTGACTGGTTTAATAGGAGATGGATATGGTTTCTTTTTATTTGGCAAATAAGTATTTTTATTATTTAATTTCTTGTTTTTGCCATTAGAAGGTCTTGTTGAAGTTGATTTTTGATTATCATGTTTTAAAATGACAACTTCAGCAGGTTCTTTTGATTCTTGAGTATTTGACTTTTTTGTTCCTGCAACCTCAGTATTAGATAGAACACTTTGAGTAGAAGTAGAAGTAGTTTTATTTTCATTATATATCTCAAAAGTAGTTGTATTAAATAATAATTCAAATGGAGGAACGGCAGATGTATCATACTGCACAACTTCGAGGTCAGTATCAGGAATTTCTTTTTCAGGAAATTCAATATTGAGCTCTTGTAGTTCAGTATAACACTTTGAACAGATGGAGGGACCAAATGGTTTATCAAAAATAATTTTATCCTCATCATCTGACTCAATTTGACATCCAACTTCACAAATTTTTTTTGCTTTTACAAACTGAATAGGGTTCATATCAGAAAATTCTTCAAATAAATCAGCAAAATAATTGTTAAGGCAAAAAGCCTTACCCCTTTGGATCTTAAGATAACAAAACAACCTAGACTAGCTTTAACTTATATGTAGAATAATATAGCTAAGTTTTAGGTCTGATACTGAGTGATCAGTATTGGAACTCAGTATCAGTACTCAGTATCAGATAATGATACTGAGTAGAAGGACTGAGTGATACTCAGTATAGTAACGGACTAAGATCAAATCCCTTGATCTTAGTCATTTTCCTTGCTTAGTCCTTCGGTTACTCCTTTGCTCATTATGTAAGATCTCTATAACATTATAAATAGAGATCATCTTGCAAAGGAGTACTTACCAATTTACTTTACACATTCACATCTTTTGTAATTGATCAGTGGTATTGCTTTTCCGCAGCATACCACACTTAGTGGATTTATACATTGACTATATTCTTGTGTTATCACTTTAATATTTCTCTAAGTATAATAATCTATCAATTAACATTATAAACCAGGGTTGTTGTGACCTAACAACTGGTATCAGAGCAGGCTAAATAATCTTCTATTTAGTCGATCTATAACCCTGGCAGCCATTTCCTACATCTATCCCTCCAACACTCAAAAATCCAAAATGTCTACAATTATTGCACCAGTTATGTCTGGAAAGGGAGTACCCATCTTTGATGGAAAAGACTTCCATCAATGGAAGCTCAAAGCTCAGTGGTATCTTGAATCTATTCATCATGAGATGCTCACTGTGCTAAATGATGGTCCCATCATTCCACAAACTGTGGAACCAGTTGCTGCTACTGATGATGCTCCTGAAGGCATAAGATCTGTACCTAAACTAAAGCACAACTGGACTGATACTGACCGTCAGTTGTATGCTTTAGACTCCAGAGCTAAAGGAGTGATTGGTAATGCTGTTACAAAAGAGATACTTAATGCAATTATGAAATTGCCAACAGCAAAGGCTATGTGGGATAGCCTATCAGTCACTTATGAAGGTACAGCAAAGGTGAAGTTGCAAAGAAAAAGCAACATGAGAAGGAAATATGAAAATTTCTTTTCAACTCCAAATGAAGACATCACCACTCTCTATAATAGGTTCAATACTGTTATCCATGATTTAATCAGTGTAGGCATTGTGAAAGAGGAAGGAGAGCTTGTTCAAAAGTTTCTGGATAGCCTTCCTCAACAATTTCTTGACATGACAAACTCTGTCAATGCTGCTAACAACATTGAGTCATACACTCTTCAAACTTTGTATGGTTTAATGCTGAATCATGAGGAGAATAATGCTGCAAGACTGATCAACTGGAAGAAAACTGACAAGTCTTCCACTGGTATGGCTCTAGTTGTGCAACAGGCTTATACTGTGACTGAGCCAGAAGAACCAGAAGTTGATCTTGCTGATGCTGAGGCAGAAGAGCTTGAAACTCAAATGGCTCTCATGTCTATGAAGCTGGATCAGTTGAAGAAGAAGAGGCTTGGTGTTAGCTCTTCTAATACTGACCCTAGATCAGGTCTGTGCTATAGGTGTGGAAAGCCTGGACATATTGCTGCAAATTGTCATACTAAGTCTTCTGAGACTGACCAAAATGACAAGATTGCATACCGAGCAAAAAGATATAGAGACAAATATGTCAAGCTGAAGAATTGGAGCAAGGGAAAGAGGGCAGAAGGAAATGGAGCACCTCATCAAGCACTTTACTCAGAAGCCTGGATGGATGAAGAGTTAAGTGATGATGAAGAGGAGATTGAAAATAAAGCCTTTATGGCTTTCACTGAAGATGATTTGAAGAGTTCCTTTGAAAAGGATATCAAAGAGGCTGAGAGGATGAGTGTTCATACTGATTGGGATTCCACTCAGTTGTACAAGGTAAGTTCCTTTCAAACTTATTCAGTGAATGAAAAAACCAAGATTTTTGAGTATATACTTGTTGATCTTAAAACTTCTGTACAAAAAGAAAAAGCTTTAAAATTAACAATTAAAGAACTTGAAAGGGTAAATAATGAAAACTTGGATAAACTAGCAAAATATAAAGATTTAGAATTAAATTTTTCAGATTTAAAAGACATTAACCAAAGATTAGCTGATAAAGCTCATTTACACAAACTTGAAAAAGAGAAATTTGAAAAACAGTGTAAATCTTGGGGAAATGCTTCAATAAAATTAAATAAATGTTTAAATGAACAATTTCCAGAAAATGTGAGGGCTGCACTTGGTGTTGATCCTCAATTTAAAAGCAGGAACAATTTTGCTGATTTATTTGAAGAGTTTTCTACTATGAACCCTATTAATTTTGTAAAAGCTAAAACTTTATGTGAAGTTGGATGTCAAACTGAGTCAGATGATGAAGAAAATGAAATTTTAGAAAAACCTATTGGTCCTTCCATCTGCTCAAAGTGCTATACTGAGCTACAAGAACTCAGTATTGAATTTCAAATAACAGAAATTTCTGATACCGAGCTACCAATAGTTCAGTATGACACTTCTGCTGTTCCACCTTTTGAATTATTATTTAATACAACAACTTTTGAATTATATAATGATAATAAAACAACTTCTATCTCACATGTTTCATCAAAAACTGAAGGTGCAGGAACAGAAACATCAAATACTGAGACATCTAAAGTATCTGTTAAAGTTGTCCCTTCAAAACATGATAAACAAAAGACAACTTCAACTAGGTCCTTAGTTGGCAAAGATAAGAAGTCTACCACTAATAAAATTAGAAAGACTTCTCTGCCAAATAAAAATAAACAACCAGATCATCCATCTCCTAAATCAGTTAAAAACAATATTAATGCATCTATTAGAAATAACAAAATTAATGTTTTAAAAACACTTGGTGATCAGGTCAAATCTTTAAGTAAACAATTTGCAAAACTCGTTCATACTGACCTACCAAAAGTGAAACATTTTTCTAAAATACCATATGAAAATATGTTTAGAAATAGACCTAGAAAATGTTATAGATGTCATCATACTGGTCATAAGGGAGATGAATGCTGGACTGATCTCTCAAGCCCTAGGTACTCAGTACCAAAGAAAAGGAGAGAAACTAAGTCAGTATCACCAAAGAAAACTTCTAAAGTTACCCCTGAAGTGATACCGACCTCTCCACCTAAAGAGATCAAGTCAAATTGTGTTTATCCCACCAAAGGTCCCATTCAAAAATGGGTTCCTAAAAAGAACTAATTCTTATTTTGTGTCTTGTGCAGGGTGACAGAAAGTGGTACTTAGATAGTGGCTGCTCAAGACACATGACAGGCAGTATGGAATACCTTCTTAATTATACTCCAGAGAAGGGTCCTTCTGTCAAGTTTGGAGATGACTCGGTGGGAAAGACAAGAGGTTATGGTGTGATCAAGGCAGGCAACATAACTTTTAAAAGAGTTGCCTATGTAGAGGGTCTTAAACACAATCTGCTCAGTATTAGCCAGATGTGTGATGATGACAATGAAGCTCGATTCAGAAAGGTTGCAGGAATCATCTACAATGATAAAGGGCAGCCTGTACTCATTGCTAGAAGAGAAAAAGACGTATATGTGGTCAACCTGTCTGAAATAGACCCAACTATTCGAGTATGCCTGCTTTCTAAAGTCAAGCCAGAATTACATTGGCTATGGCACAAGAAACTCTCTCACATAAATTTTAGAAATATCAACGAGATCAGTATGAAGAAACTGGTGAGAGGATTGCCCACAATTACTTATTCAAAAGATAAGTTATGCTCAGCATGTGAAATGGGCAAGCAGAAGAAGAGTTCATTCAAGTCAAAAGTCAATCATTCCATCAATGAACCTCTTACTATGATACATATGGATCTTTTTGGCCCCATCAGCACACCATCTTTGGCCAAAAAGATCTATACTCTAGTCTTAGTTGATGAATTCTCAAGATATACTTGGGTCATCTTCCTCAAGACTAAGTCAGATGCAACAACAGAAATCATTGCCTTTATAAAAAGAGAGGAACTTCAAAAAGGCAACAAGGTCAAGCAACTTAGAAGTGACCATGGTACTGAGTTTAAGAACTCAGTATTAGCAGATTTCTGTGAAGAAAAAGGAATCACTCAAAACTTCTCTGCAGCCTACACACCCCAACAAAATGGTGTTGTAGAAAGAAAGAACAGAACACTGATTGAAGCTGCAAGAACTTTATTATGCCATGCTGGACTGGCACTGAGTTTCTGGGCTGAAGCTGTAAACTGTGCAAATTTCACTCAGAATAGAGCCACTATAGTCCAAAGACATCTGAAGACTCCATATGAGTTATACAATGGCAAGATTCCTAATGTGGAATATTTCCACATCTTTGGGAGTAAATGTTTTGTACTCAGTACAAAACAAAATCTAAATAAATTTGCTCCCAAAGCAAATGAAGGTGTGTTCATGGGCTACTCTCCACACTCCAAAGCTTTCAGAGTGTATATCATCTCAACCAAGATGATTGTAGAATCCATTCATGTCACATTCGATGAAGATCAGAATGAGCATTCTACCTCAGCAAGTGAAGACATAAGTGGCATAGATATTCTATGCAATCCAGAACACTCCATTGCTGAACAGCCTAAGTTTCATCCACACTTTATTCCTAATAAGTTTAATGAAACTGATCAAGTTCAAACTCAGTATCACTCAAATTCGTCTAATACTGAGGTTCCCATATCAGAGGACCGTCATACTGAGTTTCCAACTAATGATCTGAACCACTCTATTTATGAAGAAGGTGAAACATCCAACACTTCACAAGAATCCACATCAACTCTGCAAAATGAAGATGAACAGCAACCTGCACTGTCTCATACTGATCAGAATTCCACTCAGTATCAGACAGACAACACACCAAATCAACAAGATATTGTTGATCCTATTTCAAATGCTCCCTTAGGAAACAATTTAAGGGAACACAGAGACCATCCACACTCAAACATTATTGGTCCTATTGAAGAAGGTGTCCAAACAAGAAGAAAATTAGAATTTCCAACCCAAGCAACTGCAAACTTTTGTTTCTTCTCAAGTTTTCTATCTACCATTGAACCAAAGAAAGCTGATGAAGCTCTATTAGATGAAGATTGGGTAGAGGCTATGCAAGAAGAGCTCACAGAGTTTGAAAGAAACAAAGTTTGGAACTTAGTACCACCTCCTTCTGGCAAAACTATTATTGGTACTAAGTGGGTGTTCAGAAACAAGATGGACAAGGATGGTGTTGTCATCAGAAACAAAGCAAGGTTAGTTGCTCAAGGTTACAGGCAAGAAGAAGGCATTGACTATGATGAAACTTTTGCACCAGTTGCAAGAATTGAAGCTATTAGGTTGTATCTTGCATATGCAGCCTTTAAGAATTTCAAAGTTTATCAGATGGATGTCAAAAGTGCTTTTCTAAATGGAAAACTACAAGAAGAAGTTTATGTTAAACAACCTCCAGGTTTTGTTGATCCCAAATTTCCTCATTATGTTTTCAAGCTTGATAAAGCTCTATATGGGCTCAAACAAGCTCCAAGAGCCTGGTATGATACCCTGTCTGAGTATCTTATTGAAAATAAGTTTACAAGAGGTAAAATTGATAAAACTTTATTTTCAAAAAGGAAAGGTTCTGACATCTTACTCATTCAGATATATGTAGATGACATTATCTTTGGTTCCACTGACAAGTCAATGTGTGACTGGTTTGCTAAGATAATGTCAACTCAGTATCAGATGAGTATGATGGGAGAACTTACTTACTTTCTTGGTTTACAAGTTGAACAAAAGCCTGATGGCACTTTTATAAATCAAAGTAAGTATGTGCATGACATGTTAAAGAAATACAACTTTGAAAATTTATCTTCCATGCACACTCCTATGGGTACTCAGGATAAGATAAGTAAGGATGAAACTGGTAAACCAGTATGTCAATCCACATACCGAGGTATGATTGGTTCCTTACTTTACTTAACTGCTAGTAGGCCTGATATCATGTTTGCCACATGTTTGTGTGCTCGGTATCAGGCTGATCCTAAAGAATCACACATGAAAGCAGTTAAGCGCATCTTTAGATATCTTACAGGTACTCCTAACCTGGGTCTTTGGTATCCCAAAGACTCAAACTTTGACCTTGAAGGGTACACAGATGCAGATTTTGCAGGTTGTAGATTGGACAGAAAGAGCACAAGTGGAGGATGTCAATTCCTAGGTGGAAGATTAGTTGGCTGGTCATCCAAGAAACAAAATTCAGTAGCAACTTCCACAGCAGAAGCAGAATATGTTGCTGCAGGAAGTTGTTGTGCTCAATTATTATGGATGCAGTATCAACTCTTAGACTATGGGTTCAACTTTCATAAGACTCCTATTCATTGTGATAACAAGAGTGCTATTGCTATCACAGAGAACCCAGTCTATCACTCCAAAACCAAGCACATTGATATCAGACACCACTTTATTCGAGATAATGTGGAAAAAGGTAAGGTTGAGGTAGATTATGTACCCACAAATGAACAATTGGCTAATGTATTTACTAAACCTCTTCCTGAGGAAAGGTTTATGTATCTACTAGGGCAATTAGGTATGTTAAATCCTTAATCTTTATTAAAATTCTTTAAAAACTGAGCGCTCAGTATCACTCCTGTTGATACTGACCACTCAGTATCACTAGTCTGTTATCATCAAAATTTAAAATTTTTATTTTTTTGTTAATTTCAAGAGTAAATTAATTGTTTTTATATTTTTTTTTTTTTTTAAAAAAAAAAAAAAAAATTTTTTAAAAATTAATTTTTTTTACTCGGTATTGGGGTATGACGGCTCTTACACCGACCTTAATCCTCATACTGCTCAAACGGTAACCTTTCTTAATAGGAAAGTTACCGTTGGCAGAGGATAAGGCAGTCAAATCAGCCGTTTTTACTTCCCAATACCTTATTTATCTTTCAAATCTCCTATAAATAACCGTTTATTTTTACTTCAAATTTTTTTTAACTATTATTTCTTTCTTTCATCTTCAATTCTCTCTGCGATTAACGATTTCAATTTCTCTTAGCAAGCAAATTCTTTCAAATCAAAATCACAGATGGCAAATTACACTTTTGTTGCTCCAGACGTTCAATCGGAAATCCAATTCCGAAATAATGAAGTACCCAGGTTTGCGAGGAACAACATCACAGCAAATTTCAATATTCCTCAAGCCTGGGCATGCCAAGAGTTCACAAACATTGTGACTTTTCTGAAAAATTGCCCAATTGCTCGTGCACTGACCTTGTCTCCTCGAGCAATTTACCCAGAGATGCTATGCGAGTTTTGGTACTCTGCTACACTCGATTCTCCAGATATGATTGCTGGGTGGGTAATTCGAGATCAAAGAAGGGCATTTGTTTCTACTGCAATCATTCGTGAAGCACTGAGACTTCCAGCCCAAGCTCAGTATGACCCATTTGTTGATCGATCAGAGGCACGCTCTGTACTGCCTTTTCTGGGTCGAAGAGGAACAACGGGCACAATCAAAAGAAATGAATTTGGTCCTATGTGGGGTATTCTTATCACAACAATCATTCGATGTATGACCCACAAGACGGGAGCTTTGGACCAAATAAACGAATTTGGGATGCAAATAGTACATGCTCTGTACTATGGAAGAAATATTGATTATGCTCGCCTAATTTTCAATGAATTAGCTACACTGGTTCGAGCAAATACAAGGGAATACAATGTCCCTTTCTGCAGATTTCTATCACTCATTTTTCAACACTCAATGCCCACACAGATTTATGATGATTTTCACAGCCCAAGAGTTGATCTTCCTCCACTCAGTGAGAAGATTTTCTTTTACAGACCAAGAGAAGGAGAACCTCTTCTAAGTCCTCCTATGTGGGCCATTGTTCAAGAACATATAAATGATGAAGAAGATCTGTCTGATACTGAGTCAGACAATGATGATGATGATGATGATGATAGTGGAAATGGAGCACAGGCAGGTCAAGATATTGAGATGCAGGATGTCCCACAAGTTCAAGAACCAACTATCTCTCCACCTGCACAAAATCTTGCTGCTCCTCATATTGAAAACATTCTTGAAACTGAGTCCTCAGAAGACACACCACTGGTCCTTCGAAGAAGAAGAAGGAATGTTTCTCCTATCATTATGGGCAACTTATCATCTGAGGAGGTGCAGCCTGCAAATGTTCCATCATTAACTGCATCTATTCAAGCCCAAAGCTTTATTGCCGCCACCGCTGACCTTCCAGGACCAGAACAAGCTCCACCTGCTCAACAAATTGAGGAACCTCATGTTCCTCTTGATGTGGAGATTCAATATGCACGAACTGCACTGGAAGGTGCTCAGCATGACAGAGAGGTCGGTATTGAAGATGTTGGTGCTGCACATCAACAAACACATGATCCTGCACCGACCTCTACAGATGCTCGAAGGGAATCTGACAGAGTCTCAGGTATGAATTTCTAAAAAGCCCTTAAACTTATATATATATATATATTTCATTCCCAAATAGAGACTAAGTATTGGCCAGTACCAACTCAATACTGACCAAAGTCTCAAACGATCTTTCAAATATAAATCCTCTTATGGCCAACATAGCTAGCCCACTGCTGCTATGCAAAATTCATATACTGAGCACACTAAATTGATCATTGTCAGTCTACAGTTGTCTCAACATTTAAAGAGACAATGGTGGTTGATGTCATACTGACACCCACTGGTACTGCTTGAATGATGTCCAACTTATTTTTGAGTTGGGTAGCATCATTCAAGAAATGATCCCAAACCCTTAAGCCACAAAATCCAAAAATATCCAATGGGGTTTAGCCACATTTCTGTTCACTCTAATACCGAGTGATAAACATTGAAAATAACAAGAAGCACATCCCAGGCTTCGAATTCCCACACCCAAACCTTTTAGTAAATGTGACTTATTCTATACTGAGCTACTTAAATTTTCACACTCACCTTTACTAAAATCTTCTTACACATGCTATGCACAAGTCCACAATATTTCATCCAATACCAGATGAAATACAGACTTCACAGACTCTGTTTAAATGATTGTAGAATTAAACAACACCACAATTCTATTTGATAAACCTTTCATTCTAACCAGTTTTATATTTTTGTTTCTTTAGCACCATCTGTGCAGGGTATTCAGGCATCTCAAGCTGCAGCAGATCAAGTGACTCTGCAAGCAATCATGCAGCACATTCTGGCCATCCAACAAACTCAAAATGTAATACTAGCCAGAATGGACAAGATGAGTGGTGATATTGACTTAATAAAACAGTCAGTATCACTCCTTCAACAACCACAGCAGCCTCCACAAACTCCACCAGGTTCACATGGTGATCACAATGAAGAAGGAGAAGGATAAGGAGGTGCTGGTGATACTGATGCTGCAACTGAGCCCATGCCCTCCCCTACTCTTGAACAACCTGAAGGGGACATGGGTGGTGATACTGATCCTCTTCCCTCCTCATCAAATGATAACAAAAAGGGGGAGAAGAGACAAAGAGATACTGAGGTTGATCAAACTGAGCCATCTGCTCAGGGGGAGAAAAGAAGAAAATTGAATGAAGATCAACCTCCACAACAAGAACAACAACATCAGCAAAGCCCTCATACTGAGCCATTTCGCATTCAGTATGAGAGAAGAAGACAAAGAACAAGGTCAGAATTACAAGTTCAAGACCCACTTGAGCCATCTGCTCAGGGGGAGACTCATACTGACCAACCACAGCAAGTTTATACTGAGCCACCTGCTCTAGAAGAAAATAACTTACAAATTGTGGTCTATAGACCTTTTGTGTGGCCCATTGCTGATGATGAAGATGAAGAACATCCAGTGGAATCAGAAGATTTTTTAAACTTTGCATTAGATGAAGCAAATAAAGAAACCTCTTCATCATCATTCTCAGATGATGAAGAGCATACAAGAAAATCTATCTCATCTCAAGCTGAAGGACCTTCTAGAATTCCTAGAAGACCAATAACCAGAAGAATGACAAATGTGGTTATGTCCTCAGAATCTAGTGAAGAACAAGATCCAGCTCCTCTGATCTCAAGACCTAGAAGATCTGCTCAGTCTACTGAGGGAAAGAGTGAAGCTGAGGATGAGATTGAGGCCCAAAAGTTCTTCCCTGTTAAGGAAGAACCTGAATCTGAGTCTGAAGATGTTCCAAGAAGATCTCGTACTGTAAGAAGAACTGAAGATGAATTACTTGAACAGTACTGGAACATTGTGGCACAAAGAGCAAGATATAGGGAAACAAGGATGAGTATGCTGAGGAAGAAAGCATTTCCAACTGTAAGAGACATATACTGGCTAAATGAGTTTGTCAACAAAATAAAGGTCAAAACTGTTGATAATTCAATTGTTGCAACTTGCACTGGGCCAGTCAGTCCTCCAATGAAGTTTCTCCTCCATGACATTCAAAATATGGGACTTCATGATTGGATAAAAATTGCTAGACTGATCAAGGAAATGCCTTCAAGATCTTCTGAAGCCCAAGTAATGATGGATGAAATCTGGGCTGTATCTGCTATATGCTATGAAAAAGGCATTCTTTATGCAGCAGAATACAGGGCACTCAGTGTGATGACTGAAGCTATGAGGAACAACAAACCTGAGTGTCTTAATACTTTCAGAATAATTCCCACATATACTGTTCCCCCTAATCTCATTTTTCAGGATCAAAAGAGTACCATATATCCAACATCTGGATATATGTATACTGACTCAGATGACAAGGAATGCTTCATTACTGAAGCTGATTTGGCAAAAGCTCCTATCAGCCATTTGGTGGGCCTTAAATGGATGATAACCAAGAAAGAAGATGCTTGGTTTAGAAAAAAGATAGTTGCTGTACTAAACAACAGGCAAGATGAACTGAAGAAAAGAGAAGAGTTCATCCATGTGAAGAAAGAAGTCTTCTACGAGTTTGAATCGATCAACAAAGACTAAAGAAGAAGACTTTGCAGCCTGTAGCTTATTTTGTTTAGTTTTCTCTTTGTAACTGTTTTGTTATCATTAGATAGGGGGAGATTGTTAAGGCAAAAAGCCTTACCCCTTTGGATCTTAAGATAACAAAACAACCTAGACTAGCTTTAACTTATATGTAGAATAATATAGCTAAGTTTTAGGTCTGATACTGAGTGATCAGTATTGGAACTCAGTATCAGTACTCAGTATCAGATAATGATACTGAGTAGAAGGACTGAGTGATACTCAGTATAGTAACGGACTAAGATCAAATCCCTTGATCTTAGTCATTTTCCTTGCTTAGTCCTTCGGTTACTCCTTTGCTCATTATGTAAGATCTCTATAACATTATAAATAGAGATCATCTTGCAAAGGAGTACTTACCAATTTACTTTACACATTCACATCTTTTGTAATTGATCAGTGGTATTGCTTTTCCGCAGCATACCACACTTAGTGGATTTATACATTGACTATATTCTTGTGTTATCACTTTAATATTTCTCTAAGTATAATAATCTATCAATTAACATTATAAACCAGGGTTGTTGTGACCTAACAACAATTTCTATTTTTTAACTGAGGATCAACACCAAGTGCAGCCCTCACATTTTCTGGAAATTGTTGATTTAGACATTTATTTAATTTAATGGATGCATTTCCCCAAGATTTACACTGATTTTCAAATTTTTCTTTTTCTAATTTGTGTAAATGAGCTTTATCAGCTAATCTTTGGTTAATGTCTTGTAAGTTTAAAAATTAAGTTGTAAATCTTTAAATTTTGCTAATTTATCTAAATGTTCATTATTTACCCTTTCAAGTTCAAGAATGGTTAATTTTAAAGCTTTTTCTCTTTGTACTAAAGTTTTAAGATCAACAATCATATACTCAAAAATCTTTTCCTTTTCATTCACTGAATAAGTTTGGAAGGAACTCACCTTGTACAACTGAGTGGAATCCCAATCAGTATGAACACTCATCCTCTCAGCTTCTTTGATGTCCTTCTCAAAGAAACTCTTCAAATCATCTTCAGTGAAAGCCATAAAGGCTTTGTTTTCAACTTCTTCCTCATCATCACTAAGCTCTTCATCCATCCAAGCTTCAGAGTAAAGTGCTTGATGAGGTGCTCCATTCCCTGCTGCACCCTTGCCCTTGCTCCAGTTCTTCAACTTGACATAGTTGTCTCTATACCGTTTAGCTCGGTATGCAATCTTGTCATTCTGATCAGTTTCAGTTGACTTAGTATGACAGTTAGCAGCAATGTGTCCAGGCTTTCCACACCTATAGCAAAGACCTGATCTTGGGTCAGTATTGGAAGAGCTAACACCAAGCCTCTTCTTCTTCAACTGATCCAGCTTCATAGACATAAGAGCCATTTGTGTTTCAAGCTCTTCTGCCTCAGCATCAGCAAGATCAACTTCTGGTTCTTCAGGCTCAGTCACAGTATATGCTTGTTGCACAACTAAAGCCATGCCAGTGGAAGACTTGTCAGTTTTCTTCCAGTTGATCAGTCTTGCATCATTATTCTCCTCATGATTCAACATTAGACCATACAAAGTTTGAAGAGTGTATGACTCAATGTTGTTAGCAGCATTGACAGAATTTGTCATATCAAGAAACTGTTGAGGAAGACTATCCAGATACTTTTGAACAAGTTCTCCTTCTTCCTTCACAATGCCTACACTGATGAGATCATGGATAACAGTATTGAACCTGTTATAGAGAGTGGTGATGTCTTCATTTGGACTTGAGAAGAAGTTTTCATACTTCCTCCTCATGTTGCTTTTTCTTTGCAACTTCACCTTTGGTGTGCCTTCATAGGTGACTGATAGGCTATCCCACATAGCCTTTGCTGTTGGCAATTTCATAATTGCATTCAGTATTTCTTTGGTAACAGCATTACCAATCACCCCCCTTTGCTCTGGAGTCTAAACTGTACAACTGACGGTCAGTATCAGTCCATGTGTGCTTCAGTTTAGGAACTGTTCTTGTGCTCTCAGGAGCATCATCAGTGGCTGCAACGGGTTCCACAGTTTGTGGAATGATGGGACCATCATTCAGCACAGTGAGCATCTCATGATGAATAGATTCAAGATACCACTAAGCTTTTAGCTTCCATTGATGGAAGTCTTTGCCATCAAAGATGGGCACTCCCTTTCCAGACATAACTCGTGCAACTATTGTAGACATTTTGGATTTTTGAGTTTGGGAGGGATAGATGTAACACCTCAATTTTTAAAACACTTTTTAAATCATATTTTTAAATAAAAATATTACAAGTCCAATGTTCCCAAATCACGGTTTAACAAAAACCGATAAAAGTTTATCAGAGTATTAAAACCGGTGTTACAAATACAATATCATAACCATAGGATAAACGGGATCTACCTACGAGCTCCCGAGCTAATCAACACTAGGCCACTTCTATCGCGACCCTCTAATCCTTCGATCCTGAACCTGAGTACATAGCCAAAAATAAAGTAATACGTGAGACAAAATAGTCTCGTGAGATACATGGGTTTTCGACCCATTCTCAAAAGAATTAAAAATTAATATTTATAACATTATAAATACTTATCCTTATCACTTCTTATTAATTCATAATTCATCTTCTATTCATTTAACCGTATAACTAATAAGCTTACCATAAGCTTACTCATCATCTAATCACATACTTGTAAGCTATCTCCAAGCTTACACTTTCTTTATCACATATGCAACGGACCTCTCCGAAGCCAACTCTCCCGATATGGGATGTCATAGGTAAACTATCAAGGTAATTGGGAACCCCCATCTTACCGAGATTCATAAGCTCTCCCGTTCCCTGGTCGTCATGCTCACCCAACACTGGGTGTCGTAAACTGTGACATTCTACTCTTTGCGCAGGGAGGTACCACCCCAAGTAGACGTCTCATATTCCCCCATTTCTGGGCGGTCTTATTCCGGATATCTCATTAACACTTATGAGCCTCAGCTCCTTTCATCAAAATAAGAGCATTAGCTCCTTTCATCAAATTCGTCATTTATTAGAATACATTTATTCTAATTTATCATATTATTCTCTTTACTAAATCATTTCAAATCTTGACTTTACCAAGTCCTTTACTAATTTTAAAACATATTTATCTTTTATCCAAAATCATAATATTCTGACTCCTCTTTGACTAGAATACATGTCTATTACTAGTCACCTCATACTTATTCACTTAGTAATTCGATAACTACTTTTATTAGCATAATATACTAACCGATACTTATTACTTAAAAATCATTGTCTCAAGCTTTATTAATAAATATTATTGATAAACCGATTATCAAGCTCTTTTAATTCATTATCTTTATTCATGCATCTTATTTATGAAAACTCATTAAATACTTTTCATTATCATAAACTCTTTCAAAATCATCAATCATTTAGACATACTTAAATAGTCTATTACTAGAATTTTCTCATCATATTAATCATATCTTTATTAAAAACTTTTATTAATAAAGACTCCTAACATATTATAGTTTTCAAAATCGTTTGCTACGCACTCAGTAAAAGTCTCATGTACTCACATTAGCCAAGCTAATTCCAAATCGTGTCTAACAACACGAATCCTTGATTTCCAACTTGTGAAATGTCACCAATCTTTAGGTCTTCTTGACCTACCATCAATATCATCACAATAACTAGTTATTATCCAAAACTAATCACTAATAAATCCATATTCACATTCCTAACCACTAAGTTCATCCAACTTGGTGGAATCTCAAACCCTAGTTCAAGATTTCCATCAATAAACCCAAATCAAACTTGTACACATCGATTACAAGCTTACAATGAGTGTTCTACACCCATGATTAGCATCTTCCCCAAAGATGACATGGTTGGTTCCCCAAACCACCATTTTTACTCATACCAAGCTCACAATCAAGGTAGATAAGCAAGATACTCAAGAATACTTACCCTTGATGTTTCAATCCTTCAAGATGATGAAGATCTACGCTCTTGAGCTCCAAAATCGCCCAAGTTTGCTCCCAAATCGGCTGCACTATGTGTGTGGTTGAAGGTGAAATGAAACCCTAGCTTACACACAAGTTTATGTATTCCTGACGCTCCTCGCTCCCCGCTCGCGCCCACCTCGCGCCGCGAAGTGACGCGGCTTTGCCTGCTTGTTGCCGCTGAAATACAAACCTCGCGTTTCGCTCGCGTTTCGCTCGCGGCTCTTGTCTCAACTCGAGCCTCAACTCGAGCTTCTCGCGTTTCACCTCTGGAGCTTCTGTTCAACCTCGCGCCTGCCTCGCGCCGCGAGGGCTGTCTGGGTCAGTTTCTTGCCTTTCAAACTTGTTTCCATCCAAGTCTTGACCCATACTTGGTTACCCCAAGTCCCGAACATTCAAACACTCGATAAAACACAACGGAGACTCGATTAAATATTTCACCACCTTTATTCCTCAATAATTCCATTTAATTCATTAACCGAAAATTCCGGTCGTTACAATAGATATAGGGAATGGCTGCCAGGGTAATAGATCGACTAAATAAGGATTTATTTAGCCTGCTCTGATACCAGCTATTTGAAGGAATTATGTGCAAAGTTAGTCAACCTATGATGATACATCCATGCCTACGAAACACTTAAGGGTCACACTGGTGAGTGCATGTAATACGAGCAAGATAAGCAATGATACTACAAAGAGGAATTATTCATAATAGTCATTATGAATCAGTTAAGTATTAAGTTAAGTTTAACTTATTACTAGATTAGTTTAACTAACTAATTAATACAAGCAGTTGTACATTTACTAGTTAAGTAAATATACAATGTGTTAATTATAGATTATCCATGATATGGTTTAAAGCTATTAAATCATATAGTAATTGGATAATATTGTTGTATAAATTATATAAAGGTTATTATATAATTAATTATTGAAAGTATAAATACAAGTACGTAATTCGTGTATATGGTACAGAATTATTAGTGTATTAATACTAGACATTTAATAGTTAAGTACAACAATAATAAACTAGTAAAACTATAAGGGATGGAAGTGTTAAAAGGAAGTTTAATTAAAGATCTAATATTAATTAAACTAGAAGGGTTCTAAGCGTAACTTATTTGTATATAAATAAGAGGCTTAGGGTAACCCTAAAACCCCTTAGACCATTACACGAAATACTTCCTCCTCCTTCCTTGTCTTCGGCCGAAACACACACATAACACAAGCCTTTGTGTTGTCCGTGTTCTTCGTGTTCTTCAAGTATTGAAGAACAAGTTCATTGCTTAGATCAATTGAGAAGATCGCTCGATTTGTTCATCGTCAGTGGATCTATCTTAAGCAATCAACAATGTATGTTTTGGGAAACACTTTTCTCCCTTCTCCCCTCTTAGACGAATTCGACCAAAGAACCCTAGGGTTCTTTGGTTGGCTTCTTTGGTCGATGGTCGAACGAACCACACAAGCATTGTGTGAGTTCGAGTTCTTCGTACAAGGTTTCTTTCTTGTTAACCTAATCTAGAACTCCAACATCCCAATCCTTTAGGGTTTAAGGATTAGGTTTAATCCCAGTTCCGCATTTAGGGATTAAATCAGCTAGTTGGTTTTAACCGGTCAAGAACAAGTTCATGTTCTTGGTAAGTCAAGGTTCGAACCAAGTACACTAGGAGGTCGACCCAAGTGGTTGATCAGTCGCATGGTGCGTAGTGAAACCCTTCACTGTTAGGTCACAACACCCCTGGTTTGTTTGATAATTGTTAGATTAATAATTTACTTAAGACAATTAAGGTGATGAACACAGTAATTTAGTCAAACGTATATTATTCCACAAAGTGTGGCTTGTAGCGGAAAATACAAGACCGCTGAACAATTACAATATTTAAGAATGGAACGTGTGAATTGGTAAGTTCTCCTTTGCAAGATGATCTCTATTTGTATTGATATAGAGATCTTATATAATGGGCAAAGAAGTAACCGAAGGACTAAGCTAGGAAAATGACTTAGATCAAGGTATTTGATCTAAATCCGTTACATAGTTAAATGTAACTCAGTCCTACTACTCAGTATTGGATTTCCAATACTGAGTGGCCAATACTGGCCAAACTCAGTATCACATCTAAACTTAGCATATTTATTCTACTAATTATTCTAAGCTAGTCTAGGTTGTTTTGTTATCTTAAGATTCCAAAGGGGTAAGGCTTTTTGCCTTAACAAACAGGATGGCACAAACAACAACCAATGTAAGTACACAGTGTTAGAAAAATACTACGACGATAAGATTCACTGATCGAGACGGCACAATGCTAAGTAATTTTAGGAATATATAGATATATATAAGAATAATTTTAAAAAAATTGATTTTATTAAAATATTAATAAAATAAAATTTTATAAATTATAAATATATATATATATGTATATATATATATGAGTTCCTTTGAGAATTAATATATTAGGTGAGAATGTGAGAATAGATCTCAGCCATTGATTTGGGTAGATTTGGGACTCACGGCCCGGCAAAATTTGCCGCGCGGCGTGAGGAGGCACATGTGCCCTGTTTAAACATCGATGATTACCCTATGAATACATATAGGGTAATCATCGATGATTACACTAATTCTCACATTCTTACGATTTTTCCAATTCTCAAAGGAACCCTCCCCTCGGCTCAGCTCGGTGGAACAGCTCGAGCCGGGAACAGTGACAGCCGGGATTTTTGCAAAGAGTTCGAGCCGGGAACCTATAAAATAGTTTGGGCCGGGAACATGTGAACTGCTGAGCCGGGAACAGTACAAGATCTCGGCTCGGGATCTTTGAAAGATCTCGGGCCGAGAAACTGGACGATTTTTCTCAAGTTTTACAAGTTCTGGTCGCAGATCTGTCCTAGGTCGATTTGCAGGATCAAAGACAGGCCAATGGTGATCGATTTATCTAAACGAACACCCTAGACAACTTATTACTTGCTAAGGATCCCTAGATCGAACAACATCAGTGAGGCGGAAACCCTTGGTGACGACCGAACCGAGAATCGATCGAGTGAGTGAAAAACATCATGAAAACTATGGAATTAATTGCTGAAAACGTACCGAAATTAGTTGATAACCACATTGGAGTTTGATCGAGAGAGGTTACGAGCAGATTCACATGATTTGGGTTAACAGTGTGTGTCACACGTTGATTTAGTGTGTGTAGACGAGAGAGAGTATAAGGAACAAAGGGTGTACGGAGGAAGTTATATATAGCTGGGAAAGGATGGAACCAACTTGGTATCTCGAGTCGTGCACAGTGTAGTTCTCGGCACGAGAAGAGGATTTTTTTTTAAGATAAAATAAAGTAAAGTAAAATTAAGATAAAAATATAATTTAAAATGAAAATTAAAATTAAATATAAGAAAATTTTTTAATAGACGTCGAGGGTCGGGAATGAGGACCATTTGAACCATGACTGATGAGAAGAGTGAGTTCTCCCCCTTGACCGATGACGACTTTTGACGAGCAGGTTTCAAGACGAGTTTCTTGAAAGCCATAATGATGATACGAAGAATACAGCGACTTAACAAATTGATAAATGAGAATTGAAAAACAATTAATTTTTGCGATTTAGCATACCAAGCTTTGAGACCAGATAATTAAAACGTTTTTCGTCCAAAGCCTTGGTAAACAAATCTGCCAATTGAAATTCGGTGGATACGAAGTACAATTCAATATTACCCAATTCAACGTGGTCTTTGATAAAACGATATCGAAGATCGATATGTTTGGTTTTAGAATGCTGAACTCGATTGCAAGATATTGCAATTGCACTTTTGGAATCACAATATAAAGGAATGCGGCTATATGAAAAGCCATAGTCCTTTAATTGTGATTGCATCCATATCACCTGGGACAGACAGCTAGCGGCCGCAACATATTCTGCTTCAGCAGTAGATAGTGAGACACAGTTTTGCTTTCGTGGTGACCAGTTGACTAGCTTATCTCCCAAAAATTGAACTCCTCCAGATGTGCTCTTCCTGTCCAGCACACACCCGGCAGGATCGGCATCCGAGAAGGCAGAATGATCAAACGAGGTCTCCTTTGGATACCATAGACCAAGGTCTCTGGTGCCTTTGAGATAACGAAATATTCGTTTGATGGCCAGAAAGTGAGATTCTTTCGGTGCAGCTTGATATCGGGCACATATGCATGTTGAGAACATGATGTCCGGACGGCTGGCAGTTAGGTAAAGTAAGGATCCAATCATACCCCGATAGTTTGTGACATCTACCGGTTTACCATCGAGATCAGCATGTAGTTTCGTGCCAGTGGACATTGGTGTTGCAATAGGTTTACAGTCGTCCATGAGATACTTCATCAGCAGATCAGAGATATACTTTGATTGATTGATGAAGATGCCCATTGGAAGTTGACGAAATTGAAGAACTAAGAAGAAGTTCATTTCCCCCATCATGCTCATTTCAAAACATTTAACCATGAGATCGGAAAAACGTTTGCATTATTTTGAATTTGTAGAACCAAAGATGATGTCTTCAACATAGATCTGAATGAATATGATATCTTCCCCTTGACGCTTGATAAACAAAGTGGTATCGACTTTTCCTTTTGAAAAGCCAGATTCCACCAAGAACTTGGAAAGAACATCATACCATGCCCGTGGGGCCTGTTTTAAACCATATAGAGCTTTGTCGAGGACATAGACATGATTCGGAAATTTGGGATCTACAAACCCTTCTGGTTGATGAACAAACACCTCTTCTTTCTGAATACCATTTAAGAATGTAGTTTTTACATCCATCTGATAAATAGTAAAATTTTTGTGAGCTACATATGCTAGGAAAATGCGAATGGCTTCAATACGGGCAACAGGACCAAACGTTTCTTCATAATCAATCCCTTCCTGTTGAGTGTAACCCTTGGCAACCAACCTTGCTTTGTTACGAATGCCAATTCCATTTTCGTCTTTCTTGTTGTTGAAAATCCACTTAGTGCCAATGACGGATTATTTTGGAGTCTTTGGAACTAAGCGCCAGACTTTTAATCTTTCAAATTGATTAATTTCTTCTTTCATTGCAATTATCCAGTCTAGATCGGAAAGAGCTTCACTGACTTTCTTAGGTTCAGTGGAACTTAAGAATGAAGCGTATTGACATTCGTCCTCTGAAGCCCTACGGGTTTGGACAGATGATTCAGGATTTCTGATTATTAGATTTAAAGGATGTTCCTTGGTCCACTTAGTTGAATGTGGAAGTGGAAGTTGACCAGGGTTAAGGTTGGAATTATCATTGAATGCAGGGTGTGGTATGATTGCAGTTTCAGTATTTGCGGGTGGAGGAGGTGGTTGTGGGTCAGCCCATGGAAGATGAAATTTATAGAAATCAATCACCAGTGGAGCAATAATATTTGTGTTAAGGCAAAAAGCCTTACCCCTTTGGATCTTAAGATAACAAAACAACTTAGACTAGCTTTGATTAATATGTAGAACAAAATAGCTAAGTTTAGGACTGATATTGAGTGACCAGTATTGGAACTCAGTATCAGTACTCAGTATCAGATAGTGATACTGAGTAGAAGGACTGAGTTACACTTGTTATGTAACGGACTAAGATCAAATCCCTTGATCTTAGTCATTTTCCTAGTTTAGTCCTTCGGTTACTCCTTTGCCCATTATGTAAGATCTCTATATCATTATAAATAGAGATCATCTTGCAAAGGAGAAACTTACCAATTCACTTTACATTTTCATACCTTTTGTAATTGATCAGTGGTCTTGTTATTCCGCAACAATCCACACTTAGTGGAATTATACATTTGACTCATATCTTGTTCTTATACAATATTTGTCTTAGAGTTATAATTAACCAATCAATTAACAAACTAAACCAGGGTGTTGTGACCTAACAACTGGTATCAGAGCAGGCTAAATTAATCTTTATTTAGTCGATCTATAACCCTGGCAGCCATTCCCTACATCTATCCCTCCAACACTCAAAAATCCAAAATGTCTACTATTATAGCACCAGTTATGTCTGGTAAGGGAGTGCCCATCTTTGATGGAAAAGATTTTCATCAATGGAAGCTTAAAGCTCAATGGTATCTTGAATCTATTCACCATGAGATGCTCACTGTGCTATATGATGGTCCCATCATTCCACAAACTGTGGAACCTGTTGCTGCTACTGATGATGCTCCTGAGAGCATAAGGACAGTTCCAAAACTGAAACACACCTGGACTGATACTGACCGTCAGTTATTCAGTCTAGACTCAAGAGCAAAGGGAGTGATTGGTAATGCTGTTACCAAAGAAATACTCAATGCAATTATGAAATTGTCAACAGCAAAGGCTATGTGGGATAGCCTATCAGTCACCTATGAAGGCACAGAAAAGGTGAAGTTGCAAAGAAAAAGCAACATGAGAAGGAAATATGAAAACTTCTTCTCAACTCCTAATGAAGACATCACCACTCTCTATAACAGGTTCAATACTGTTATCCATGATTTAATCAGTGTAGGCATTGTGAAAGAGGAAGGAGAGCTTGTTCAAAAGTTCCTGGATAGTCTTCCTCAACAATTTCTTGACATGACAAACTCTGTCAATGCTGCTAACAACATTGAGTCATACACTCTTCAAACTTTGTATGGTCTAATGCTGAATCATGAGGAGAATAATGCTGCAAGACTGATCAACTGGAAGAAAACTGACAAGGCTTCCACTGGCATGGCTCTAGTTGTGCAGCAGGCATATACTGTAACTGAGCCAGAAGAACCAGAAGTTGATCTTGCTGATGCTGAGACAGAAGAGCTTGAAACCCAAATGGCTCTTATGTCTATGAAGCTGGATCAGTTGAAAAAGAAGACGCTTGGTGTTAGCTCTTCTAATACTGATCCAAGATCAGGTCTTTGCTATAGGTGTGGAAAGCCTGGACATATTGCTGCAAATTGTCATACCAAGTCTTCTGAAACTGACCAAAATGACAAGATTGCATACCGAGCAAAGAGGTATAGAGACAAATATGTCAAGCTGAAGAATTGGAGCAAGGGCAAGAGGGCAGAAGGAAATGGAGCACCTCATCAAGCACTTTACTCAGAAGCATGGATGGATGAAGACTTAAGTGATGATGAGGAAGAGATTGAGAATAAAGCTTTTATGGCTTTCACTGAAGATGATTTGAAGAGCTCCTTTGAAAAGGATATCAAAGAGGCTGAGAGGATGAGTGTCCATACTGATTGGGATTCCACTCAGTTGTACAAGGAAAGTTCCTTTCAAACTTATTCAGTGAATGAAAAAACCAAGATTTTTGAGTATATGATTGTTGATCTTAAAACCTCTGTACAAAAGGAAAAAGCTTTAAAATTAACAATTCAAGAACTTGAAAGGGTAAATAATGAAAACTTAGATAAATTAGCAAAGTATAAAGATTTAGAACTAAATTTATCAGATTTAAAGGACATTAATCAAAGATTAGCTGATAAAGCTCATTTACACAAACTTGAAAAAGAAAAATTTGAAAAACAGTGTAAATCTTTGGGAAATGCTTCCATAAAATTAAATAAATGTTTAAATCAACAATTCCCAGAAAATGTGAGGGCTGCACTTGGTGTTGATCCTCAATTTAAAAATAGGAACAATTTTGCTGATTTATTTGAAGAGTTTTCAAAAATGAACCCTATTAAATTCATAAAAGCTAAAACTTTTTGTGAAGTTGGATGTCAAACTGAGTCAGATGATGAGGATAATGAAATTTTAGAAAAATCTATTGGTCCCTCCATCTGCTCAAAGTGCTATATTGAGCTACAAGAACTCAGTATTGAATTTCCTGTAAAGGAAATTTCTGATACTGAGCTCCCAATAGCTGAGTATGACACTTCTGCTGTTCCACCTTTTGAATTATTATTTAATACAATAACTTTTGAATTATATAATGATAAGAAGATTACCAACATTTCAAATGTTTCATCTAATTCAGGAGTTGCAGGAACAGGAACATCATATACTGAGACATCTAAAAGACCTATTAAAGTTGTTTCTTCAAAACATGATAAACAGAAAACAACTTCAACTAGGTCCTTAGTTGGCAGAGACAAGAAGTCTACCACTAATAATATTAGCAAGACTTCTCTGTCAAATAAAAAGAAGCAACCAGATTTTCCACCTATTAAACCAGTTAAAAACAATGTTAAAACACCTATTAACAATAACAAAAATAACATTTTAAAAACACTTGGTGATCAGATCAAATCTTTAAGTAAAAAATTTGCAAAACTTACTCATACTGATCTACCAAAAGTGCAACAGTTTTCTAAAATACCTTATGAAAATATGTTTAGAAATAGACCTAGAAAATGTTATAGGTGTCATCATACTGGTCACAAGGGAGATGAATTACTTGAACAATATTGGAACATTGTGGCACAAAGAACAAGATATAGGGAAACAAGGATGGGTATGCTGAGGAATAAAGCATTTCTAAATGTAAGAGACATATACTGGCTAAATGAATTTTTCAACAAAATAAAGGTCAAAACTGTTGATAGATCAATTGTTGCAACTTGCACTGGGCCAGTCAGTCCTCCAATGAAGTTTTTCCTCCATGACATCCAAAATATGGGACTTCAAGATTGGATAAAGATTGCTAGACTGATAAAGGAGATGCCCTCAAAATCCTCTGAAGCCCAAGTGATGATCGATGAAATCTGGGTTGTATCTGCTATATGCTATGAAAAAGGCATTCTTTATGCAGCAGAATACAGAGCACTCAGTGTGATGACTGAAGCTATGAAGAACAACAAACCTGAGTGCCTTAATACTTTCAGAATAATTCCCACATATACTGTTCCCTCTAACCTTATATTTCAGGATCAAAAGAGTACCATATATCCAACATCTGGATATATGTATACTGACTCAGATGACAGGGAGTGCTTCATTACTGAAGCAGATTTGGCAATAGCTCCTATCAGCCATTTGGTGGGTCTTAAATGGATGATAACCAAGAGAGAAGATGCTTGGTTTAGAAAGAAGATAGTTGTGTACTAAACAACAGGCAAGATGAACTGAAGAAAAGAGAAGAGTTCATCCATGTGAAGAAAGAAGTCTTCTACGAGTTTGAGTCGATCAACAAAGACTAAAGAAGAAGACTTTGAAGTCTGTAGATTATTTTGTTTAGTATCTCTTTGTAGTTGTTTTGTTATCATTAGATAGGGGGAGATTGTTAAGGCAAAAAGCCTTACCCCTTTGGATCTTAAGATAACAAAACAACCTAGACTAGCTTTGATTAATATGTAGAATAAAATAGCTAAGTTTAGGACTGATACTGAGTGACCAGTATTGGAACTCAGTATCAGTACTCAGTATCAGATAGTGATACTGAGTAGAAGGACTGAGTTACACTTGTTGTGTAACGGACTAAGATCAAATCCCTTGATCTTAGTCATTTTCCTAGTTTAGTCCTTCGGTTACTCCTTTGCCCATTATGTAAGATCTCTATATCATTATAAATAGAGATCATCTTGCAAAGGAGAAACTTACCAATTCACTTTACATTTTCATACCTTTTGTAATTGATCAGTGGTCTTGTTATTCCGCAACAAGCCACACTTAGTGGAATTATACATTTGACTCATATCTTAACCTCTCTTGTGCGTCTACGTACCCGTCTTACCAAGACTGATTATTCTTATACAATATTTTCTTAGAGTTATAATTAACCAATCAATTAACAAACTAAACCAGGGTGTTGTGACCTAACAATTTGACGGAGGTGGAAGATCATCTGATGTAGATTGAGTTTCCACAGTTGCTGCTGAAGGACCGGTATCTGTTGTGGGTATTGGTGAGGTTGGAGCAGGTGAGGTGGGTGATGGGGATTCATGCGTGGATGGAGTGTTGAATTCCGGAGCATTGATTGATTGAACATCTGCCGGAGGTGGAGGTGGGGTGGGGGTGGAAGTGGGGGTGGGGTGGGGTGGGGTGGGGGTGGATGTCTGACGTTGTGATATTCATCATAGAAATGTACAAATGAGATTTCAAGATCATTCAGAGATGTTGAATGATCAGAGGAGGTTGTGGGAAGAGGTCTTTCAATTCCACTTGTCAATGAATCAAGCGGAAAGGTTTCATCGAATGACACATTGACACTTTCTCTGACCAATCTTGTTGATCGGTTGTAAACTCTGAATGAAGTTGATTCCTTTGAATATCCAATAAAGACTCCTTCATTAGCTTTTTCTTCAAACTTGTTCAGTTTATCTTTGTCATTTAGAATGATGCATCGACTACCAAAGATGTGGAAAAATTTTACATTTGGTATTCGATTGTTGATGAGCTCATATGGAGTTTTGTTGTATGTTTTGTTGATGATTGAGCGGTTTTGAGTGAAACAGGCGGTGCTGATGGCTTTTGCCCATAAAGACAGTGGAAGTTTTTAAAATGAAAGCATTGTACGAGCAGCTTCAACTAAAGTACGGTTTCTTCTTACAACAACACCGTTCTGTTGGGGAGTTCGTGCAGCGGAAAACTGATGAGTGATGCCAGCAGATTCAAGATAAGAGTCAAGAACTCGATTTTTTAATTCAGTACCATTGTCAGTACGAATTGTTTGAACATTTAATTCCAGGTTCACTTGAGTTTTCTTGATAAATGAGATGATGATCTCTGCGACTTCATCCATAGAACGAAGGAAATGGACCCATGTGTATCTTGAACAGTGATCAACAATAACTAGGACATATCATTTACCAGCAAGACTTTGAACGCTCATTGGACCACACAAGTCCATGTGCAGTAATTCAAGAGGTTTAGAAGTACTTGGTGTCGGTTTAGGTTTGTGAGACTTTTAGTCATTTTTCCCGTTTCACATGATGAACATTTATGATCTTTGTTAAAAGAAACATCAGGTAATCCAGATACATGACCTCCTTTTACGAGTGTGTTCATGGTTTTGAAGTTGAGATGAGACAAACGACGATGTCATAACCATGACTTATTGGAAGTAGCTTTTGATACGAGACATACTTCTTCCAGTGGAACAACACATTAAGATTAATGGTGAATAGGTTTGTATCACGGGTTCTGCTAAGAAGTTCTTCTCCATCATATGTACGAATAGCACACTTTTTTGTGCAAAATTTGACTTCCAGAGTTTTATCACAGAATTTACCGATGCTAAAGAGATTATGTGAGATATCTTCAACAAAAGAAACATTTCTGATAATGAGATTTGGACGAATGATGTCACCGAGTCCTAAAATAGCAGCTAAATGATCATTTCCAAATTTGACCGTTCCCAGATATCTTTCACGAAAGTTGGTCAATAGATTTTTATTTCCCGTCATGTGCCTTGAACAGCCCGAGTCAAGATACCATATATTCTGCATAAAACAAATAAAACATTTTAGGTACCCAATAATGTATGGGTCCAGAACGATTAGTGACAGATGTTTTATGCAGATTTTATGTGATGATCAATTTAGAGCATTGGGGAACTGCTAGGAGGCAGTTCGGATTTGATTACCCATTTGAGAGATTTTTCAGAGGATTGAATAACCCAGTGAGATTTTTCGTTTTTAATCCAATTATATTTCACATGAGTAGACGTTTTAGCGGATGGTTTGTCGCATTTTGAGGAAACTGATGGTTTTGGCTTTTGTGTGGGGTTTCCTTGAGAAGACGTGCGAGGAGAAGACAAGTGAGAAACAGAAGTTTGTGGATTTTTAGAAGATTTATTCGATTGGTTGGAGTTCATCTTGTGAGATGTGGTTGGAGACTCTGAGTTAGACGATGTTCGTTTAGAAACTTCCCGATACACGAGACGACGATTAGATGAAGATTTTTCAGAGGTTGGTTTGTATGAACGTGTAACGGTAGGTTTTACTGGTCGAGAGTTTATTGTTTTGCATGGATTTGGATAGCAAGTTGTGCAGGACTGAATGATCTCACGAGCTTTACCAAGAACATCGTGTCGAATACCACAAGGAGCATCTATTTTAATAAAATATCGTTCATCGTATTGAGAAATTGGTTTATCAGTCTTTCTATCAAAATAAACCTTTTTGCCATTTTTATCAGTTTTAATAATTAAATTCACACCATTGACAGTGTAATTAACAGGATGATAAACTGCAGAATCATACATAATACCATAAGCTTCTTTTGGAGAAATAAATTGTGAAGAGTCGTTACATTTATTTTTAACAGAAAAAGATGAAACTACAGACTTATATGGACTAGACTTCTTAAGTAGACTAGACATCTTAAGCATACTAGATCCAGTCTGAATAGACTTCTTTGACTGCTTGGCTCTTGTTGCTTCAACCTACTTCATGGACCTCATCCTTTGAGACTCTAATTTTTTATTTGCAAGATTCCAAACAGGTGGATTAGAGTTTCTCTTCAAGATTGTTGGAACTGGATTAACTGGTGCCGATCCTAATAAAGAGGATTTAGAATTTTGAGAAACAGTTTTGTTCGTTTTAGGTTTTAATTCTAAAATGGTGTCCTCTAAATTATGTATTTTGTTTTGAAGATTTTCTTTTTCTTTATCGAAGGCCTTTTGAGTTTAATCAATTTCAGATTCTAATTGGACAATTTTCTTTTCTAAAATTAATGGTGGAACATAAAGCTTTGGCTCTTTGATCCATTTTAAAACTTCATTTTCAGGAATGGAAAATTCAGCTGGTGTGATGATTGGAAAATATTCATTGTGTTCAAATTTCGCTTTCTTCGTTTCGTATGTTGAGTTTAAGGTATCATAATTGAAGCTAATTTGAGCATATTCTTCCTTTTCCCTGTTGAACTTTTCAATTTCTGCTTCTTCATCTGGCATATGAAGGAAGCTTTGCCAGATTCCCAAGTTCATATAGCCGTAGTTGTACAATGTAGGAAGAACATCTGCAACTTTTTCTAGATAGCGGGTGTTTTCTGCTCCGAGACCCACTTTTGATTTGTACAATTTGAACTCTTTTGGCTCGTTGAATTTTATCGTTTGTTCTGTATGACCGGCTTTGACAATCACTAATAGTAGGTTACGATTCAAAAGAAAGAGAGATTCAAGCCAATCGACCGGCTAAGAGGAATATCATCTGCTCCAGTTTAGAAATGTGTTCTTCAACATTTTCTTTTCTGACAGTGAGACTGTGTATGGTTGCTGATTGTTCACCGATTTCCTTTTTAAAACTGTTCGTTATAT
Organism: Calendula officinalis; assembly: GCA_963853835.1. Lineage (NCBI taxonomy): Eukaryota > Viridiplantae > Streptophyta > Magnoliopsida > Asterales > Asteraceae > Calendula > Calendula officinalis. Next base: position 10,453,008 of record OY970821.1, on the reverse strand, counting down.
TTTTTATTTGTTCATTTCATTTTTGAATTTCGATGTCAGTCGTCTTCAACTGATCTTGGTAGTCTTTCATCTTGATGTCTGCGGTCTTTATCCATGTTTGTTCTCTATGTAGTTGAATTGCCAAGTCATTGATCAGCTTCTTAGAGTCTTCGTTCTCACTTGACATCGTTTTCATGTTTTTAAGGTTTGAAATTTCAAGATTTTTTGCATTGATAATTTGATTTAGTCGATTGACCTCACTGGTGTGAGCAACATGAAAGGATGACAACTGTTGTTGTAACTCTTGTGTTTTTTGATTTGAATCATTATTTTGATTAACTTGAGGAACAAGTGTTTCAAGTTGACGACGAAATGTCAAATTTTCTGCCTTTAAGTTTCTGATTTGTGCATTTGATTCATTAGTTGTGTTTCCTTGTTTTCGTAAACTATCTTGTAATTTGAAATTGAAAATCAGATTTTGACGTAGATAGCTGATTTTTTAATTCCTTGTTTACTTGTGTTAATTGAAGAGAACATTGACTTAAATCACTTAAATCATTTAAAAGTTGTACTTTTTCGGATTCTAAAATAGTAATTTGTTTCGTTAATTGAGATTTCTCATCAATTTTGAGTAAAAGTTTTTCATTAAACAAGGAATTTTCTGATTCATCAGTGTCTGAGTCAGATAGACAACAATCAAAAGAAGAAGAATGTACCTCATTTTCATCGTTCTCAGGGATACCCAGCTCAGCTCTTAATTCGTTTGATCTAGCCATAAGAGCCAGGCTGGCAGTGCATTGCTCTTCCTCTTGATCATCTGAGTCTTCCAACCACTGCATGTCCTCAGCCAGAAGGACTTTGTCATTTTCAACCTGCTTAGCCAGGAGCATCTTTCTTTTGAAGTATTCAGAGTCCTTAACCTTCGGCTTTTTGCATTCTTTGGCGAAGTGCCCTGTCATACCACAGTTGTAGAATTTTTTAGGTGGCTCAGTGGTGGAAGAAGATGTTTTGTTGTTTGGGGTTTGAGAAGAGTTAAATTTGAAGTTTGAGGAAGATCGGAGGTTGTTGTTTGTTGGCTTGTTATAGTACCTTTTGTTGTAGCTTGATATTAAAGCTATGGCCTGACGAACCGACTCAATTTCTTCGTTTGTCCCCTCAGGGATCAGAGTCTCTGGTTCATCTTTAACTACCTTTTTTGATTGAGCTGCCATCAGTGCTTCATTGATTCCTTTGTTGAGAGCTTGGTTTTGTTTGGCCAACCGTGCAAGTGTGTCAGCATTATCTTGCCTAGATTTGGCAATTCCTTTCACCATAGGTTCATTCTGATGTAGATATTCATATAATTCATGAACATCTATGAGTCTTAAGTCTTTGTGCTGCATCGCACTGTTGCCAAACATTTCCCATTCGAGGAGAAGAGATTGAATGAATTTGATGTGGATTTCGAGATTCCCTTTGTTCAGGTTGTTCTTTCGGAGGTCATTAAGCATGTTGCAAAACCTATGGTAGGTTTGTTCCAATTCTTCTCCGGAGTTTGCTTTAAACTGACCATACGTGTTAAGGGTGGATACCATTTTAGCCTTGTTGCCTAGGTTAGTTCCCTCCATCTGCTTGCAGATTTCATCCCAGAGCTCTTTACCAGTGGAGAAGCTGTCAAGACTGCTGTATATTTCATTTGTAAGGCCTTGCAACATGTATGAATGTGCATATACATCAGCCCTTGCTCTTTCTTTCTGTTCTTGAGTGTATTCCGCCGGGGGAATTTCAACTACACCTCCAGTTACTGGTGGTTGAGAGTTTAGGGTAGCTACCACAACACGATAGAATTTTGCTGGTCCGGTTTGAAGGGATTCAAGGATTTGTGGACCTACATGTTGACTTAGGATAAAATGGAGAAACCGTTTCTTCCATTGACCATATACTCCTTGGTAGAGAACAAGTGGTTTGGTATCCGAACCGATGGACAAGGCATCCTTGGAAGTCATGTTTGAGTGGTAAGGTTAAGATTACGACGGGGAAAAAATTTGAAGTGTTTGAGAAAGTTCTCGAGCCGAGAAGTGTCAAAGAGTTCGGGCCGAGAAGATTTGCAAGAGTTCGGATCGAACTGGGAAAGATCTCGGGCCGAGATGTTTTAAGTGTTCGGACCGAGAAGTTCAGAAAGAGTTCGAGTCGAACTGTGGAAAGTGTTCGGGTCGAACTGTGGAAAGTGTTCGGGCCGAGAAGTTCAGAAAGAGTTCGAGCCGAACTGTGTAAAGTGTTCGGGCCGAACTGTGGAAAGTATTCGGGCCGAGGTGTTGCAAGTTCTCGGGCCGAGAAGTTCACTGTTCTCGAGCCGAGAATGTTCTTCAGCTTCGAGCCGAGAACAGTGGCGTCGTTTTGAGCAGAAACCGAACAGCCAACAAAAAACACACTAAATTGATCCTAGAATGATCGTTTCTTAACCAAAATGGATGATTCTTTTTGCAAACTGACCCAAAAACATTTTCCTTCAATACATTCCAATAATATTCACGAAAAACAACCTTGATCTAATCTAAAATTTGAATTTTCAAGGTTTTTCAAGCTTTAATGATGTTTTCTTAAAATAACGATTTCATCATCAATATGGATTAGATTTGAACGAAATTTGATTCTAAGCTTAATATAATCACAAGATGAACAGATTTAACCCATAAAAACTAATATTAGTACCTTAAATTCGGATTTTGATTTCTTGACCCTTTTTCTTCAAAAACTCAAAAACCCCAAATGATCTTCTGTTCTGGACTGTAAGCAATGGATTTGGATCGAATTCCTTGAAGGATTATGCTCTGATACCAATTGTAGATAATCAAACAAGCTATCAATCCATTACTTAAGGTTTGATTGTGATTTTGGTAAGAAAATAGGAAGAAGAGAGTTAGGGTTTTAGAGAGAGTAGAGAGAAGGAGGAGGTTTTGCTTGAAAGTTCAGATTTGATTAATGGCAAAACATAGCAATTAAGGCTTACACTTTGGTTTACATATCATGGCCTTAATTGCATAATTAAACTAAGACTAATCCTAAGACTAATCTATCAACTATACAATGTTGGCAATCTTGTCACCTAGACTATTATTACTTACAATCTAAATATGACCTAACACAAAGAAGTAAAGATGAATTGGAAGTACAAACGAATTCGAAATAAGAAAAATGTAACATATAATACTCCCTCCGTCCCACAAAAAAGTTCCCATTTCATCTTGGCACAAGTTTTTAGGTGGTAGTTAGTGGTGGGGTCATTGGTATTAATTTTGATTAAAATATAAGGTTTGATTGGAGAGAGAATGATAGTTAGTGGATATTAGTAGTGGGGTCCTTAAGAATAATAATATTTTATATGTGGAGCCCATCAAATGTGAGAAATGGGAACTTTTTTGTGGGACAAAAGTTTTGTTAGAAATGGGAACTTTTTTGTGGGACGGAGGGAGTAGATAATAAAGCCCATATGGTTACATGTTAGTGTTTATTTAAGTAATTAATATATTTATATATAATAAAAGAAAGTCTTTTTTAAATCACGCCACGTCATTCTTTTCACGTCATAATGACGTCATAATTCTATGCAACCTAAGCTGCCATGTAGGTTCCTGGGTATATGAGGCCTCATTTTTTAGAAACCTCTCAGTCGTTTCGTTCACCCATCGTTTCTCTCGTCCTCTCAAAGCGTCATTTCTCTCCTCAATCCGTGGTACTGTTCCTATCGCATTTTCATCCATGCACTTCACCATCGACGTTTTTTCCTACGAACTCTATAACCGTTTTCCAATCGACAGACTTCGATTTCCCTGCGATGGCAATAGCTGAATGTGAGAACAAAAAATATCAATATTTGCAAGTCACCCCATTTAATTCAAGTGTTAATTTTGCATTTCTGTTGAGTATTTATGGTTTATATATATTGAATTGATGTTTAACAATGGAAATCAACTTTTTTTATTTATGATTTTAAAAGTCAGAGTTCGTCCATATCAAGGTGTATATATATTTGAAAAATTCAATATTTGCAAGTCATCCCCATTCAAGTCAGAGTTCTATCTTTGTTTCAAAGGAAACGTGTTGCTCTTAGTTTCTATCATTTAAAATACATGAAACCCTAGATTTTGGTCTGAATGCTCCAATATGTGTACGAATAAAATCTAGCTATATTATTAACTAGCCTGACTAGTTACATAATGACAATAACTAGAGAATACGTTTCAAGTGAGAGTGTTCTGGGAAAAGTTGGTGTGTCAAATGAAGTGTTGGGACTAATATTTATAGTCCTTGGATTCAAATGTCGAGCGGCACATTTTGGAAAACGCATCGAGTTCTACTACACATTTTTTAGATCGTGGATGGCAGGTGTGAGCATACGCAGGTACCCGCACGGAACCAGAACCTTTAGTAACGATTCCTCAATTTTTAGAATTGGAGCCGGAACCTCCAGTTCTGGTTCCGGTTACTGGGTTTCTAAAATCGAAAAAGTAAAAGAATAGAAATTCCATAGTTTAAAGGTCTTGTCCATCTCAATAGTGCAATAAAAACATAGGCCAATCGTACTAGTATTTATATTATCAATTGAAAAAACTAATAATGGAAAATTTGGATTGTAAATTTATAGTGTTTGTTTTTTAATTATATTAAATGTATGAATAATCATATTTAATGTATGTATTAATGTATATATATATAATAATTTTTAATAAATATAGACCGTGTAACCTCCAGTTCCGGTTACTCGGCGGGTAGCAGTTCCTTAATTTTGAGTTCATGTTGCTTAAGCGGTTCCTTGAATTAAGGAACCAGGATTAGCGGTACTGAGACAGTTCCGGTTACCCATTTTTTTCTGCTCACCCCTAGTGGTTAGTTGTGGTACCGAAAGGCAACGCGGTGTCAAATTTTCAGCGCGACACAGATGTCAACATGTTGTGTTCTTCACATGCCTACCCGTCGGGTTTCGTCAACTTGGACGTGTCGCGTTGTTCTTTTATTATTTGTGAAAACTCCATTTTTACTTCGCATCTTGTAATTATTCTGAAATCATAGAAAATACGTAACAGAAAGTATTTGGGGGTAACTCTAATGATCCCTAGTTAAAAAATGTTAGATATTGCCAAAATAAAGATGTGTATTTTACGTATAATTTCGGCAATATGAAACCCCTTACGCTTTGACCGTCCTCAAGCAGTAAAATGAGAAAAATAATCTAGCTGACAGCATTAGAAAAAATTACAACTAAAGCATATTTTTAATCTAGCTAAGGAAATTAAAAGTTATACTAGTTAAGTTGTTCAAATACTTCAATTCCACATGACTTTGACTTCTCACAGCGTGTTCCACTCGTATCACTCAAATTGTTTAGGTGTATATTTGGGGGTGAAAACTCAAAACACACATAATGTTACAAAAAGTATCGTTGTCATTGGCTTGTATCTAAACTTAATCTCTGCCACTAAACTTAATCTCTGCCACTAAACTTAATCTCTGCTACTAAAGTAATACTTAGAACTTTCAAGAGGACTTAGGGTTATAATGTAAGGCTTAAGGGCTATGGGTATGATGTTTTGTACGTATTTGAAAGTGGCTAAAGATAAAAATATTACTAAGAGTTGAAACTACTACTAAGAAAATTGATATACGTAGTATGTTTTTTTGGGAAAACTTTGATTGCTCTTGGATCTAATTGCACATTTTAAATGCAAGTGTGATTCTTGAATACTTTAAATAGGGTATTGTGACACAAGAAAGTTTCCATTTTCCATATTTCATTTTCAAAAAGGAAAAGAGGCGTTCATATGTTGTCGACTTGCAGTGCATCAAAATGAAAATCTAATTACAAACAAAAAGCAAACACGTAAAACGCATACTGAAAAAAAAGGAAAGGAAAGATAACATAGTATTCGTACATTGTGTAAGTGAACAATATAACGCTTGGAAATGCGGATAAGTTTAAGGCAATCTAACTTATACCGATACACGTTCATTAGGGAGAAAAATTATGAAGTTTACTAATCGCGAGGTATCGGTGTGGATAAAGCTTACACTTTCGTAGGTCACAAAAATAATCAACGATATCTCTAGCCTTGCTATATTTTATCTCGTAGATTCCCCTCGGCTTTAAGCTTAACAGGATCATCCCCTAAGGCATATCCCTTCTTTTTTCCGCGTAAAGAGAAGTTCCTTGACAAAAGCGTGTAAAGTTGTAGTCTCTCCTTGCTTGGTTAACAATTTTCTCATAACTAATGACTATATCTAATCAAATATCTTTTGGAAGAAGAGAATGGAAGTGAACAGAAGAAATAAGAAAGAAAGATTCTTTTGAAAGCATTATGTCCAGCTCTTTAAGGTATCCTAGTAAAAGAGTAACACAAAGATAATTTCAAGAATTATGGTAGTTTAAACGAATGGTTGGTGGCTTTTAGAGAGAGGATGGACATTATAAAGTTGCTAATTCGCGAAGATGCAAGTTTCAAGTATGAGTCGTTAGAAAGGATAGGAAGGGTGTTTCATTTTCGATGTGATCTTCTAACGGACGGTAATTGATGGAAGTGGCTCGGCGATGTCAACCATCAAAAGATTATCATAATGAGAAGGAGGATAGACCATCGACTTTTTAATGTCGAGGGTGATTTCCACCGTGTCGACTCGAAGAGTAAGTTTTTCTTGGCCTACATCTATTGTAGCACCGGTTGTGGCTAAGAAAGGTCGACCAAAGACAAGAGGCACATGCTCGTCCTCGTGCCTTTCTAACATGACGAAGTCCACGGGGTACACGAATATCCATTTTAACTAAGAGATCGACTATTCCTTTTGGATAAATAATTGAACGACGACTAGTTGTATCGACATACGTGAAGACGTAGGCTCACGTATACCTAACATAGTATACACCAAGTAAGGCATAAGGTTAATACTAGCATCTAAATCTGCTAATGGGTTACTAGCCGAGAGGTTCCCTATTTGGTATGGATTAGTGAATTTGACGGGATCACGCTTATTTTTCGCTAACTTGTTGTGGATGATAGATGAACATTCTTCGCTTAAAGTTACCGCGGAGAGATCTTCCTGCTTCTTTTTGTTACGCAAGTGTTCATTTAAGAATTTAGTATATTGTGGCGATTTCGAAAGAACTTCTACAAAAGGTACGTCAATATGCACATGATTATATACGTTGTGAAAAACTTATTATGTGAATTATTATTTAAGTGGTTTCACTCAATTATCCCAACTCTTCTTACAAAACTTATGGTTATTTGTGTCAAATTTGAATATCCGGCGCTTCTTAAAATTTGTGTCCATCAGATACCGTTAAACTTGGAAGATGGACTTGCTAATTTACATGGTTTGATGGATAAAATTAAAACTTAATTGGAAGATCTTCTTTCTCGTGTGGTATTATTAGACGAGATAATAAATGGGTTTGGGAAGGTGATCTAGGTACATGTGTTTTCTCTGTTACTACTATGAGAAAATCATCTTATAATATATTTCATTCCTCTTATAATAATTTATGCTTTTGGAATAATTGGATGTTAAAGGTTCCTTTCTCTTTCTTTGTTTTGTCATTCAAAAATAAAATAAAATACTACCAATTGACAATTTTATCACATGGCAACCAATTACCATGAACACCTCGTCTTTATGCACATCTCATTTTCTCTTTTTTTAGTGTTTTCTTATTCCATTTTTCATTTTTCCAAACTTTCCCCTTCTAATTTTATTTAACTAAAATTTATTTTTCATTTTTACCCGGTTCTTTCTATGTATATATATATATATAATTATTTGACTTTCCCATTACTTATAACACATATATGAACTTAGTGAATAGTAGTTTTTGTCCTTAGTGAAATTACTTTTATATTATATATTTGTTATGAAAATATTAAGCTTAATTTTATAATGCCCTATTGCCAAGGGCCACAATATTAAGGACTTCCTACTACCAAGTATCCCTACAAGGTTTCAAGTCCCACTCCGAACACTCTACATTTTATGTTTTTTTTTAGTTTCTGAAATTACAAAATAGTACCAAAATTTTAGTTTAATAAAATAACCAAATAATATCTTGTTTTTGTCGTGTTTCGTGAAATTACAAAATAATCCTTGAAGTCATTTTATGATCAAATTATTTTTTTTAATTTATACAGTTTTAAACATTTAATAGAAAAGTAAATTTACAATTAGGCATATAAATACATTAAATTAGCAATTAAAAGGATGAGTTAGCTTTCAAACTTGTATATTCTTATACGAAGTATAACTAATTTATTTCCATATAACTAAAAATCATGGTTTTCCTGTAACTATTATCATTATAATCTTTTGAGTGTCGTATTCAAAAACCCGCCGCATCACACGGGGTACACACTAATTTTTAATAAAATATACTTTTTTAATTATGATTTGAAAATTGATACGTAAATAATATTTAAAATTTAAACATCCAAATAGATATTCTCATTACGATCAAAAGAACATTAATACAAAATATTTAGCTTCTTCTTATATGCAATTAGATGACCTCTTTCGCATTATTATTTTACTAAATTTTCATTTGCTATATCATACGTTAATATATAATAATATATTTCACAATAACACAAGAAATTGATTACTAAAACATAAGAAAGAAAGGATGGTGTAGAAACAGGACAATTCGCAAAATCAAACAATCTTGGGGATGGTCTTCTATTACTGTATAAACTTACTCTGGTCAAATTATACAACATCTCGTTTTTCATGTAAGCATTCATACAAAAATAACCTCAAAATTAAAATTAAAGGTGATGCTCATTTATACCAACCAGTGAGAATCCACCTCAGAAAAAAACAGAAACAGCAACCAAGTGCCTGTTACAATCAAATGTTAGTTGCTGACTGAGTCAGAATGTCTAATTGAGTTAGTTACTTTTTTACCTGAAGAAGTAGAAGTACAATGCATAGGGACTTTTCAGACATTCGGCCAAATAATCTCAACGAAACATTGACAAGTGTCCCATCTTTTGTTCCGGTCAACAATCCTGTCTGAGGATCGTACCTGATCCACATGTTTCCATTTTAGCTATTATTTTAATTTTTAGCCGTATAACCCGGGTCGACCCACTTTCTCATAAACGGGTCGAGATGACCACGTGGAAAAAAAGAGTAGTCTTACCTTGGCAGACGATGACGTGGACAGGGGATAATACCAGCAAGCTATACAAAATGAAGAATTTTTAGTTTATTATTTTATTTTTATTGTAAATAAGAAGAAGAGAGATCAAACCTGAGGAAGTGATAATACAAAGTTTATAATTTGAGGAAGAAAGAATATTAGGAGTGTCTCACTGTCAAAAAAAATATGTACAAACATATAAACTTATATATATAAATATAAATATAAATATATATATATACATACATACATTATTACGTGTATCTCAGTAAATAATAATAATATTTATATATAGTGACACGCACCTGTAGTGACCTAAAATGCCAACAACTGCCATTGTCATTCCAGCAAAGTATGTGTAGGTGTCACCAACAAAAACAGAAGATGGGTACCTAAAATATAAAGAACAACATTAAACACTTTTATTAATTTGATAATTAATAATTACGAGAAAAGCAAAATTCAAATTAAAAACGAAAATGAATTAAGAAAATAACCAGTTATAAGAAAGTAAGGCCAAAGAAGTTGCAAGCAGAGGTTGAACAAGATATATGGAAAAGGCATGGGCCTGTTTGGTTTCAGGGTTTGAAGACATTCCAATTTGCATTATATTGTGAATTAAAATCTGTATTTTAGAATTATTAGTCAGATTAATAATTAATAATTCTTGATTATTTTAATCTTTTTGTTTAAGATTTTGAGCTTACTGCAAATGCTATAACAACGGTTTGACCAACTTCAAGCCCATTTATACCAGCATGAATGTTGATTGAGTTTGTGCAAAAGACGGCTAAGAGTCCCATATACAGCTTATAAATCCACCCTGTTTGGTCAACATACAATTGACTGAATAACATATCCAAAGATGATTATTTATTTCAGTAAATAATTTCATAATTACCTAAATCCAAGATTTCTGTTCCAATATATTGAACAAGTGGTTTTGGTATCATAATTGTTGTATGGCCCGCATAAGCCATCAAAAGTGGTAGAGCAGCAATTGATGGTAATACTAGTTTCCTGCCTTCACAAACAAATTTAACAAAATTACAAAATGAATTATGTAATTTACAAAATTAATTTTAAGAAGTAAAAAAAACTCACACTCGCCAAGGAATATCCAAAACATCATCCACAAACCCAAGTAAGATCATAAAGCAGACAGATGCTAAAGCTGCATTATACTCAACAAGCCACTGCAAACGTTATGTATGAATTAACCAATCAGAATTTCAAAATTAATTAATATTAGATATATATTATAAACAAACAAAATAGAGCATTTTGAAGAAGCAAAATTACACTTGAATCTGGTGCGAAGTTGAAATGCTGAAATAATATCGCCACCACCAAGAAAACAATGCCAACAACAATACCCAGGGATTCAGGCCTGCAAAATTCAGATATTTAAACAGAGAATTTTACATAAAAGTCAAAATTATATTGGGGCAATTAAGGGTACGTGTTGACCTCCAAAAGGGTAATGTACTTGGGTTAAAATTGCATAAAAGGGCAACACAGTTATGTCAAAATTACCCCTCATTATCTGCATCGCACAATATTTGTGGTCAACTACTTGGGAATATGGTCAAATCAACATAATGTGAACATAGGTTAAAATTGTCCCTGGTTGCAGATATAGACTGGTAACCACTAACCTCTAAACCTTCAATTGCTTTTATGAAAGGTTATGACCCTTAGAGAACCTTTAAATATAGGCTGCTAAATATGTAAATGGAATCATAATGGACAAACCATTAAATACCTTTCATCTTTCAAGGATGTATTTCTAATCTTATTTTGTGTACTTAAATATAAAGATCTAGATTATGTATGATTTTTCAATAATCCAGTCATTCTTTCCTTAATAGATTGAGGATCATATCACAAGGCTCGTACTTTTTTCAGTCACATTGCACCATGGTGAAAAAGATACATCGCACTCTTATGTTCAGGAGTAGCAAAACTCCACACAAACAAGAAATAATCATATAAATTGTTCCAAATTATTACAATGTCACCTAATTACAAGTCCAATTATATCGATTCTGCTAAAAGAAGAATTCAACCTATCAAATAAAACTGCTCCAGTCTTCAAAAAATTACACAAAATTGATCAATAGACAAGAAAATGTATAGCATAAAAAGAGGAGCTTACACTTTAATCAGACCTTGAGGTGTGCCCTTCTTATTAATATCGTAACCAAACAAATTACGTCTAAGAACGTATCTAGAAGCCACCGGAATCATCATTAGGGTTACAAAAAACCCGGCGAAGCTAAGTGACGCATTGATAAGGATCGATTTCTTCAATTCCGTTTCGATTCTGTAGTGATAGAATATCAGGTAAAGGTAAGGAAGGAAGAAAATTGACGAGAATAAGAGGATTTTGCTAGGTTTTGATGGAGAGATCTGCGGGTCTGTGGAGGTAACGGTGGGTTCCGGAGATTTTTGATGTGATTCGGTGGGTGATGGTGGCTGCTTTGAAGCTCCTCTCTTGCGAGCTGCCATGGCTGGTGTTCTCTGCAGTCTCTCCGGCTTAAAGTTGACGGCTGCAATAAGGGACTCCGGGATCTCTGTTTTCTTCGTCGTTGTCATCGGGGCTTGTAGTAACCAATTATATACTGACACGTACCATCTAATCAGATACGTGCACGTCAGGAAATAGTCTTACACGTCGGATCCATGACGCTTGTCATGTATTTTGCACTTTTGCGTTTACCCGTTTACATAAAGAAATTAATAGCAATGCTTTAACTTTTAACCATTTGGTTGGATTAGTTGGTTCCCTTGGGAAAGCTTTTGAATCCTCTTATTTACCATCGGCGCCGGGTTTAAAATCTTTATGGGTGAAATGGGTTCCGTCTAAAGTCGAATTGCACGTTTCGTGGCAGCGGCAGATTTACTATAAAGCACACGGTGGCACATGCTACTACTCGAAAAAATTCCATTACGGTGAATTTTCGGGACTTTTTTATTATTATAGTATTCTGAATACCTTAATATATATCCGGAAAGGCGAAATAAGATACATTCATCTACTAGCGTAGCTGGCTAACACTCATTCCATCTATATAAGAGGTTAGGAGTTCGAATCTTGGTGTTGCTATTTTTTAAATCAACTTCTTTTCCTTTCTAAGCCTTTATATTACAAGGTTTTTCTTTTTGTGTTAAATTTGTTTTTGTTTCGGGACGTTGCCACTAGGATCCCGCTAGAGGTCGATGTCCCCTTAACCTTGCTTTTTTTATTATCACCATAAGGGTGCTATCGTTGGTGGAAATTTCTAATTCCGCTCATGCTTGGAGGGTTGGCCACTGTAGACTCCCTACAAGGTCGAATCTGGTTAAGAGGGGCATCATTTTGCTTTCTACCGACCGGCCAATTTGCGGAACTGTGGAGTAGGGCTGTCAAAACTTGACACGACACGGAAAAAATACACGAAACGAAATTGGGACGAAACTGAAATTTGAATTCGTGTTCGTGTCGTGTTGTGTAAAACAAACACGAAGTCGTGTCGTGTTCGTGTTCAGAGATTAACACGAAATTGACACGATAGTTATGATTTTGTCGTGTTTATCGTGTTTGTCGTGTTTGTCGTGTTTTTAACATGTAATAAGTAAGAAATTTGTTATTTATTTTGTGTTGTCGTGTTTGTCGTGTTTATCGTTTTTTAATCGTGTCGTGTTCGTGTTAGTAAAATAAAACACGACTTCGTGTCGTGTCGTTTTCGTGTTGAACGAATTCGTGTCGTGTCGTGTTATCCAGCAACACGAAACGATAGCACGATTTGACAACCCTACTGTGGAGGAATCGAAGGAGCATTTATTTGTTTCTTGTCCTTTGGCAATTCATAGTATTAAGGAGATAGGCAGATGGTGGGGGTGGGGGTTTCAGGTATTCGACGTTTTAAAGACTTTTATGGGGGGGTTATATATACTTTTTGGGTCATTTGGAATATGCGTAACGGAAAGGTGTTCAATTCTTTGAATGGCAATTCGGCCAAAGATGCTCTTGTCATTAGTCAAGTTCAGGCGTTATCTTACTTTTGGATTAAGAATAGATCGAATTGTAAGTTAGATAATAGGTGGGGTTTGTGGTGTAATTTGCCTATTTCTTGTTTTTAGTCTTGTACTCCCTCCGTCCCACAAAAAACTTCTCATTTGGCTTTTGCACATGTTTTTAGGTAATAGTTAGTGGTGGGGTAATTGATAATACTTTTGATTAAAATATAAGGTTAGATTGGAGAGAGAAAGATAGTTAGTGGATATTAGTGGTGGGGTTTTTAATAATAATAGTTTTTTATTGGGTGGAGCCCACCAAATATGGGAAATGGGAAGTTTTTTGTGGGACAAAAGTTTAGAGTGAAATGGGAAGTTTTTTGTGGGACGGAGGGAGTATGTTTTTTCTCGCTTCTCGCTAGCTTAATGAAAGCGGTGCTTGTGGTAGGTTGAGTGATGGTATTGCCGAAGCTCATTCTTGTCGCAAGTTTTTTGTTGTTGTTAAAAAAAAAAGTTGGTCGAATTGTTCGGACTAAAAAGTAAGTGTGGAGTTGGCCGGATATAGCGGGTTAGTATGCAAAATACGTCGTGGATTGAACTAATCAGTTTTTGACAAAATCGAGTTGAATTGGGACTAGGAAACCGGGTTGAGAAGATTATTTCTAACTTTAGAGAAGGTTACGCAAACAACCGTCTATTTATTCAGTATATTCTACAACATATGTTTCTGAATATTGATTGAATTTCAACTTCTACTTTGTTAATTCCTGTTATTGTCAAGTTTAATTAATGTATTTGTATTGTTTTTTTTTTTTGTTTAATTTGATTATACGTATATTAAAAAAAAAAATTAAAAATTTGTGCCAAAAGTCTATATGACTTTTTTTTAGTTTTTTACCTCATTTATCCAAAATTTTCACTACTATATAAATACTCACTTAAAATACTTTTTTCACACAACCACTACATTTTTTTTATCTTACCACATTTTTTCCTACTGCTCTTCTTCCACGGTACAATCTTCTTTCACCCTACAATCTTCTATCACGTTACGATTTTTTCACTACAACCTTCTTTCACCCAAAAAATGCCTAAAAACACCACAAAAAACACACCTTGGGCACTAACATGTGGCAATACTTGATCCACAACCGCATCTCAAGCCAAGGCTTCACTGGTGCATTCATCATAAGCTCAAACCAGCAATCGGTCACCAATTAATCCCCTCAAATTTGTATCATATTGCCCACTCATCGCTAGTCCATGCCAAATTGTACCCGGCGACCCCTGAAACCAATACCAATTTCAAGGATGATACCAACAACCTCCTCCAAACTTATAATACCAATAACCTTCACAATTTTCACAATAACAACAACCTCCACCAACTTTCAATTTTCACAACACGAACGACGTTCACCAAACTCACAATTTTCTTAAATGACTCAAGTGAACATGAACAGGCTTCTTAATGTTCGTCCATTTATGTTTAATAGAATAACGCTTAGACGAATGGATTTTTTGTTCTTGTTCTTTTGTTAAAAAAAAGTTAATTTGTTTAAGAATGGTTCGTAAACATTTCATTAAGAATGTAACGAACATGAATGAACAAATATACACAAACTAATACAAGAAAAATTATATATATGCATTTTGTATTTAGTTGTTCATACTTACTCGTCTAAATAGAATCATTTTATAAAATATAATTGTCAGGATCGATTAACTATAGACAAGTTAATAAACACCTTAGATCTAATTGAATATAGAAGTTGCAGCGGATCAACACTATATCAATGTAATTAAGAACAATGAACTGTAAATAACATGCAAAGTATTATGAACACAGTTTCACAAAAAGCTTCAATGTATATTATCAAGTTAACAATACACACGTACGTTTACAATTCGTAAGGAACTATTTATAATAGTCCTTGAAGCTAAACTATTTACCCTAGTTATTCTAGGATTTGATTTACATCGAATAATAAAAATATACATTGATTTACATTCTATAACTATCTCTACGAAGATCTCGGACTTGATATTCTTCAATAACGCGTATCAGTAGTAAAACTCATCACCAGTAGTAAATATGTAACATCAGTAGTAAACTTGGTGATCAGTAGTAAGTCCAGAAACCATCGTCAGTAGTAACTACTAAGATCAGTAGTATCTTCAGTCTTTGCATGATCAGTAGTAACTAAGTTATAGTATACATCAGTATCAACTTCTTCAGTAGTAATATGTTCTGCCCCATCAGTACTAAGTATGTCAGTACTAACTGCAGCATCAATAATAAGTTGATATGTGTTTTACTCCAACAATCTCCCCCTAAACTTATTGATTATCTTTTTAATCAATCAAGTTTCTTTTGCTCTTCTTGTTCTCTTCTTCTTTTCTCAAGAGTTCTTTGATTCTGTTGAAGCCTTTGTTCAATAATATATCTGCTGTTCCTCTTAGTAAAGTAATTCAGTTTGTTTTGGAACATAACAGCATCATAGGGTTTCATCAAAGTGTTTATGAATATCTGATACATAGTCTTCTCAGAATGTGGATATTCTTTTTCATATAAGTACAATTCACACACTTTGCCTGATTTCTCAAAGAAGTACATATTAGCAGTAGGAATGACATTCCAAGCATACACATTACCTGGATTTGTAAATTGTTCTGGATAATTATCTGGATAAAATGCAGCATCTATCATTTTAGTTAGGTATCCAGCTCCAGATTCTTTCCATGATTTCTTTGTCATTCTAGGTTTTCCAATAATCAGAAGCTTGATTACATCACTTCTAGAACATGATCTGATTAAAGGTAACCATCCAGTGAATCTCTGTACAACTTTGTCTTCCCTTATGACTTCTATAACATTGTTTTGTATCACTCTCCAGTTAATAATTGGATTGTTTTGTAATGGAGCAATAGGCATTTCAAGAACTGGTACAATTTGTTTTGATTTCTTCTTTGAGCTTTGTTCTTGATCAACAGTTTTTCTTTTCTTTGATTGGGGAGTTGAAGTTTCACCAATAGTTGAAACACTACCATCTTTGAGCAAATTTGGACTGATTGGGATTAAAGTTTTGGCTTTCTTTGATTCTTCAGCTTCTTGTTCAGCCAAGTCTTTCTTCTTAGCATTGCAATATTTTTCAATGATAGTCATCATCTTCATTCTTCCTAATGACTTTGCACTATGCCCTTTTGTTTTTAAGTACTCAATCATATTTGCCTTCTGTTCAAATACATCATCTGTTAATGCACTTTTAGTCTTTTTGCATTCAGAGACCAAATATTCAAGGCATTGAATATGTTCTTCTTCAATCTTTCTAAGCCTTTTGAATTCTGTCTGTTGAGCTTTTATCTGAATATCATCTGTTTGAACTGGTATTTGAGCATGAATTTTACTTTGAACTTTCCCTTTATTTTCCTCTATTGATTGATACATTTCCACTTTCTCCAAAAAATTTCTATGTTTTATTCTCCATCTGGACTGCTTTTCTGCTCTGACATGATTTATCTTGTTTACCATGTGATGTCCTAAAGCTCTGTTTGGATAATCATCATCATATATTTCTTTTCCTTTTCCAATGTGAGCAGATGGTGGAGGTGGAATGTATTTCATATCTGGTATACCCATCATCAGAAGTTTTGGATAAAACAAATGTAGTTGACCTTCTGGTAAGATTTTAGGGTGTGGAGGAAGTGTGCATTCATCTACCTCACACCAATTCACATTATCATCAATGTCAGGTATGATAAGTGGTTGATCAGGTGTTGGTGGTTTGGAGATAATGACATGTCTTTCTCTTTCAATCAGCTCTGGGAATTGCAGTTCTTCCTCTTCAGTAGTAACCAGAGTAGTTACTACTGGTGTGACTTCAGGAGTTACTACTGATAGGGCATCAGTAGTATTTGCTGCTTTCAATTCCTCTTCTTCATTTACTACTGCTATAATATCAGTAGTAGAGGTTACTACTGGTATTTCCTTTTCAACTTGTTCTTCCATTGTAGCAGTAGTAACATGCTCATCTTCAGTAACCATCATTTGTGGGCCTTCATCAACTTCTGTTTCTTTTAAATTTAGGAGAGAAGATGCTGCTGCTGCAATTGATTCATCAATCATAGTTTGTATGTTGTCCTTCTCCCCCTTAGTGAGCTCAACTGGTGGAGCCTCACTATCATCAATCTTTTTCTTCAATTTTCTGATGATTTTGGTTTGTTGATGAAGCCTGTGCTCATATAATCTCATTCTTTTGTTGATGGTATTGACATGCCTTTTCATTGCAACCATCGTTTTTCCTTGGTTTGTTAAATATTCAAGACAATTTTGTACTGTGGATTCAAGAGAATCCACTTTTTCCGTCAATTGGTTGATTTTAATACTGCCCTCACTCCATCTAGCAAGATCATCGGGCTCACTAACAGGTACATTGGTTTGAAGGTTTTCCATCCTATCCGTCAATTCAAAAGATCTGCCCTCATCACTTCTTGGTGATGAAATGGGTCTTTTAGACATTCTCTTCTTCCTAGAAGAAGCAGAGATGCCCCCCCTTTTGGTTTCTTGGCACCGGGGTCCTTTGAGTAACTCCTCAAATGAGTCATCACTCAAAGTTGCCGAGGTCTGGGTCCTAAAGATGTTTTCACTGTCCTGTGCACCCACCTTTGGGGCATCAGTAGTGAAAGCCCTCGCCTCATGTCCTCTCTCCTCCTTGGAGGACAACTCTTGGAGCCTGGGGTTTGACTCAATTTGTCCCCTGGTGTCCTTTAAGGATTTCTTTCTTTTATAAAGTGTGGAAATGTTTTTGGTTTTATCTGGCAGATCTTCCACAGAGTGAAGAGTAGCACTCTGCAGATTTAAATCAAGTTCCTGGGACACATTCAGGACTTCTGTGTGGGCTGGTGATTGAGTGACTAGATGGGGTGGTGTTTGGGCTGTTTTTGGGGGTGATGGAGTGGGTTGAGGTTCAACTTGGGTTGTAGCAATGGTTGAACCCTCTCCAGTAAGGGGATGATCTTTGATCATATTAGGAAACAGAGGGGTTTCCTTACCCGAAATTTAAATTGTTTTCTCATATTTGAGAAAACTTTCTTGTTCAACTCTGGTAGTATGAAAATATTTTTAGGAGTTGACAAGTTTTGTAATTCACAATTTATGATATGTTGTAGAAATCTGGGATACATTAAAAATTTGGTAGAACTTAGATTTCCCAACATACCTTCAAAAATCATTTGAGAAAAATTAAATACTTGGTCTGTGGATAAACAGACAACAGCAGAGGCTATTGCCTTATTAAACTCATTCCAAGTACTTCTTTTTGGAGAAATACAATGCTGAATAGTGTGAACTAAGAATTTCCATTGTGGGGAGAGAAGACCCTTTTGAAATGTTACTATATTGAGTCTTCCCTCATAACCCATTTTTTGTAAAATTTCAGCAATGTATTCCTTAGGAAGAGTAGACATACCTGAATCGTCATAAAGTTGTAGATGGTGTCTGATTGATTGTTCTGTTACTGTGATATGTTTTCCATCTACTTGTGATTTGATCATTGAAATGGTTGTTCCTTCCGTTTGCTCAGCATTGGTCCAGAAATCCACCAAGTGCTGTTGATATGATGTTGGTTTGACAGTTAGAGCAAACTGTATATAAGAATTTTTCAAGAACCTTACGATCGGACGAAAATCTTTTGTGCCGTCGGGATTCTTTAGGAAGGCACACATATTGTGAAATTCAGAATATTTGAGATCGGTTTGTACATTCAGAGATTTTAGAGTTGCCATTTTTGTGGAATTTTGTGAAGAACAGAAGTGAATTTTGTTATTGACGAAGGGTTTTTGATCGTAAGTTAGGGTTTATCGAGAAGATTTAGCAAATCGAAGTGAGGATAATGCTAAACTAATCGACTGCCGCCTTTTATATCTTTCGATTTAACCTGCAAAACTACTAAAATATCCTTCGAATCATAACATAACGGTCATTTTCATGGGGGTTAGTTTGGTAATTGTGTTTCTGAAAGACCAGTAGTAAATAAGATATCAGTAGTAAATCGTCAGTAGTATCTACTAACATCAGTAGTGACTAAGGATTTTGACATCAGTAGTAACTATAGACATCAGTAGTAACTATTAACACACAAGACCAGTAGTATATGTGAATACCAGTAGTACTGAACACCAGTAGTATTCATGTATACCTAATACACACCAGTAGTATTTAACTACCAGTAGTATTTTGTGCACATGCCTACACACCAGTAGTACAGATATACCAGTAGTAAAACACTTAAGTAAATAAATAATATTTTACAACAATAACTTTACACATGATTTTAAGTGAGATTTTAAGTTATCAAAATCATTCCAATACTGCTAACCAAGAAGTTGAATCTTCCTACATCAAATGCTTTTGTAAAAAGATCTGCTAATTGATCATCAGTATGGATTTTAACTACTTTGATTAATTTCTTTTCATTACAATCTCTTATAAAATGAAATCTTATTTCAATGTGTTTAGTTTTTGAGTGTTTTACTGGATTATTCACAATACTAATAGCACTTTGATTATCAATAAAAATAGGTGTTTTAAGGATAGAGATACCAAAGTCTAGAAGCTGATTTTGAATCCATAGTACTTGAGCACAGCAAGCAGATGCAGCTACATACTCTGCTTCAGCAGTTGATGTTGATACATTTGTTTGCTTCTTACATTGCCATGACACCAGTCTTGATCCAAAGAATTGACATCCACCAGTAGTAGACTTTCTATCTTGACATTCTCCTCCATAGTCACTATCTGTGTAGGCTATGAGTTCAAATGGTGAATCATGTGGATACCATAGACCTAGTGATGGTTTGCCTTTCAAGTATCTGAATATTCTTTTAACAGCTTGCAAGTGTAGTTCTTTAGGTCTTGCTTGATATCTTGCACACACACAAACACTATACATAATGTCAGGTCTTGATGCAGTTAAGTACATCAAAGAGCCTATCATTGATCTATATAAGTGTTCATCTACATCCTCCCCCTCAACATCAGGATGTAGGTGTTTGTGTGTTTCCATTGGTGTACTAGCACTTTTACTGTCTTTCAAATCAAACTTTTCCAAGATGTCTTTGACATATTTTGATTGATTTATCAAAATTCCATCAGTTCTTTGATTGACTTGGAGTCCAAGGAAGAAGTTCATTGGACCCATAGAGCTCATCTTGAATTTAATTTGCATCAGTTCTTCAAATTCTTTGCATAGTAAATCATTGGTTGAACCAAAAATGATATCATCTACATAGATTTGTACCAGTAGAATATCATCTTTGACTTTCTTTGTAAACAAAGTTTTATCAATGGCTCCTCTTTTGAAGTTGTTCTTCATTAGGTATGATGATAATGTGTCATACCATGCTCTTGGTGCCTGATGTAGGCCATATAGAGCTTTATCCAATTTGAACACATAATCACCATGTTTTGGATCTTCAAAACCTGGAGGTTGGCATACATAGACCTCTTCTTCAATCTTCCCATATAAGAATGCACTCTTAACATCCATTTGATAGACTTTGAACTTCTTGAATGAAGCATATGCTAGAAATATTCTTATAGCTTCAATTCTAGCAACAGGAGCATATACTTCATCATAGTCTATTCCTTCTTCTTGAGTGTATCCTTGTGCTACAAGTCTGGCTTTGTTCTTGATCACTATACCTCTTTCATTTTTCTTGTTTCTGAAGATCCATCTTGTTCCAATGGCTCTTTTTCCTTTGGGTAGAGGTACAAGTGTCCAAACAGCTTGTAACTTGAATTGAAGGAGTTCTTCTTGCATTGCCTCAATCCAGTTTGAGTCCTTCATTGCTTGTTGGATCTTCTTTGGTTCATCCTGAGATAGAAAGCATTCAAACATACATTCATTAGCAATTAAACTTATATTACACATATTTGCAGTTAAGCTTTTGTTTAATTTGCTTCTTGTTTGTAGTGGTGAGTTAACATCACTTAGAACAAGGTCTAATGGATGGTTCTTCTGAGTCCTTGTAGTTGTAGCTTTGTCAACCACTAGTTGATTGTCAAGATTGGACTCATTTGTCTCAGGTAGTTGTTCTTCTAGAGATCCTTCATTGTCATTGATATTTGGTTCATCATCATCTTGATCAGAGTTACTACTGCTATCATCTTCATTGAGATCAGTAGTGTTGCTGTTGTTACTGGTATCAGTAGTCTCTTGAGAATCTAGGTTAATGTTGGGACCAGTAGTATTTTGAGTACTATTACTGGTATCAGTAGTATTTGAATTACTATTGTCCTCATTCTCAGAGTTACTACTGGTTCCAGAACTTGAGTTATTACTGACATCAGTATTAACTTTTGGAGCAGTATTAACTACAATGTATCTCATTTCCTCTTGACCAGTATTAACTGATGATGTTCCTTCCTTTTGATTGGGACAATTTGAATTACCTGCATTGAAATTCATGTTAGAATTAAAGGATTTGGTTAGATTGTCTATGTCAAATAGCCAATCTGGACCATTTCCTTGTTCATTAGGTACATTTTCATTAAAGGATACATTTATGCTTTCTTCAGTTATCCTTAGTCTTTTGTTGAATACTCTGTATGATTTGCTTTGAGTAGAGTATCCCACAAAGATTCCATCATCAGCTTTGCAGTCAAATTTACCAATTTGTTCTCTTGTAATTAGAATAGTACAAGGACAACCAAATGATTTTAAGAAACTTATAGAAGGTTTTCTTTTATTGAAAAGTTCATATGGTGTTTTAAAATGTGGCTTCACTATTAATACTCTGTTTTGAACATAACAAGCAGTATTAACAGCTTCTGCCCAAAAAGTAATTGGTAATTTTGAGTCTGCTAGCATTGATCTTGCTGCTTCTATGATTGTTCTATTTCTTCTTTCAGCTACACCATTTTGTTGAGGAGTTCTAGGTGAGCTGTATTGCCTGTCAATACCTTTAAGATCACAAAAGTTAATTAAGTTAGCATTTTTAAATTCTGTGCCATTATCACATCTTATGGCTTTAACTTTTTGATCAGATGTGTTCTCCAATTTGACAATTAAATTCTTTATGAGTTCACTTGTTTCATCCTTTGTCCTGAGAAAGAAAACCCATGTATATCTGGAAAAGTCATCAGTAATAACAAGACAATATTGTTTCTTTCCAATACTCATTACATTTGTAGGTCCAAAAAGGTCCATATGTAAGAGCTGTAAAGGAACAGAAATAGAGTTCACAGTTTTGGACTTATGAGAAGTCTTGTGTTGTTTACCTTTTAGGCATGCAACACAATGATGATCACACATGAATTGTTTTTGAGGTAGTCCAATGACCAGATTTCTTTTTACCAAATTGTTCATGTTTTTAAAATTTGTGTGACACATCCTTCTATGCCATAGTTCTGATTCAGTGGTGTTTGCCTTGGATATAAAACAGTTGACCTCATTTGTAGAAATGAGTTCTCCCCCTATATCTAGGCAATACACATTGTTTCTCCTAGGAGTTCTTAAAACAACATATTTTTCATCCAAAATAAAATCAGGAGAAAGAATGATGCACTCAATGTCTGTGAAAAGAATTTTATTCTTTTTATCACATACTTGAGACACACTGACAAGATTGTATTTTAGTTCAGCTACATAAAATACATCATCAAAGGTAATTTTGCCATTAGTAACAGTACATTTACCTGTAATCTTACCTCCTTGGGGATTCTCACCAAAAGCCACATAACCTCCATCAATTGACTTGAAATCTTTAAGAATTTGTAGATTTCCAGTCATGTGCCTTGAGCATCCACTATCAATATGCCATGTTCTTCCTTCTTCTGGGATCTGAATGCTCTGCACAAGAGAGTAAAGGATTAGTTAAGTTTGGGAACCCAAGCTTTATATGTCTTGGGTTCATCCTTTGTGAAATAAGCTTTTGGGGATTTAACTTTAAACACTTTTGGTACCCATACTTGTTTATTACTGGTGTTTTGTTTTACTACTGCCCTTTTGGAGTTATTACTGGTGTGAGAATTTCCTACTGATCTTGGTTTATACCCATGATTTTTAGCTTTTGAATACTTTACTACTGATGGACCAGTAGTATTTGGGTACTTACCATGTTTAGAATGACCAGTAGTGTTTTTAGAGTTACCACCAGTAGTATTTTTGAAAGTTATTTTGGGAGCAGTAGTATTTTTGAAATTAGGGTTTTTACCAGTAGTATTCTTGTACTGATACCATACAGCATTATAATTAGGGTTAACACCAGTAGTAAATTTGTTAAAGTTTCTACTGGTGTTGGAAAATTTTAAATATTGTTTATTTTGGGTGGATTTTCCATTGTTCTTGAAGTAATTGCTGTTCCTTGGGCTTCCAACTCTTCTGTTTTGCACAAATCTTGGTGCACTTCTTCCAAATTTTGGAGTTTCAGCAATTGGAGTTTTGATTTTATTTACTACTGAAGGACCAGTAGTATCTTTTAACTTTTGAGTTTTTGCATTTTCTTTAAAAATTTTAAATTCTTTTAACTCTTTGCAGTTTATTGGATTGAAATGACAATCCTTTGCTAAATGGTTCATTTTATTGCATATAACACATCTTAATTTCTTATTTTTAGCACCTTCAGGTATTCTTTGATCTAAGAGTTGTTTTTTGTTTCTTTCATTTCCTCTTGTTAAAATTTTTGGTACATTTTCTGCATTATATTTGGGAGATTCATTTGGACTTTGAGCTGTGTGAAAACTTGTATCAATTGATTTTGGTGATTCATTTTGAGATATTGTAAATTCAATTGATTGCTCATCATCAGAAGAATCATTTGATTCAGATGTTTCAGTATTAGATTCAGTTTGATTGTCATTTTTTAATTCATTAATGATTCTTTCTGAACTGTTTTTCAGTGGAGGAATGAATTTATGTGGAGGTGGTACAGCATGATATCCCACCCCATGAACAACCTTTTCTGTAGTTTGATTATTAGTTAATTCATCAAGAATTTTAGTGCTTCTTTCAAACTTTTTAATTGTTAATTTATTTTGTTCAATTTCAAGCTGACATTCTTCTAATTTACTTATTAGTTCTTTATTTTTTGTTTCGTAAAACTCTTTCTCATCCACAGCCTGAAGCAATTCTTCCTTGATCCGTTGATCAATCATCTTGTACACCTTTATTTGATGTTCTTGATCAGCAATCACACTATCAAACTCATGATTTTTTCTGACTGCTTTTGCTAAATCTTCATTTAATTTAATGTTTTCTTTTTCTAAGTTTTTAACAATTTTAGCACATTCAGAAGTACAAGGTTTAGGTTTTACCTCAGTTTTGTTGTCAGTAAAGGCCATGAGAGCTTGATTTTGAGCATGCTCTTCTGCTTGGAAGCTCCAGTCATAGCCTTGTCCTTGTTGTGAAACAAGGGCAGTTGATTTTGATCTTTTGTCTGGCTGAGGACATTCTTTTGCAAAGTGACCAAGGTTGTTACAGTTGTAACATTTGACTTTAGTTTTGTCAAATCCAGCTTTGTCACCTTTGTTGAAGTTTAGGCTTGTCCTACCAGTTCTCTTTAAGAATCTTTTTGTCCTTAGGCTCAGCATAGCCATCTGCCATTTAAGATCCATCTCCTCAAGATCATCTGGATTCAATTGTTCCAAGTCATCACTAATCAATGCAGTATGCACATGACTAGTGAAGAAGGATTCTCTTGCAGCATCCTCAGAATCTGCAGCCTTTCCTGTGAAGGTTTCCTGACCTTGACCTGTACTAGAGACAAATGCAACATTATTAGAAGAAATAGAAGGGTTCTTTTGGTTTACCTCAGTTTCAAATACTCTGAGATCATTGTATAGTTCATCCAACTCCTTTTCTTCTAGTGCATCTCTCTGTCTATATACCACTGTGTACATGGCCCATTCTTCACTAAGAGACCTTAGGAACTTCATGTTGACATCTTCTTGATCCATCTTAACCCCAACCTGGTTAAGTTCACCAATTAATTTGTTGAATCTGTCAAACACTTGAGTGAGTGTTTCATTGGGCTTTCCTTTGAAATTTTCAAAGTCTTGTTTGAGAACAGACTTCATATTTCTTTTGGTGCTCTTAGTCCCAACGAATCTCTTCTCCAGTGCTTCCCATAGTATCTTTGCATCATCATACTCAACAAAGAGATGTTGATAGTCATTAGGAATGGCCAGTAGGAGAGTGCTTAGAGTTTTGAGTTCGATTCCCTTGTCCTTCTTTTCCTTCTCACACTTAAGTTTGTCTGCCTCAGTTGCAGAGCTGCTTGCTTGACCAGGACCAGTTTTGTTTCCTTCAAGGACAACTTCCCACATAGAATAATCTGTAATAAGCATGTATTGCTTAATACGATTCTTCCACATCCCAAAGTTATTGGGAGTGAGAATAGGGATTTTGTTGGCCTGAGTGCTTTCATTGTTATCCGACATGATTAACAATGTGTGTGTTTTAAAGATTAAAACTTTTTGTTGTTCTTAACAAATAGTAGATCTAGAACCAATATGCTCTTATACCACTTGTCAGGATCGATTAACTATAGACAAGTTAATAAACACCTTAGATCTAATTGAATATAGAAGTTGCAGCGGATCAACACTATATCAATGTAATTAAGAACAATGAACTGTAAATAACATGCAAAGTATTATGAACACAGTTTCACAAAAAGCTTCAATGTATATTATCAAGTTAACAATACACACGTACGTTTACAATTCGTAAGGAACTATTTATAATAGTCCTTGAAGCTAAACTATTTACCCTAGTTATTCTAGGATTTGATTTACATCGAATAATAAAAATATACATTGATTTACATTCTATAACTATCTCTACGAAGATCTCGGACTTGATATTCTTCAATAACGCGTATCAGTAGTAAAACTCATCACCAGTAGTAAATATGTAACATCAGTAGTAAACTTGGTGATCAGTAGTAAGTCCAGAAACCATCGTCAGTAGTAACTACTAAGATCAGTAGTATCTTCAGTCTTTGCATGATCAGTAGTAACTAAGTTATAGTATACATCAGTATCAACTTCTTCAGTAGTAATATGTTCTGCCCCATCAGTACTAAGTATGTCAGTACTAACTGCAGCATCAATAATAAGTTGATCTGTGTTTTACTCCAACAATAATTAATATACATAGTTATTGAACATAAACGAATGAACATTTATAAACGAACAGTAACGAAAGGATTACTGAACATTCACAAACATAAACAAACAAATGAGATTTATGTTCGCGTTCGTTCATTTAACTAACCAAACATAAGATTTTTCATGTTCGTTTGTGTCGGTCACAAATAATGGATTTAAACAATAACTTTTAGCTCGGAATGTGTAAGGTGTGAATATTTTGGTTGTTTAACATTCAGAAGAATATAAATATAAGTGTGTGTGTGTGCGCGCGCTCGTGTGAAAATGTTTTATTTTTTATTAATTTTGAAAAAAAATGGTAGTATTACCGTTAGTTAAAATATAAAAACAAAAAATCGAAATGCAGTGTCTTTCCCAAACGTCATTTGAAACAATATTGGGAACGAAAGAGGGGAGTTACAAGACGCCATGAACTCGGCGTTCTTGAATAGAACGGCGAAAAGCGCCTGCTACTCCTAATGCTCGTATGCATACACATGCACATAGGTACCACATACTTCTTGCAAATAGGTTATAGAAAATATTTTAAAAAAAACTTCACCAAAGGTATTAATAACATACATGTAAAAGCCCGAAAAATGGTTCACTTCCAGTTCTAAATGGTTTTTTCCAGTTTCAAACCAGACAGAACTAGAAATGGTTTAGATCTAAAATACAGAACCATAGATCAAATCATTCGACAAGTTTGGTTCCGTTGTTGGTTCCTGCCTCGGTGCCGGTTCATTCATTGTTCCGATACAGATTAACCATCCCTAAAAAAATACATAAAGAAATGTTACACTATCTTCATTACAACAACAATGTTACATAATCCCTTTTTGAATGGTATGGGGAGGTAAGATGTAGATAGTCATACCTCTACCCGGAGGTAGATAGACTTCTTTCAAGGAGACCTCCGACAAAAGAGGTAAATAAGTGCTAGAAAATGAGATGTGTGTGCATGCTTATAAAACGTGCGCAAGTAAATACATGAGACTAAAAAAATTTGAACAAAATTGGGAGTGTGTGATGGTGTGAAGGGTATGCAAAAACATGTAAATATGTGTTTATGTGCACGCGGCGTGTGTGTGAGGGAGGGAGTTGAGACAATGTGCAAATAACATGTATCAATCAGAATTATCAATTAAGAAAAGACATAAGCAAGCAGATCTATAAATCATGGAATCATATATATCAAGAGACTTTTAAGCGATTACGTGCATAGAATCATGTAAGTCTAAGTCTGCTAACTATCCTATGCGACCTCACACTATAAACGAGTAAGTACATACCTCCCTATAGTATTTGCCTTAATACTAATCATCCAATAGTCCCGATCAGATGTCATGTCCTCGGTCAGGCTAAGATCATTCAGCTCGAGGTTAACTATGTCCGTCTACCCAAGGTTTGATCTGCCCCTTCTCCTCGAGCCAAAAACTAAGAGTTTCTACACTCCTAATTGACATTGTTTGTGGTCTTCTCTTTACATGGTCAAACCATCTCAGTCGGTCTTCCCTCGTAATGGTGATGATAGTCTACACATTAAGGTTTTTTTTTTTTAAAAAAAACTTCATTTGGTATCACGTATAAGATGGTTTCGCCACAAGCCCAACTCAGCATCCACATATCAAACACCTCCATTCTGCCTATTAGGGCATTTATCCAGGGCCAACACATTTATCTAGCGCCAGCACTCTGATCTAGGGGTGAGCATTTGGGCTGAAAAAACTGAACCATATCGAAAACCAACTAAAACTGAACTGAATCGAAACCGATAATTGTTAATTATCGGTTTCGGTTTAAGTTTTGAAAATTCATCGTTTTCGGTTTCAGTTGTATAGATTCGAATAAGAATGAGAATTTGGCCTAAAAAACCGAATCGAACCAAAACCGAAAACATGTTATCGGTTCGGTTTCGATTTTAATAATTCACCGTCTTCGGTTTCGTAACTATCGATTTCAGTTTCGGTTTGTTTTTAAACCCTAAACCCTAAAAGGCACAAATAATTAAAAACAACTCACATAATAATATAAAGTACATCTTTACGGCTTCACCAACCCAATAATTAGAAGAAAAAAAACTATTTTTCCCAATCTTTTTTAAAAAATTTTCCTTCAAATTTACATATAATTATGTGTTTACAAACTTGTTTAGCACAATCGTCATGATCACCATATCTTAAACACTAGCAGTTATAATAACATCATTATTGGTTGTTGACCCATGGCCCGAATTAAGACACCTACTCTGATCTATACAACATAGCATGTCTGATCATTCGTCTATATCTATAAAAATTTCCTTTTAACTTTGGGGGAAAAAATTTTATCACACAAACCCCCCCCCCCCACTTCAACCATCATAATTGTATACCGTGAACCACATCCTCTTTTATCCTTTCACATTTGTATAGCACCGATCCCAAATATCTAAAGGACTCTTTCGGGTCCAATATATGATCCCAATATGAATTTCTCTATCGTCATTCCTTCCATTAACATTTTTCTCGAAGTCACACCTTAAGTATTCGATCTTCTCTCTAAAAATTAAATTAAGATTGATTTTTCTAGGTTAACAGCTGAAAATAAAAGGGAAAGAGGAAAGATGTAACAAAAATTTCTGGAGCAGAATTTTCGGAAAAAAGTCTCAAACTCCGGGAAGAGCTTCAGATCAGGCACGCCTAAAAGACCTAATATTCCGGCAATCAACTTCAACTCCGGTGATTCCCTGTTATGCTTCTAACAAAGTTTCCAAAACCCATAAAACTAAAAATGTTTTCCAGAATCTGATTGGTTTTAAAAGGTGGGGGTGGGAGAAATCGTCAGAGGTGGGTAGTAAAGGAGATTTGTCGGAGAAGGAGTCGTAGGATGTTGGTTTCCATGTTCGAAGGAAATGTGGTGAAAGGAGAATATCAAAAGAGCCGTTAATAGAGAAAGAAAGTTTTGCAGCAGTTTCTTTTTATTGGAATTGGCTACATGTACATGCAATGCAAATTAGAAGAGAAAAAAATAGAATAATACAATAGAAAAAGAAGTATGAAAATAAAAAAATTAAGGGCACATTTGGATAAGTTTTTTCAAAAAACTTATTGCATTTTTGAGAAGCCAAAATCAAGAAGTAAGAGCTCTTTATTTCTTGATTATAGCTTTTTAAGAAGCCAATAAATCATTTTGAAAAGCGCATCCATACATCCTCTTAAAAGAATAAATCTCAGCATAAACTAAGCTAGTAGTAATTTGACTTTCTTTTTCTTTATCTTTCACGCTAAAAGCTTGAAACAAATTTGCTTTCAATTTGGTCGACTCAAAGTACTGACTAGGAATTTCACCACCCGGCGCTAGAGTCGCAAATTATTTTCAATTCGATATTGGGCCTATATACGAAAGCATGAGTTGTCTTGTCCTGAGATTTTATAGAAACAAGAAGCCCAATTTAAACAAATAAAAAATTCATCAATTTATGTAGGATTTTACCCGTCTTTATAATCATTCCGGCTCAACACTTCCCCAAATTCACTGTATTGCACCGGTTTTGAAACCGGTACAGATTGATAACCAGTTTTGTTACGCATGTCTAGTAGGAGCGTCTCTAAAATTCTGAAGGCCTTGTGCAAATCCCAAATATCTAAAAGGACTCTTTCACATTTGTGTAGCATTGATCCTTCTATTAACGTTTGTGTCTAAGCCACACCTTAGGTATTCGGTCTTATCCCCAAAAAAATTAAATTAAGATTGATTTTTTTAGGTTAACAAATGAAAATAAAAGGGAAAGAGGAAAGATGTAACAAAAAAATTTGGAGCAAAATTTTTGGAGCAAAATTTCCTGAAAAAGTCTCAAACTCCGGGAAAAGCTTCAGATCAAGCAGCCTTAAAAAACCTCAAATTCCGGCAATCAACTTCAACTATGGTACCCGAAAACCCATAAAGCTAAAAATGATTTCCAAAATCTAATTGGTTTTGAATGGTAGGGGTGGGAGAAATCGCCAGTGGTACAGATCGGTAGGATTTTACCCGTCTTTATAATCATTCCTCCTCA
Source organism: Calendula officinalis (assembly GCA_963853835.1). Classification (NCBI taxonomy): domain Eukaryota; kingdom Viridiplantae; phylum Streptophyta; class Magnoliopsida; order Asterales; family Asteraceae; genus Calendula; species Calendula officinalis. Next base: position 10,422,684 of record OY970821.1, on the reverse strand, counting down.
ACACTTTCCCAAATTCACCGCATTGCACCGATTTTGAGACCGGTACAGATTGGTAACCAGTTTTGTTACGCATGTCTAGCAGACGTCTCTAAAATTCTGAAGGCCTTGTGTAGATCCCAAATATCTAAAGGACTCTTTCACATTTGTGTAGCATTTATCCTTCTATTAACGTTTGTGTCTAAGTCACACTTTAGGTATTCGGTCTTATCTCTAAAAAAAAAAATTAAGATTGATTTTTTTTTAGGTTAACAGATGAAAATAAAAGGGAAGAAGGAAAGATGTAACAAAAATTTCTGGAGCAAAATTTCTGGAAAAAATATCAAACTCCGTGAAAAGCGTCAGATCAAGCATGCCTAAAAAACCTCAAATTCCGGCAATCAACTTCAACTCTGGTACCTGAAAACCCATAAAGCTAAAAATGATTTCCAGAATCTAATTGGTTTTGAATGGTGGGGGTGGCAGAAATTGCCAGAGGTGGGTACCGAAAGAGATTTGTCTGTGAAGGAGTTGTAGGCTGTTGGTTTCCTTGTTCGACGGAGATGTGGTGAAAGGAGAATATCGAAAGAGCCGTTAATAGAGAGAGAAAGTTTTGCAGTAGTTTCTTTTTATTGGAATTGGCAACATGTACATGCAATGCAAATGAAGGGGAAAAAAGAGAATAGTACAATAGAAAAAGAAGAATGAAAATAAAGACTCTAAGGGCATATTTGGAAAAGTTTTTCAAAATAATTTATTGGATATTTGAGAAGACAAAATCAAGATGTAAGAGCTCCTTATTTCTTGATTTTAGCTTTTCAAGAAGCCGATAAATCATTTTGAAAAGCACATCCATGCATCCTCTTAAAAGAATAAATTTGAGCATCAACTAAACTAGTAGTATTGTAACTTCTTTTCTTTATCTTTCACGCAAAATGCATGAAACACATTTTTCAATTCAATATTGGGCCTATATGCGAAAGCATGAGTTGTCTGGTCCTGAGAGTTTGTAGAAATAAGAAGCTCAATTTAAACAAATAAAAACCCGTCGATTTTTGTAGGATTTAACGCGCCTTTATAATCATTAATGCTCAACACTTCCCCAGATTCGCCGCATTAAGTCCTGGGATTTTGTAGAAATAAGAAGCCCAATTTAAGTAAATAAAACCCGTCAATTTTGTAGGATTTTACTCGTCTTTATGAGCATTAATGTTCAACACTTCCCCAGATTCGCCGCATTGCACCTGTTTTGAAACCGGTCCGGATTAGTAACTAGTTTTGTTGTGCATGTCTAGCAGGAGCGTCTCCAAAATTATGAAGGCCTTGTGCAAATAGATAAAAATCGGCCCCTTAAAAAAAATTGAACGGCAAAGGGAACTCCGGGAAAGAGCTTTGGCAAAGCCATCACAATACCCAATTGAACCCGAGAAAAATATATTAAGACGCTAGCAAGGGGCTAGCACCACAATACAATGCACAAAGATTATGACAAGGAAATAAAAGAAAAGTAACTACAAGCAACACCAAACCATCGGAATAAAAGAAAATAATCAGAAATAACTCGTCGAGTCGGAGCACCACAAACCCCATTTCCCAGCAGGGGCTCTCCCATTTGATCTATTATTGAGCCAAAAGTATGACAAAGCTTGAAGATGGCCAAAAATGGAATCTAGAGATTTGCCGAGAAAGTTACTTGAAGGAAAAACGATAGTGTTCCTATGCTGCCAAACAAGAAAAAAAACACAATATATGACCCCTATGAATGCCTTGGATTTACCCCCAATAAAATTCAAACTCGAACCCCAGGATTACAAATCATATACGGTTAATAATGGAAGCGATGGAATAGTTGATTATGAGGTGCAAAATTTTTCGAGCCACAGACATGAGACAAAAATGTGAAATGTGATTTCACTTTCTTCATCTATATTACAAACTGTGCATAAACACGAGAGAAGAATAACGAGATGTTTATTTAGATTAGATTTTGTTGGAAGCCAAAGGTGAGCAATTTTCCATGCGCTAATGCATATCTTACTCGGCACTTGTTTGATCCACCTAACATGTTCCACAATCGATCTTTTCAAGTATAAATCGTCAAAAGGTTTTCGAAGAGATGAAACTGAAAAAAACACCCGACGGGAATATCGCCCATTGAAAGAAAAACCAGGGCTCCCCGGGCCCAAATCGGGGGCGACTTGAAACCAACTATCTTACGGAATATTAATCTTCTTGAAAGATATAAGGACCTTGAGGATGTTACGCCAATTGCCTGGAATTTTACCTACCGAATTGACCCCAATTATACCCCCATTACTACCATGAATTGACACAATTACCGATTTTCATAATTATGCATTTTCCATTATAAATCTCCATATCAATTTAGTTAAAAGAGCTAGGTTGAAGGCTTTGAGACTACCAACACCAAGCCCACAATACTCGATGGCATTACAAACAACATTCCAAGCTACCTAATGTATTTTCCTTTCACCATCCTTAGCACCGCAAAACAAACTAGCCCGAAGACTTTCTAGCTTATTAATAATTTTATTCGGCGCTTTAAAAAAAGAGAAGAAATAAATGCCCAGATTCCCGCGAACCAATTTTATAAGGGTAATTCTTCCCCTACTTGATAATGATTTTGCTTTCCAATTTGACAATGTAGACATAAATTTATTGATAATGGAAGCCCATGATTCGCATTGTTCGTAGTTGTACCAATATGTAAACCCAAGAATATAAATGAGGATGATCCAACCCGACAATGAAATTTGCAAGCCATACTAGCCACAGATTCCGTAGAGACGCCAACCCCCATGTGGTTACTCTTTTGCATATTAATTTTTAAACCAGATGATAAGAAGAAGCATCTAAGGATCCGATCAAACTAGAGATAATCGAAATGGACCAATCACCTATAACAATGGTGTCATCGGCGAATTGCATATGAGACACAATCGAGCCTGAATGAGGGAGTTGAATACCCTGAAAAAACCCCTTTTAACCTCGCTTCTTTCATTGCAACATTAAAACCCTCGGCAGCTAAATAAAGAGAAATGGAGCCACTGGGTCACCTTGACGAACACCATTACCCATTAAAAATTCTTTAAATGGAGATCCATTAACAAAAATGGAGATAGAAGCGGATGAGAGGCAATAGTTAATCCACCTTCTCCATTTAGACCCAAAATTCATTTGCTGCATGATATCATACAAAAAAGACTAATTAATCGTATCACATGCTTTTTCGAAATCAATTTTGAAAATCATTGTTTCTTTTTTCATCTTTTTTGCCCAACCAATGACCTCGCTAACAATAAAAGAGCCATCCAAAATACTTCTATTATGAATAAACGTAGTTTGTTCTTCACCAGAGACCGAACCCGTAACCAACTTAAGGCGGTTTGGAAGAATTTTAGCAATGATTTTATAGAAGCAATTAAGCAAACTAATTGGGCGAAAGTCACTGAAAGTAATGGGAGGAGCAATTTTAGGCAAAAGAGCAAAAAATGAGGAGTTACATCCCTGAACAACTTTACCGAATCTTTCAAAATGCTTAATTGCCAAACACAAAGCAACCTTGATTGTATCCCAGTGATTTTTAAGAAAGGCGAATGAACAACCATCCGGGCCAGGGGCTATGTCCGATCCAATATCCCATACCGCACATTTTATTTCCGATTTGGTGATAGCCAATTCCAAACCCGAGGCTTGAGCAAACGAGAACTTAAGAAAAAGAGGGCTGAAAAACCGAGGCCTAACGTGCGAGGGCGATAAATATATTTGGGAAAAGAATGAGACGACGTCTGATTTAATAATAATTGGACAAAAACCCCAAGATCCATTACGAGAAATCCCATGGATAAAATTAGAACTCTGTTGTGATTAATGATATCGTGAAAAAGTGATGAATTTTCGTCCCCACTAACTACCCATTTCAGTCGTGATTTCTGTTTAAGATCCAATATATTTTTATTTTCAATACCTTTAATGTAGGCAATGAAGTCTATATGCTGTTTTTTTCTGATTCGGAGAGAATAGCAGTCTCGGATTTGAGCTCTAATGCACCAAGATGGCCTATGAGACCCCACCAATAGCCCCAATCTATTATTATTAAGAGTGGATCACCATTTTTAAAAATTTCTTTGACTCCGCGTAGTTTAGCCAGGAACGCAAATATCGGGGATCGATGACTCTAATTCTGTGAAATATTCTAAGAGCTAATGACTATATCATTCAACCCCGGATCACGAAACCAAGAGTTAAAGAATTTTGAAGTACGTTAGGCCACAATTAACTGAATTAACAGATAATAAAATAGGATTATGATCGGAGTAAAGCTTGAGAATAATAATAGAGCTAGGATGCGAGAACCACACACTAAAGTTTTGAGATGTAAAGTACCGATCGAGCTTACTCAATTTAACCCCATTAGTTCTCATACGGGAAAACCGGCATCCCCACTTCGAACTTCAATAATACATGTGTTATGAATAAACTCATTAAAGAGATTCGCGCTATGAAAAGAGAGAACACTACATTTCCTTTCATCCGGGAAACACACTTCATTAAAATCGCCAACAATAATCCAATAAAAGCCCGGGTTACGAGATAATATACTAGCAACATTTGCACAAAGAGTTTTCTTTTCCCTAAGGGGGGGGCGTGGGGGAGCTGAGGTGGAGCGACGGGCACGGCGTGGAGGAGAGGGGCACACCGCCCCCCTACACGGCGTGGGGGTGTGTGGTGCTCGATGGTGGCCACGGCCACGGCTTGTAACGATCGGGGTGTTCGGGATTTTCGACCGTTGAACGGTCATTTGACCGTTGGAATTTTAAAAAAAAAAATTATTTTATATTTATATATATATATATATATATATATATATATACACCCCAATCACAACACAATACAATTAACCCAATCACAACACAATCTATATCATTTCCTTACCATCTTTTTTAACCTATAATCACTACATTTAATCATGGATACCCCACCACCGTCGTCGTCAACATCATCGTCATCATCGTCATCATCCGACTCATACGAAATGGCTCTAATTGCGTATTGCGCATCGCGTTTGAATGCACAGGCGGCGGAAAGTAGCACCGCCCGCTTCGACAGTAGGACGGTGAAGCTCAACCGTAATCGTGCCGCTGGACACCAACGTCTTTATCGAGATTATTTTGCAGATGATAGCGTTTATAACCGAAATCAAAACCCAAATGAAGACGATAATGAAGACGAAGATTAAAATAAATGTTATTTGTATTTTTATTAAATTGTTATTTGTATTTTTATTTAAATGTAATTTGTGTTTTTATTAAAATAAATGGAAAAGAAATGATGAGTAGGAAAAAAAATGGTGTGGGGTAGAGTGGTGGGTATTTCCTGGATAAAGTGGAGTGGTGTGGTGTGGTGTGGTTGCTGAGGTGGCGGATGATGTGGCAGAAAAAATGGGGTGGTGGTGGTGTCCATACCCCATAGTCTAATACCTCGTGAATATCATCAGTTTTCACAAAAGTAGACGAGTCTCAAACAGAAAGGATGCCACCCGATCTGCCCCGAACTGGAACGAAATCAAATGAAAATTGATTCCTACCCCATAAAGATTTCAAAAGAATAGGATTAGGATCGAGGATATAAGATTCTTGGATTCCCAAAAATTGAATTTTATGAAGACGGCATAAGTCCCTGATCCATTTTTGCTTCACCTTCGAAACAACACCCCCGAGAATTGATGGAGAGAACATTCATTATTCAACCAAGATATCACATGTTTTGACTAGCGTAGATCGAATCAACGATTCACAACCGGCCATCTGAAACCCGATCATACTCCCCACTTCAACTGTGTGTTCTCACCTCTGTAGTTGTATTATGAGAATCGATGACAGAAGGAGCAACCAAATTAGCATTAGCGCCCGAATTAATACTAAGGGTATGTTTGGGAAAACTTATTAAGGGGGCTTATTAGCTTAATAAGCCCAAAATTTCAAGTTTTTTTTGAGGGGTAGCGGTTACCCGGAGAGTACTCGGCCAGATAGACCGAGTTTTACAATACTGCCTAGAACCATATCAAATGGGCCCCTAAATACAACATACATTTAAAAAGATGAAGCTTCTAATATTTTTTTCTATTAACTTAGTAAGTTAGATTAAAACTGTAAGGTTATATATATAAGATGTATCTTAAAAATTGGGTCCCATTTAAACATAGTCTATATGCGATCGCACCTCCTAAAAGACACCCCTGATTCTAGTCTTAGACACATTTGCTTTTAATTTGGCTAACTTAAAGTAGGGGTGTTCAATATCGGGTACCGGATTTTCGGATACCTGAATTTCGGGTACCCGGATTTTTGGATACCCGAATTTCGGGTACCTGTATTTTTGGATAGTGATTTTTACTACCCGGTACCTGGATTTTGGGTATCTGAAATCCAGGTCCGGTATCCAAAAAAACAAGATATTCAAATATTTTTCGGATACTTCGGGTATTTTTCGGATATTTCGGGTACTTTTCAAATATTATTTTTGAATATTTCAGGTATTTTTTCAAATATTTTGAGTATTTTTCATATATTTTCCATTTTCGGATATCGGATAATTTTTTATATACCCAGTTTTTCACCACTCTGTCAGTGTCACTAGAGTCGAAAGCTGGGTTGGCCCTCCCAAGTGATTTTCGATTTAATATTGGGCCTGGGCTTATATGAAAAGCCCAATTTAAACAAATAAAATACCGATCTAGGGTTTTAAATGTATTCCTGCTAAACACTCTCCAAATTCGCCGCATTGCCCCCGAATCCCTAACTCAGGTATGCTTGAACACTTAACAATTCCATATGCCTGATTTATGAAAATTATTAAGGATTTTAACTGAAATTGTTATTTGCTGCGATTATAATTCGTAGCCATCAGGTTTTTCGATGTGTGTGATTGTTGTTGGTTTCATGAGGCTATGTCGTTTTTAGAAGATTTAGTACGCGGATGTGTAAACGTTGAACTGTGTTCTAGATTTACTGTGTTTCTGTGCAACTTTTTGTTACATTTCCCAAAGGTTGAGTTTTGTTTGCTTATATTAAAAAGGACGTTCTTTTGATTAAATTACATTAAGATGATTCATATATGCTGAGTTGAAGATTAGTAAAAATATAATTTCATTACTTTTCTTAGATGTTGACAACTTTAATAACACCTCGTGCTAAAAAATGAATATATTTTGATACTGCATGTATGGTCAAAACTAAGATTTTGAGGAAATTCTGATTATATTTTCATTTTTAATCATTTTGCACTTATTAAGCTACATGCTAAGTCGAAAGTTCCAGTTTTTGTAAAATGGTGCATTTTTGTTATAAATATTTGTTAATTTGACTGTGTTTTTGGACTGAGATAAATTCTGGCCAATGTACTTTGCAAATCTTGATTTAAACATTTTGCAGATAAATCATGGTGAAGCATAACAATGTTATCCCAAATGGTCACTTCAAAAAGCACTGGCAAAACTATGTTAAAACATGGTTTAACCAGCCCGCCCGCAAAACAAGGAGAAGAAATGGTTAGTGTTACTTTGTGAATGTTTGAATATAAATAGATTTATGATACGCTGTAATTAAATATAGTTATTGGTGAATTAATTTTCAGCTAGACAAGCAAAAGCTGTGAAGGATTTCCCAAGGCCAGCTGGCAAACTTCGCCCTCAGGTTCATGGGCAAACCCTAAAATATAACATGAAACTTAGGGAGGGCAGAGGATTTTCTCTTGAGGAATTAAAGGTACTATTTAATGTGATAAAAACCTGTTTTGGTGCGTTGATAATTAGGGTTTTGTTTTAGAAAGTTATTTTGTATGTTTGAACCAGTCTGCAGGAATTCCAAAGAAACTTGCTCCAACTATTGGCATTGCGGTTGACCATCGTCGCAGGAACCGTTCATTGGAAGGTCTTCAAGCCAATGTCCAGAGGCTGAAAACATTCAAGGCTAAATTGGTCATTTTCCCAAGGCGGGCTAGAAAGATCAAGGTAAAGTTGCATTTTCATTTCTTGCTTTATTATCTCTTGTTGAACTTCTAGAAGGTGTTTGAATTTGTAAATGACTTTTTTTTTTTTTTTTGTTGTAAAATCAGGCTGGTGATTCGACTGCAGAGGAGCTTGAGAGTGCCACCCAGGTTCAAGGAGCAGTACTTCCCATTGTGAGGGAGAAGGTGGCGGTTGAATTAGTGAAGGTGACGGATGAAATGAAAGCATTTAATGCTTATTCTAAGCTTCGTTTGGAGAGAACAAACAAACGTCATTTGGGTGCAAGGCTCAAGAGGGCTGCAGAGGCTGAGAAAGAAGAAAAGAAGTAGACTGCTTCAAAACATGTGTTGAATCAATTTTCGATATTGTTTTCTTTCAAATATCAATTGTTATTACCTTTTGGATTAATTTTGTTTTAGTTTTTTTTTCTAGTATGGATGATCATCATGTTTTTAAGTCTGCTTTTGCTTATCAAACATATGTTCTAGCTGGACCATACATATGTTCAAGCCTCCATTTTTAAACTTGAGTTTGAATTTCGTGGTGTCAACACTTTCTATCTTTATTAAAAGTAGAATTGAGAAATAGGGTAGGGTAGGGTAAATCTTCTTTTTCGTGATACACAGAAGATATACATATAATAATGTATAGGGTTTTTTTTAATGTCAATAGATATGCATCATAATTTTGTACTTCAATCCTTAATAAACTCCCGGATTTTAGGAATTACCACACCCTTTGAATTGATGTACAACTTTTTATGCCTTATTGATAGCCCTAAGGGCTGTCATTAGTAAAATCCTAATGTATATACAAAATAAAAAAAAGCTTAAAATGGTAATTTAATGGTATAACAATAACCGAAATACTTCTATGCCAAAAAATGAAACACATCAACTTATTCTTAAAACCATCTTATTCTTCTTTCCAGCAGACAACAACAAAACTTTCCCATCAATAATATCATCAACCTCAATCTTCTTCCCTTCATTCTCAACTCTCTCATTATTCAAATACAATCCACCCTGTTTCAATAACCGTCTTGCAGCCGATTTACTATCAATCAAACCCGTAGAAACCGACAAATCAACAACACCAACATTCAAAACACAATCATAACCCAAACAACACGAAGGAACATCCTCTGCAATCCCCTCAATTGTCTTCCAATCCAATCGGGTCTCAGAACCCGGTCTCAAAGCTTCAGTAGCTTTAATTGCTTCCTCTAAGCCATCCGACCCGTGAACAAAACGGGTCACTTCTTCAGCTAACCGAATCTGGGCCGAATTCGGTACATACCCGTTTTTCTTCATGCCTGATTCTATCTCATGTATCTCATCCAAGCTCAGAAAAGTTAGAATCTTTAAGAACCGAACAACATCAGCATCAGGAACTGAAAAGAAATACTGATAAAACTTGTACGGCGATAGCATCGATGGTGATAACCAAATTGCACCATCTTCAGATTTCCCAAATTTTGTGCCGTCTGATTTTAATAATAATGGGAATGTGAGACCGTAAACAGAATCAGATTGATGAAGTTTTCGAATTAGTTCTGTTCCTGCTGTTATATTCCCCCACTGATCTGATCCGCCAATTTGAATTGTGACGTTTTCATTTTTGAATAAATGGACGAAATCGTAACCTTGTAGAAGTTGATATGTGAATTCTGTGTAACTTAATCCTTGGTCTGATGATTCTAATCTTCTTTTTACACTTTCTTTAGCCATCATTGAATTAACCCTAGCAAATCTCCCGACATCTTTTAAGAAATCAAGTAATTTGACATCTTTCCACCAATCGTAATTATTCAAAACCCTAATTGAATTTGAATCACTACTGTTGTCAATTCGGTGCAGGATTTTGATAATTGTATCGGAGATACCGGAAATGTTACGTTCTAGGGTTTGGATATCAAGTTCGGGCCGTTCGAGTGACTTACCGGAGGGATCACCGACGCGGCCGGTGGCTCCGCCTACGAGTGCGACGGCGGAGTGGCCGCAGCGGATGAACCATGAGAGGACGATGATTCCGATGAGGTTGCCAAGGTGGAGGCTTTCGGCGGTAGGGTCGAAACCGCAGTATACTCTTAGAAATGAATCGGAGCAAATTGACCGGAGGTTTTCTCCGGTGAGGGATTCAAGCAAACCTCTTTCTTCAAGGATTTGGACGACGTTGGGGCGGGTAGCGTTTGAGGAGAAATTGCGGGTGGATTGGTAATGCCGGCTGTTGTGGTGCGGGATTTTTCTTTTGGGAAATGAATGGGTGAACGGAGATTGAAGTAGATATGAAATTGGGAATTTGTAATTAGGTTTGAGATTGAAGAAGGTTGTTCTTAGCATAGCCGCCATTGATGTGTTCTGCAGAGTAGAAGAGTGCCCGGAAGTGGAACTCCGGAAGTTTAGATCGGGATAAGGTGATACACATGGAATGGCACTAAAGTTTTTGCTTTTATAAACTGGCCACTAGTTATTAGAATAATGTTTTTTTTTTCTTTGAAACCAGTGGGCAAGCAATAGACGTTGAAATCCAGGGCCGTGAAATTTTGCATAATAAGGCTGAACGGTATGGGCAGTATGACGTTATCGTGGGGGTGAGGTGGCACACGGTCACGGCGTGGGGGAGAGACGGAACACCGCCCCCAACACGGCGTGCGGGCGGGTGGTGGAGTTGCGTGGGCACGGCAACAGAAGGAAACGGCGTGGAAAAAATAGTGTAATTCCTATTGAAAAATAGTGGAAAAAATAAATGAAAAATAAATGATGAGATGGAAAAAAATGGTGTGGTGTGGTGGGTATTTCCTAGATAAAGTGGTGTTGTGTGGTGTGGTGTGGTTGCTGAGGTGACAGATGATGTGGCAAAATTTTGGTGGGGTGGTAGTGCCATACCCTATAGCCTAAGGCTGAACGGTATGGGTACATGGGGCGTGGGGTGGTGCTGAGGTGGAGGTGCCCAACGGCGTGGAGCAAGGTTGGAGCACCGCCCCCCTACACGGCGTGGGGGTGCGGCGTGGCCACGGGTGGTAACGAGCACGGAGGTGAACGGCGTGGGGGACGAGTTTTTTGGTGATTTCGATGGTAATAGACCAGTATTTGGAAGAGAGATGTACCAAAAAAAGGAAAAAACTCACTTGCGTATTTTGGAAGTTGAAGATCGATCGAAGACAGCGTCTGGAGGTTGAAGAAGAAACACTAGGTTGAAGAAGAAACACTAGGCTTAAAAAATAAATGTTGGGCTTTTCATATTTTAAAACAAAAAATTTGTGGGCTTTCATATTTTAAGATAAACTTTTTTTGGGCTTTCATATTTTAAAATAAAAAATCTTTTGGGCTATTACTTTATAATTTACAATTTTCTATATAACAATATATTAAATGTTATTTGTATTTATTTTATCAATATGTAATTTGTGTTTTTATTAAAAAATAAAGGGAAAAGAAATGATGAATTGGAAAAAAAATGGTGTGGGGTGGAGTGGTGGGTATTTCCTGGATAAAGTAGAGTGGTGTGGTGTGGTTGATGAGGTGGCAGGTGATGTGGCAGAAATTTTCAAGTGGTGGTGGTGCCCATACCCCATAGTCTAAGGAAAACGTGACCCGTATTATATCAGAAAAGCAACGGGCTTGCCTTTTAAGCAAGTTGAAAAAGATATTGATAGAGATCGGTATATGTCTCCTATTGAAGCGGTTGAGTATGGAATAATTGATGAAGATAGTGTAATTCCACTTTTGCCCGTTCCTGACCGGGTCAAACCTACACTTAGAGTTATGATGCGATTAATGAAAATACTGAGAAACAAACAATACATAATCCATGTCATTGGATATCATTTAAAATGTTTTGTGCATTGAAAATAATACAAATTTTAATGATTTCAGTGTTACATCTATTACTATAATTCAATCAATTCAACTTCAGCCCTTTGTTAAAAGGTCGAAAGCAAATAACTAGACAAAACCCAATGTCACTACTACAACAAATCATAACCAATTTTATGTCATAAATCACAAAAAAAACTCGTATAAAAAATAGGCTCACTCTAAACCTACCAAGGTTTTCACTAGTCCTACCATTACTTTTATTATTTTTTTTAATTCCAATTAAGTAGAGAAAGAAAAGGCATTTTTTTGTAATAAATACGTCAGAGGAAGATGAAATAGGCTTCTTGACTTTTTCTTCTTTTAAACGAAAGCAATGCAAATTAGAATTAAATGAAACAAATACTTCCTCCGTATCAAAATAAGTGACACAAATTGGCTTACATATTTTTTGAGGTAAAAGATTAAAGTAGAGGTTAAAATATATTAAAGTACATAATTAGTGGAGAATGAGTCCCGTTTTTCTTGAATAAAGTGATATTAATGAGTTTTAAAAGTAAAAGTAAGGGTATAAGGGTAATTTCATTGTATTAAAGTGGATAGTTAGTGGGTATGGGTCCCACTATTTTTACCAAATAAGGAAAGTTTTCAAAGTGTATCACTTATTTTGGTACACCCCAAAATGGAAAGTGTGTCACTTATTTTGATACGGAGGAAATACTATTATTACTCATGTTAAAGGATTTCAGTGCTTATATAGAGATGTCAATTTTTAACCCCCCAAAAAAAAGTTACGATGTATAACTCCAACAAGTTTAATAAATAGACTAATATTTTTTGAACACCTAATATGTTCCATAAAATTTACGATATATCGAGTTTAGAGTTAAAATTTTCGACATGATTAACCCATTTAAATGGGTCGAGTTAGGTTGAGATGTATATGTAAACGTTAACATGCTAACCCTGTTACTCCTAATTTTCCAGAAATAAACTAACATTATTTTCGTCTCATAATTTTTTTTTTCAGTTTCTCCTTAAAATTTTGAGAGTCCATTTAATAAAATAACATTATTATCAATGACCCCACCACATTTAATCTTCTAAAAATATTTTCTCTCTCTAAACTAATTTTATATTTTAATTAACAATTCTAATTATTTTCTAAAATCTTATACTTTATATTTTAATTAACAATTCTAACTATTTTCTAAAATCTTATACTTAAAAGAAATAAAAAAAAAGTTGAGATGAAAGACTTAAAGAAGTATATACCAAGTAAAAGTTTCATTTATCCTTTATTATATTTAAACTTTATTTATATCACAAAAGGAACAAACTATCGAGAAATAATAAAAAAAGATTGGGCTGCTCAATCTCTCATTCCCAGAGCATCATTCCGGTCACCTTCAGGTCAAATCAAAGTAACTTTTGGTAGGAAAAGCAGGACCCAAAAAATAAGGCATCCGAAACACATTACGTTTCAGGGCTATCCAGTGACAGAAAAGGAGAAATCGTCATCAGTCATAGCTCGTGAAGACGAATAACCATCACTTACACTCACACTCGCACAAGACGAATACTCTTCATCGCCGCCCCTCTCTTTCAACTCCCCAATCTTCGCAACCGCCATTTCCAAATCCCACCGCCGTTCCACGTTCCACTCACAACAACTCATCCCAATTTTCAGTAATTTCAACATCTCGCCCTCACAGTTCCTCACCCCTTTCATATCCTTATCAAACACTTCGCCGGTCCACTCTTCTCGCACCACCGAGTTAACCCACGTCTCCAGATCCGAACTACCCCCTTTCCCCTGTTTCAGATAATTCGCCGGAAACTTCCCCGTCAGGAGCTCCAGAATGAGTATCCCGAGGCACCAGACGTCGGTTTTGTTGGAGGTCCGGTCGTGGTATGTGAACTCCGGAGACTTGTATGCGACCATGAACTCTCGAGCGTGGTGTTTGTTGACGATTGGGGCTAGGGCGTAATCGGCGAGAAGTGGGGTGAAGGTGTTGTCGAGAAGGACGTTGGATGATTTGAGGTGGCCGTGAGGTAGTGTTAGGTGTGGGAGCTCCTTGTAGAGATATTCGAGACCCTTTGCTATGCCTTTGATTATGTTTAACCGTGTTGCCCACTCTAACCCTGCCTCGTTTGCTCTCCGTTTACCTGTAATTAACTTGTCATGAAAATGGATATTCTTCTTACTTGGAGTATTACTCACAAGTGTCAGCGTTTTTCAAGCATTTTTTGTGCAAACACGATTTGTTTAACTAGACGTGCCGCCGATTTAACCAATTTACTTAAAAATGGGTGTGCTTGGTTTATGATTTATTTTTAACGAATCAAAACAAATGAAAATAAGCTAAAATGAGAAAATCGTGAAACGGTTGAAAGTCTGCCATTATGGGTGTGCAATGATACAAAATCAGACCGTACCTTCCCGTATGGGTACATATGCCGTGCCATGAACTAGACTTAAACTATGGGTTAGTGATTGTAGCCTTTGTTTTTTTACTAAGACGACATTGCTTAACTAAAGTAAAAAAATGGTTTCATCCCGTACCATATGACATTGCATATGTACCAAAAGGGGCTGATTTTCACACCACAACTTTTAGTTCATTTACCACAATTATAGCTTGACATGTTTGTACAATTAGCTGTAAAACTTGTTCTTTGTGGTACATGAAGTAAAAGTTGTGGTGCATAAATGAATTCCCATGTACCAAATCGTATTATAAGAAAAAATAGAAATATTGGGTAAAAAGTATTTAGGGTAAAACCAAAACCGACATGATTTTAGGGAACATACCATGAAGGTGACTAGCCAAGCTCCCATTTTCTGCAAAATCTGAGATCAAAAGCTTCTCATCTTTCTTGTAATAGAAAGCCACAAGGGGAAGCAAATTAGGGTGTGAAAATCTTCCAAGCCTGGTCAAATGCACATAAAACTCTTCTTTTCTCACACTATTCATCTCCCTAAACCTCTTCACCACCACCGCAGGACCGTCATACAATGCCGCCTTGTACGACGACCCAAAACTCCCGCCGCCTAACACTTCAGCCGAAGCCCGTAAAAGATCTTGCAACTCAAACCGCCGTCTGTCATTCCTCACAAACTGAAGACTTTCTCCGTTTTGAGGCCGTTTGTAGTTTTGTTCTTCATCACTATGCATTTGGATGTCCTTTGCGCTTGTTCTGTATGGATTGTTCTTGTTTAGCTTTGTTGTTTGGTGGTTTTTGTATTCGTTTTTCGGTGTTCTTCGTGCGAAAATGAGTAATGAGATGAATATGATTGCTAGAATCCCGATGACAACGATGGCGATGATTAATGGTTTTTGAGTGTGTTTCTTCTTGGAAATCTTGCACGGTGTGGTTACGGGTTGACCACATACGTTGTTACCTGCATGGGCCAAACGAAATGGCTCGGTCAAGTTTGTGACACAGTAGTAAACCAGAGCTCTTGAGTGTATGGTTGCTATCATATTTAAAAGTCAGTATCCTGAAATTCACACTTTGGGTACTACGATTCTTTCACAATCATTAAAAGATCGAAATATTTTAGAAATCATGCATTTAGGATAATAAGAAAACCCCTTTTTACAATAATCGGTCACAAATTAGTTATGTGTCCAAAGGTCTTATATGAGTGGAAACGAGTTGAGTTAACTCGTGAGCTACTCAAGATTGTGTCGGAAAATACTTAAAATCGGCTCGATAAGTCGAGTCGAGTTCGAGCTACTTGAACACAGTTTTGAGTTTGTTCAATTTTAAGTCGAGCTCAAGTATGAAAATAATCGATTCAATTATGAGATTCAAGGATCGATCGTGTTCGAATCAAGTTTCGAGCTTCAAATTTCATAATTGAGTCAAGCATAAGCTTGACACTATATCAACTCGATTAGGATTGATTATACCCCTAATTTCAAGTTAGATAAAGTGATGGTCCCACAATTTTAAGATTTAACAATGTTTTTCTATAATGTGCCTTACATTTGACCTTATAAGTCAAATGATGCTATTTGTACAACGTGCTTTCCACTTTCAAACCATTTACTAATAACTTCGTGTGTGTTTGATTTTTTTCTAGATTACATATTCAAAAATATATTGTTTCACGAGATTCATTAGGAAAACGTTTAAATTGCACCAAAAATATTATTATGCATATTTTTTGTTATTCATACGGCACGAATTGTAATTTCATTACATATATACTTATAATTATGATTTAAACCGGGTCAAATACAAAGAAAAAACTAGGGGTGAGCTCGGTCCAAAAACCGAATCGAACCAAAACTGTTAGAACCGAAACCGATAACAATGAATTTTCAAAACCGAAACCGAACCGATAACATGTTATCGGTTTTGGTTCGGTTCGGTTATTTTAGGCCAAATGTTCATCCTCTTCCGAAGACCGAACCGAAACCGATAGAACTGAAACCGAAAACGATAAATTTTCAAAACCGAAACCGAACGGTAACAAATTATCGGTTTCGGTTCGGGTCGGTTTCAGTCGGTTTTCGGTTCCGCTCGGTTTTTCAGTCCAAATGCTCACCCCTAGAAAAAAATGATAACATTTGCGAAAATAAGTTATTTTAAACTGTAAAATACAAAAATAAAATTAAAAAAATGTTAATGCATGCAGAAGTACGATATCATAAACCATAGAACTTGTCATTTTGTTACAAAATGATGATTGAAGTATAATATAATGGTTATAAACGAAACAATTCTTACCCGCAAATGAGCTCGGATCCTGGTTCTTGAGCCCGGGAGGTACCGCACCCGAAAGTCTATTATTTGCAAAATTCACTGTCAAATTTTTCTGCTCAAAATTTGGTATCTCTCCTTCAAATTCATTATCTTGCATTTGTAAATCAACAAGAATGCTCAACCCCATAAGCGAACCCGGAATCCGGCCCGTAAACTTGTTATTTTGGAGCTTGACTTTCCTCATTGAGCTCATTCCCGCAAACATATCGTCCCTAATCACCCCCGAAAAATTATTATTCGACAAATAAATTCCCCGTAGGAGACCAATTTTACTCACATCGGGCATCGGGCCTTGAAAACTGTTGTTTGCAAAACTCAGGGTTCGGATCCCTGGTAACCGGGCCAACGTGTCCATGTCTATTGACCCATTTAAACCCATGTTCTCGAGCTGCAACCCAAACACACGCCCGTCTTCTCCACATATAACGCCCGTCCAATTCTCTTTATCGAGATCACACGGTTCAACACTCGGGTTCCAATCGGCTAGTGCTTGCGTGTTCAAAAGTGAACTTTTGAAGTTAATAAGGGTTGCAATTTCACCACTATCGGAAAGCACGGTTGCAACCGCTAGTAGGATTTGAAAAACGAGCAAATACGGCCCGTTTTGTGGACCCATATTGGATTTTGGCCCGGTTAAGGTGGTGATTGGAGATGGAGAGAATGGAAGGAATTGAAAGGGGGAGACTGAAATATTGAGGGGAGTGGAGATGAAGACATTTGAGATGGTGAAATTGACGAAGTCATTTTTTGGGTGATTAGCTGTTAATGAATAACAACGGCCGGCTAACGGCTTTTAAGATGTTTTTATGCCAGTTTGGTTCCAAGTCCAAGTGTCAATGGGGTTGTGGTTGTTTACTATAAAAAGAAATAATAAACAAAACAAAATCGAAATATTAGATATGATCGGGATATTATTATGTTGTTTGCACAATCTCGTCTTGTTTGATTTGGTGATGTGAAACAAGTTGTTTTCATAGATGTTTTTCCATTCATGTGAGCCAAGATTCATGAGTGGGGGTTTTCTCTCGGTTGCTCATCCTATATAAGCGTGACCTATTTGTTAGGACCATAACTTAAATCCATAGGAGCAAAGCCAATAATGATAGAATTTTTGAAACTAAAAATCGAACCGGTAACAGGTTTTTGGTTCTGTTTCAGTCAGTTTTCGGTTCGTTCGGTTTGTATTTTCAACCCAAATGCTCACACTTGTCCGAGGACCGACCCAAATGCTCACACTTATCTGAGGACCGGACAGAAACCGACAGGACCAAAACCGAAAATTATGAAATTATAAAACCGTAACGATTATCTGTTTTTGCTTTCAGTTTCAGTTAGGTTTGGATCGGTTTTTTTGACTTGAACTTTTGCCCCGACCTATTTATACGTGAAACACTTGTAAGTTTATTTCGTTATTATTCTCACACATTACTATTCCTCCCACTTTTACAACAGATTTATTTTTATTTTATTATTTCTTTAATTAATGCTTATTTTTTCTATTCGGTTACTATGATTGAGGTGTTCTTATTAGCTTTTTCAAACCATCTTCATTGAATCCTCGTATACTTTCTCTAATTCCTTGAAATCTTTTAATTTTCATAAAAAAGATTGGTTTGGTCTTGATCAGCCCTAAAACAACCAGCTTAAGAAGACTAATCATCTTTTAATACGGATGATTTATAGAGCGAGGACCGGCCGGCCGAACTTTTTAAGGACCGATTAAAGAAAAATCCCTCTTAGGACTAAACTAAGATGCCCATGTCAAAGATCGATTGGGTCTTTGTTTTTTTTTGGAAACAACAAATGAAACAACAGAAGCGTACACGCAATATTCCAGCGAGCATCCCGGGTTCGAGCTCATTTATAAGGCAAACACAGCCCCATAGGGATCTCCAGGGAAAAATCCCCCATAAGTGGCACCACAAGAAATATTTACAGGATTCGGACTCCAGACCTCACCTCTCATATGAGAGTAAAACTCATGCATCAATCTAGCTGAGCTAGACATCATATGCGATTGGGTCTTTGTTCAACTCTAGTTTAACTACTTACAATATAAAAACACAAGAGATTTAATCAATATTGTAAATAAGCTCATTTAATTTCATATGAATGTTATTATAGGTAAATATCCAAATGAAATCAAGTAAAGCTATAAAAGTTGTTATAAGTTAATCAATATTGTAAAAGTACTTGTAATTTTATTAGTATCAGTAAAAAAAAAAAGATGAATGAGTCGTAATAAAATTAATGATCATGAGTAACCATACATATATAATCTAGGGTAAATTACATAAAATAACAACATACTATTAAGTGATTCATAATTCTAGCAACCAACTATCAAAAATTTCAAAAATAGCAACAAACTTTCAATTTTTTGCAATTTGGGTTATATTTCAACTTAAAGGAAGGTAATCAGTATTTTCTAGTGACGTGGTAGGTTACTTATTTTTTCTCTTTTTTCCACCTGTTGGTCCATGTGATAAATATTAATATATTTATAATAAATTATGTCACTAGAAAATACCAATTACTCTCATTCCTGGTAAAACGTTTCTGTAAGTTTGTGGGGTTCCATCTTAAAACCAATTGGTTGTAAGAGGAGTAGCTCATGACCCTTATAAGTACATTACTGGTTCATCTCTTGTCCAATGTGGGACATCTCAACACGCCCCTCACGTGTGGCGTCATTTTTTTGTCGCGCCTAACACGTGGATATTTTGATGGGTTACGTGTGGTCCGTGTGGCCGTTTGACCATCTACGGGTGAACCTTGCTCTGATACCATGTAAGTTTGTGGGGTTCCATCTTAATACCAATTGGTTGTAAGAGGAGTAGCTCATGACCCTTATAAGTACATTACTGGTTCATCTCTTGTCCAATGTGGGACATCTCAACAGTTTCCCATGCCATATTGCAAAAATTTAAAAGTTCGTTGCTATTTTTGAAAAATTTTATAATTTGTTGCTAGAATTAGGAATCACCTAATAATTGGTTGCTATTTTATGCACTTTGCCTTATAATCTATTGCTCAAATCTTGTTTTATGAACTTATGATTGAGTTGATTTGTGTTATATTGGTTTAAATGGTTCGAATCTTGTTTATTTAAGCAACATATTTTTATTTTGTCAATATAACCTAATTTGAGTAATTTATTTTAGTTAGGATGCAACTTCGATTTAATTTAATACTGCAAAATTAGATCTCTCGTCATCAACTTATGGAAAAAACTTAGGTCGGTGGTGGAACTACTCGGCTTTCAACAACACTGGATTAAATAAATTGAGTTCTGTTAATTCTCAATTAAGAATGGTGAACTCCTCGTAAGGTTTTAGATTCAACCACTATAAATGAAAGCATAGAGATTCACTCACCATGACTCCAAAGTCCAAACTACCCGCAAAGCTAGAAGTCATTTATAATTAGTCGGCTTGCAAACAGAGTTGATACATTTATTCAATAATTGTTTATCTATAAGTACTTAACATCAATTCAACTACTTATTCAAAAGAAAGCATTTATTCAATCAATCGGGAGTGTTTACTATATGCTCAATGAGAAATGCAATAAATGACTTTTTGCTAAAACGTTCAGTGAAAAGAGAATTCCCTTGGGTTTCTCGGATTCCTACAAAGATTGGAATATTAGCGTGGCAAGCCTATAATGGTAGACTACCGATGAAAGCAAACCTGATGCATAGAAACATTCCCATAATATCACCGGATTGTGCTCTATGCGGCTTGGAAACGGAAACAGAAACGGAGGATCACTTGTTCGCTGCATGTCCTTTCTCGGCTCAAATAGTCACTGAGTTTGGCCGATGGTGGGGTATCAACGGAAGTAACATAAAAACGGTCAAACAGTTGGTCAAATGGGGACAAGTTATCGGAGTGAAAGGTGATAAGATGAAACCATGAATGTATCTTTACAAAGTCTCATGTGGAATATCTGAAAATATTGTAATGGGGAAGCATTTGGGTCTGCAAATAAAGGAAGAGAAGCCTTGCTATTTAGTGAAATCCAAAGTAACTCGTACTTTTGGATTAAAAATAGGGCGAAAACAACTGATCTAGACAATAAATGGTTAGAATGGTGTAATGATCTTATGTGTTGTTTTTAATTTTCTTGTTTTGTAATTGTATTTTAATTTTCTAGCTTCTTGCTAAAATTAATGAAGCCGTTCAAAAAAAAAAAAATCAATTACTTTTAATATAATTAGTATTGATATATCATATAACTTTGTTATAAAATAATGAAAAATTAAAATTGTCGGTACAGTGGTGAGATGGCGTGACCTTTCATCGGCTTTGGTTAGAGACGGTGGTGTGGTAACGGAGGGGGGTGGGCGTCGGACGCCACGTCGGCTCGCCGGGCGCGCCACCACACCGTCCGCTACGCCAATGAGCCCCGGCGCCGGACTATCGACGAGGGCAGCGGTCCAATGGGGAGGTGACACGTGGACTAGCCGTTGGCAACGGCTAGTTTGACCGAAAATTATTATTATTATTTTTTAAATAAAACCTACTTCCTCCGTATCAAAATAAGTGACACACTTTCCATTTTGAGGTGTATCAAAATAAGTGACACATTTTGAAAACTTTCCTTATTTGGTAAAAATAGTGGGACTCATACCCACTAACAATTCACTTTAATAAAGTGAAATTACCCTTATACCCTTACTTTTACTTTTAAAACTCATTAATATCACTTTATTCAAGAAAAGTGGGACTCATTCTCCACTAACAATGTACTTTAATCTATTTAAACCTCTACTTTAATCTTTTACCTCAAAAAACGTGTAAACTAATTAGTGTCACTTATTTTGATACGGAGGAAGTATTATAAATAACCTCTTTAACCATAACCTTTTTTCACACCATCTTCTACACACTCTCTACAATTTCTTACATTTTCACTCTCAAAAACTCACAAAAAATGTCTCAACCACCACATCCCGATTGGATGAACGGTATTCTTGGATGGGGAAGTTCCGGCTCACCGGCGTCCAATCCGTCAACACCTTCGTCCCAACAATCGGTATCGTCCACCCAAAATACCGAAATGCCGGCGTCCAATCCCTATGGTACCCAATATGTGATGCCGACATTTTCCCAAGAGCAATACAACCAATTTATGCTTCAACAACAATTTCAAAACCTTCAACAACACCCTCCTCAAATGTGGTCGCAACCATAATTTTCACAACCACAACCTTCACAACTTCAAGACCCCGCGAGCGTTGAAAAGGCGAGAAGAAAGGGGGAAAAGGTTGCCACCAACTTAAGTCGGACGGTCATGCGGTGGGACGCCGCACAAGAATTGTTATTGGCCGAGTGTTGGGTTAGCGTTTCCGAGGATGCCGAAAAGGGCGCCGACCAATCCGATGAATGTTTTTGGAACAAAATCCTTGTTGAGTTCAACAAGGATGTTGATACGCCGCGTACCAAAGACATGTTGACGGGGAAGTGGACGACTTTAAACGGTAATTGTCAACGTTTCAACGGTATCTACAAACGTTTACAACGTACAAGCCGAAGCGGTGAAAATGAGGTCGACTTTTTGGCCCGTGTCTGACAAGCGTACAGTGACGAGTCGTCGTTAAAAAACAATTTAACAACGAAGGTGCGTGGGAAGTTTTGAGAAAATGCCCGAAATGGGACGCCCCCGGGCCTATTTCGCTCTCCGATAACGAAGAACTTTTCGGGGAAGATACGAGACCATGTCCGGCGGGAAATTCTCGTAAGGCAAAAAAAAGTAGATCGGAAAGTTCATCCGGCACTAACACCGCCGGAAGTGCCGCACCGCCGGACCTTGGCGAGGCTATGATGGCCGAGTTTAGGCGGAAAAGTAAAGCCGCTCAATTGGGTTACGAAAGGTCAAAGGCGCGGTATGATGTTTTCGTGCGGTTGGAAGAATTGCGATTCCTAAGCACTAACACCCAAGGGTTGGGGCGCCAGGATATAGCGAGAATCGTCAAGGTTAAAAGGGCGATCCGTGAAAAATACCCCGTCGACGCAAATGAACTTGACGTGGACGATGACGATGAGTAGTTTTTTTCGGTATTTTTTTCTTATTTTTCGGTATTTTTTTTTAATTTTCGGTATTTTTTTTTATTTTCCGGTATTTTTTTATTTTTTAGGTATTATATAATTTCTATTTTAATGAAGTATTATGTTTTTTTAAAAAAAGAAAAAGAAAAAAAGGAGGGTGGGGCCCAAATGGCTTAAGTGATGGTAGAGGGGGTATTTAGGAGGTTTTGAATGTGAAATGATGATGTGGCGCAGAGGTGGCGCATATGTGACTTCCGATTTGGGGTGACCACACTCAATGCTCTTAGACTCATGCCGAGTCAGAGCTCACTCCGGTCTCCTATCAATCTTTCCTCTCATCTTATGCCCTTCCACTTCTACATTATTACCGACTTTGCCATTCCTAATACTTCCTCCGTATCAAAATAAGTGACACAAATTGGCTTACACGTTTTTTGAGGTAAAAGATTAAAATAGAGGTTAAAATAGATTAAAGTACATAGTTAGTGGAGAATGGGTCCCACTTTCCTTGAATAAAGTGATATTAATGAGTTTTAAAAGATGGTATAAGAGTAATTTTACTTTATTAAAGTGGATAGTTAGTGGGTATGGGTCCCACTATTTTTACCTAATAAGGAAAGATTTCAAAGTGTGTCACTTATTTTGATACACCCCAAAATGGAAAGTGTGTCACTTATTTTGATACGGAGGAAGTATATTGTTCCTAGCCGACTTTTTAATCATGTGTTACTGATGTGACTTATTTTTTTTGTTTTAAGTGAAAGGAATATACTTCCTCCCATGCATTTTTTTAGGGGAATTAATTTTGCTATCACACTTTTTGATGCTTATATCACACTGTACAAGTACTTTAGCATACTGTACAAATAAGTAATGCAATTGTTGTGGTAGATGCATTAAAACATGTGGTGATGTGGTGGCAAAATCACCCTCTTTTTTTAAGTGATTCAAAATAAGTGATACATTTTAAAAAATCGAATTATGGGACTCACCACTAACTATCTATTTTAACAAAGTAAAATGACATCTTTATTTTTATTTTCTTACTTTTAAACATCATTAACTTCTCTTTATTCAAAAGATGTGAGATCCATCTGACTAACCATCTATTTAATTTACCTGTCCGATACCACCTTCGGCTTCTACCGAAAATTCATTTTGTGGCGGACCTAAGTTTTTCCGACGTACCTTTACACCATATCTGGTTGGTTGTTGCCTTTTTTGGCTTGTAAATGTAATTTCAATTGGTACAGATTGTTAGATACAGAGTCGATTTACTTATAATTTAGGGATTTATCTTGAATTCATCAAGAGTTTTGTTTATTATTACGTATTTTCATGAAACATAAGCTAGATCGTCAACTTGAATCGATAATTGCTTAAATTCTAT
Source organism: Calendula officinalis (assembly GCA_963853835.1). Lineage (NCBI taxonomy): Eukaryota > Viridiplantae > Streptophyta > Magnoliopsida > Asterales > Asteraceae > Calendula > Calendula officinalis. The sequence continues at coordinate 10,398,639 of OY970821.1, read as the reverse complement.
ATTTTAAAATAGACTGATTATTGCAAATCACCTACTTTCACTGATACATCTATTTTCTCGAAAAATCAAATTCGACGGTAGAGTCTGATATATCTATGTTCTTTCAAACATCTACACTCGACTTGTTCAATACAGACTTGTTCAATACATTGATAGACAAAATGGCAAGTAATAATAGAATCTTCATAACATTGAGGTATCGACGATTAATTCTGATATCGGTGATTTGTAACATCTATATTCGAAACATCTATATTCGAAACAAGCGACGAAATAAAGCAACAACAACCTTCGAAAATTATCGAAAAAATATAAAAGGATAAATTAACCATAATGAATTTTCTTAATTGTAGTAACCAATCGAGAATAAAAAAACAAAAAGTATGAAAATATGGAATTTCGTAAATATTTCTGAGCAATAAAACTAATTAAATAATCAAAAACTATTTTATTATATGTTAATTGATTGAAAATAATTCTGAAAAATTTTGCAACTTAAATGTGTTTTTTAAATAATGCACGCATATATATTACTCGTATAGACTTATATCGAAGGAAATCCTTTATTTTTATATAGTACTAACAAAATAAATCTTAGTTGTTAAATCGAAAGATCAACCACCGTAATTATCAAATAACATGTAATTCAATATACAATTATCGACACCGTCGGCCACCTCCAGCAGCCGCAATCACATGTGACTGGATACGCAACCATATGTGATTGAAAGCAACCGCTAGTGACGAGGGCTTGCCGGTGGTGGAGACGGTGGCCGACAGAGCTTGGTGGTGGTGGTGGTCGGCAGTGTTGAAGCACATATGATTTAATATACATGAGGTGGTGGTGGTGGTGGCCATCGGTGTGCAATTACATGTGATTTAATACACATGAGTGGTAGTGGTGATGTTGATGTATTAAATCACATGTGATGTTGATGATAGTAATAATTTAGAGGTTGATTGACCAAAAGACTAAAATTTATCCTTTAAAACTACTTAAAAATCAAACACTTTAACGTTTCTCTACTTGTAAAAGTATAAATACTATAGAATTTTATTAGGTAATCAAACTTGTGTCACGTGCATTGTTTGATATGTAGCGTGTAGAATATATAACTAAAACAACCATTTCCATCATTTTCCTTCCTTAACAAAAGAATAGAAAATGACTCATGAAATATGTAACAACCCTACTGCCCCTCTAAACATGTGACTTTCATTATCATAATAATTCTCGTGCAACTCTAAGGGCAAAATCGTAAAATGCTTAGTAATTCTAATGTGGAATGCACATATATTAGTGATTCTAGTCTTCCATGTAAAATGTATTCTTAGTAACTTATAACTCTTAGATTTATACATAAACTTGTTCATATATGATATATCACTCAGATTAAAGAGTAGATCTATTATGGCAACAATATACGTCGGCATAATTTTTAATTACTTGGCATTGTTTTGTTTTTCATGCAATGGTAATAAAAGAAAAAAAAATCCAAAAATCACAACGACATGTCGTCGAGATAGATTTTCAGAAGTTCATATAAATTATTTAATTTCTTGCCGAACTTGTCCCGACGAATCATGATAATATAACATTAGTATAGAAATGCATGCTTACTTCATGATAATATATTGATGTACAAATCATGATATAATAAAATATAACAGTAGTATAGAAATGCTTACTGCTTCATGATAATATATTGATGTACAAATCATGATATTATAAAATAAAGTCTAAAAAAAGCCTGAGAAAGCAATAAAACTCTTGTTGCATGATAAGGCATAGTGTTTGTAACTTATGATCAAAATGGAGGTCTCTTTTTTGCTTTAAAGTTTGCTTTTTCTATGATTTTGAACCTTGCGTTCAATACCGTCTTTGTTCATTGGCACACTCATTCTATATATATAAGTTTATTGTATAGCTCCTCTTACGATACTAGTAGAGATCACTATTGGTTTTTAAGATAACATATACAACGATATAATGGAATGGAAGAAGTGTTATCTTGATGTAATATTGGTGCCGATATCGTTTGCGATCACCATCGGCTATCACCTTTGGTTATGGCACAAGGTCCGGAATCAACCATTGTCTACCATTATTGGGACCAACAACTATGGACGCCGCTTGTGGGTATCCACCATTATGGAGGTATGAGCGTAAATTTGATCTCTTACTTGTACATCGAGTCATATATATGTCCCGTGTCTATATGAATTAACAAAACGATTCGATGGTTACAAAATTCATGTTTATGATCACTTGAAGGATTGGAGCATAAGTATGATTGTGTAAATATATCATGGTTCCGTTTCATGGACCTACGGTTTAATATTCTTATATGTATGCTCTTCATATCTATCCGGAAAGTAATCACTCTACCATCGAGCATAAGTATGATTGTGTAAATCTCTTACCTCCTCATAACCCTTATTTGAAGGATTGGATATCGTTGTTGTTTTACGATGCTAATTAATGAATGATATGTTCATTTTGTAAATGAGGTATAAAGATTCCTTACATGAGTTGCTAAAGTGTTCATTCATGTATATTTTTTATTTTCATCTAAAAAATTAAATTACATTGTACTTTATCTATTTCACAATAAGTGATATACTTTTTATTTTAGAATGTTTCAATATAAGTGATATATTTTGAAACTTTCCTTATGTGGTAAAAAAATATAGTGGGGTTCATACATACTAATTAGCTCTTTTAATAAATTGAAATGACTCATTTACTCATACTTTTACTTTTAAATATCAATAAATGCACTTTAATCATAATATGTGTGATCCATCACTTACTAACTATCCAATTTAATTTTTATTATAATCTTTTATCTAATAAAACGTGAAACCTAAAATGTATCACTTATTTTGAGACGGAGAAAGTATTTAAAATAAAAAAAAGCTTTAAATTACAGTTATTTGACAAAGCTTTAGTTTTGTGTTTTCTAGTTCATAAAAGCATAAGTCAGTAAATCGGGATGGGTTTCGATCAAATTTAATTTTTCAGATAACCAAAGTTTTTTCTAAATGCAAGTTATGAGCTGTAAACATAACTTCGATATATTATGTCATGCGGACTTGGTTTTTGAACAAATCTATTATTGTTGGTTATTTAGCCTTCACAAGAATTATGTTCCAAAACGTGTAAACCACACTTTCTTTCATATATATAAATGATAATAATTGATTTTTATATTAACTTAATTATTGAGTGGGTAGAAAAATTGTTGAGTGCATATCTTAGTAGGAAAGGATTTCTTCTCCCCTTGGAGGAAACAGTTCCAAGTGGGGTTTCTAAGATAAGAAAGAGACAACCCCAACTTCACTTCTCTTTTAACAAATACATGTGTACATAAATATACGTACGTATATAAATTTACACATATATACATACAAATACCTAGTATTTTTTATGCCGATTAAAAGTTTCTAAAACAAAAAGCCTATAACAAGTAGCTAGAGTCAGGAAAAGGCACTCTGTAAATACTGTTAAATAATTAGTTAATCATGTATTTTATTGCTTATGTTTACAATGTATTTTGTAGGGCCATATATGTAAATATTGTGTATGTGTAACTCAATATAATTGATATCGATCAATATAACACATAACCGTAACGGGTATTTTCAGATCTTTTAGAACCTAAATTCTGGCCGGAACCTTAATTTGCCGCGGTCGCCAAGAATCACAAAATGAACATCTACATGAGATCCACATCTTTACTTACTCTTTAATTGTGTACCAATCACAGGATAATGATAAGAAAAACATCTTAGCCGTTCAGACACTTCGAAACACGATAATGGGAGCAACATTAATGGCGACTACATCTATACTTCTATGTTCGGGTCTAGCAGCAGTCATTAGCAGCACGTATAGCGTTAAGAAACCAATCAACGACTCTCTTTATGGGGCACATGGTGAATTTATGGTAGCATTAAAATATGTAACACTCTTGCTCGTATTCCTTGCATCTTTCATGTGTCACTCGCTATCAATACGGTTCATTAACCAAGTTAATTTCATGATCAATTGCCCACCCGAATCCACGGTGACATGTGAGTATGTTTCTGATCTTTTAGAGAAGGGCTTCATGCTTAATGTAATCGGGAATAGGCTTTTCTACTCGGCACTTCCGATCATGCTTTGGATTTTTGGGCCTGTTCTTGTGTTTGTGTGTTCGATTACCATGGTCTCGATGCTTTATAATCTTGATCTCGTGTTTGGAAATTCGAAGAGGGAGAAGATGGAAGATATACCAAATGGGGTGTGATTCATACTTGATTAGTGGAATGTAATTTTGTGTAATAAACACATCAACATGGACTAATGTTGTTTTATCATCTTTAAGAAACTATGAGGGGTATAGATTGTTTAAAGTTATCTTATGAATTATAACTCTCATGTCAAATTATGCTATCATGTTTACATCTAAAGGTCTAATGTTAGACTTCATGAAAGCCAACGGTCGAGTATTGGTTAGATGAAACGAGATAACGCGAATATAACGGGAATATGTATCGATCTATGGTTGATATTTTTCTAGGAAGTTGGTCATCGTAGCGTTTTAAGGATTTAGTCGAGTTTTGACAACCACATATATCCTAATACAGTTAGTCATTGATCCAAGTATCTTCCAATATCTCACAATCAACACCACACGCACCTCATATGACTCCAACCTTTATCTTCAGTTGGTATCACTTTCTCATCTCATCCATGTCCTAAGAGTTAGCTTTTGGTCAGATTAGGACTAGTCAAAATTTCAACACCTAATACTAACTCGTCCCATATACTAGACTCGTATCATGCCATAAGTTAGGTGTAGAACTCAATCCTTAAAATTAGTTTAAATAAGGAGGGGACACCTAAATTATAAGCCACCATCCAATTATATTTTAGCTGATATGAGTGAGATCTTAACATCACTTTAATTCACTTTTCTTTTTGTTAGCCCTATTATGCTATGTTTTCGTGTATCCATCGCATGCAAAAGTTCTAATATAGTGTAGGTCCATTTCACCAATCAATGATCTTCATTTGTCCTATCATTGACTTGCTCTATTTATGCATTATTTCGATTAGGCATGTGAAAATTGTACAGAGAATTGACCGGAATTGCAAAACCGAACCGAACCGAACCGACCTGACATATATCAATTAATTCTCGGTTCTATCTTTTCATGCTAAATCGATTCTCGGTCATGTTGGTCCAGTTCCGAGCGGTTTGGTTCTATCCAAAACCAAGAAAAAACTGAAAAAAGTCAAAGATTGCTCGTTTTCAGTTCGATTCCAGCCGGTTCTCAGTCCGGTTCCAAGCATCGCAACTATTTTCGTGGTTCTTGATCCGGTTCCGTGCAGTTCAGTTCAATTTTTGAACAGTGTACATTACCTAATTTGGATTTGGGGACTACTATTTGGGTTTGTCCCGCCATAAGTCCTATGCATGGAATCAATTGTATCATCTTCAGTTGCGACTACAGAGGTCACAATAGCTTTTAGTCCCGTTCCATAGAAACTAATAAGATACGAGAAACCATTAATTGTCACCTACGTGATTTTAGCTTAACAGCAGGCCCATGTAGTAAAAAACTTCAAGGAAAACCGAAACTGTATAGTACTATAAAGCAGATAGAAGTGAATTCACATTCAAAACCAATCCAAAGCTTCAAAAGCGCGATACTTAATAATATGAATATAAAAAAAAACAAAAAAACTCAATGCGTAACATTCTTTGGAAGGTTCCGGATAACATTACTTTTCATACCCATTTTGGACCGCATAAAATCAACCCCTGATCTGTTCATCTGCTTCATCACCTTCATCCTCACCATATTCTCTTTGGACTGCACTGTAGACAACCCCATACTCCTATACCTGAAATTACACACATAACATTAAAAAGAAAACATTTTTTTAACAAAAATGGTCAAAATACTGTTTACCTTGCAGCCAGTACAGCTGTCATTGGAACATCATTTGCAGACGGACGCGGTTTTTGACGATAATAACGTAAATATTCACGCGAACCGATTGCTTTTGTGGTTATTGTATCATCTTTTACTCTTGTTATGATCAGCTCTGACCCACCACTCCCAACTTCTATACCATTGTTTGAATCATCTGCTGAAACCAACTGATCACCATTTGCATCCACATAACTGCAATTTTAAATAACGATTAAAACATATTATTTATTATTTATATTAAATATAATGGTGTGAATGAATATAATCATAAACCTGCTGCTGTAATCATAAAACTCTTCTAGTTCAGCTTCTTCTTCTTCATCATCATCACCATAGTGCACTTTGCAGTGACTTTTTGCAATCATATGCTTCCTAACTGCTTCAAGACTGTTGAATGGCTGGCAGTTACTGTTGCAATACAAGCATATGAAATCACACTTGACCTGTACAAAAAATCACAAATTAGTAATTATCCGAGTAAACTACACAAATGGTCCTTTAGGTTTGTACCATGTTACATATTTGGTCCTTTAGTTTCATAAATTACACATGTAGTCCTTATTTCTGAAACTATTGACACGCTTGGTCCTTTACCTAAAAAGATGTTAACTTTTCCCGTCAAACAAACGGGTTTTTATGGGTTTCAAATTGGTGAAGGGTAAGGGAAAAGGACAGATTTATCCCCTCGTGCATCACACGTGACCATACTTGACGGGGAAAGTTAACGTGTGTTTAGGTAAAGGACCACACATGTCAATAGTTTAAGAAATAAGGACTACCAGTGTAATTTATGAAACTAAAGGACCAAATATGTAATATGGCACAAACCTAAAGGACCGTTTGTGTAATTTACTCTAATTATCATGTAAGAAAGTCAACTCACAAGTGGAAAAGCAAGTACCTTAAGTCCAAGATAGGTAAGAAGGCCACTCGGATCTTTCAAATACTCAATATCATGTATAAAAAACCCGTGATTCTTATGCATATGAACCATACAGCTTTCAATACTTTTATGCTCTTTGTCACACATAAAGCAACAAGTAGGGTCCACCTCATCTTCATCTTCATCCATGTCATCATCATCGTCATCACTATCGTCATCATCATCCGCCATGTCAGCAGCCACATCATCATTTTCAGTAACCTCCACCCATTCATCACTTTCTTCATCAGATTCCTCATTTTGTTGGTTTGATTTTTTAACCGCACGTGTTGGAAGTGGTTTAATTATTGCATTATCATCCTCATCTCCGTGACCCATTTGAGAAGCCCGAATTGTGTGAGTTTTGGATTTCAGGTGTTGAGCGTGAGCTTTGGCACTTCTGTAACCTTTGCCACATAAGCGACAGCTGTACAGCATAGCTGGACCATTTAGTTTGCTCTTTTCTTCAGCAAGTGTGGATTGTCTAGCTATGAAGAGAGCTTCTGTTACTCCTGGAACTCCTGCAATCTGATTTTTTTATAGATATATATGAGTTATGAACATGTGTAACAGAAAACATAAACAGAATCAGTGTGTTTCAATAAATAATATGTTTAATTCAAGGAAACAGCTTATAAAGGAATCGAAATTCATAGTTAATCTGACAAAATTTTTTTACGAAACTAACAAATATCAGTATCATACAGCAGGTTATCTGAATGTAACAAAAGTCATAACTTAGTTCATGTAATTTTTTTAAAATTGAGCTCAAATACCAGATTGATTAAATATCAGATGTGTCTCTTAGATATAATGAAATTGTACATAGGTCTTTGATCATCAGTGAAACAAACTCTACCATATCTACATCAAAACCTACCAGCTCTATTCCGCAATTAACATCAATTTCTAAATTTTGCATCAACTAGTAATCAAAAGAGCCAAATCATAATTTTTAACGGAGTGGTTCAAAAGATTTGAGCTCAAAAAGACAAATAATCCCGAGAATAGATACGTAGAACAAACCAAAAATTCAATAATTTTATGTTACAATACAATCAACCAAAATTCACCACATTCACAATGATTTCAATTCATAAACCAGTGTTGGGTTAACCAATTAAAACCCTAAAATCCAATCAAATAACAACATCTATAAGTAGAATTGATGTTACCTTGCGTTTGAGATTGTAACGGTGCCATTCGGACTTGTAATGAAATTTCTGATCATTTTCATCTATAAATTCTTTGTTGCAGGCGTTACATGAAAGCACTGCCATTTTTGTAGAGACGAAAGAGATACTGGAAAGAGGGGTTTTATAAAAGTGTTCAAACGTCGGCGGGTGGCAGTCGACCAGGCCTTGATCTTTTGAATTCGGGATTTCTTAGGGTTAGGGCTAAGGAGAACCCACAGCGGCTGATTTTCCTGGTTTCTAACCGGTCCGTATATTTGGTGCTATAGCTAGCCGAATAACCGGTACATGTAACGGTTCATATTTTTCAAAAGGGAAATTTTTAGCCAAATCATTCGTATTTGCCAAATTATTGTGGTTTTGAAAGTAATTGTCAAATCACTATACTTTTTAATTAGGCTATACGGTATGGGTATAACATCCACACCCTTTTTTTCTGTCATCTTAGACCGTGCGGTATGGGCCAAGAGGGGGCCGTGGGGGAGCCGAGGTGGCACTCGGGCACGGCGTGGAGGAGAGGGGCACACCGCCCCCCTACACGGCGTGGGGGTGTGTGGTGCTCGACGGTGGCCACGGACACGAGAGACAACGAGCGGGGTGTTTGGGCGAGCCGACCGTTGAACGGTCATTTGACCGTTGTGATTTAAAAAAAAAAAAATATTTTATATTTATATATATATATATATATACCCCAATCACAACACAATACAATTACCTCAATCACAACACAATCTATCACAACACAATCTATATCATTTCCTTACCATGTCTTTTAACCTATAATCACTACATTTAATCATGGATACCCCACCACCGTCGTCGTCAACATCATCGTCATCATCCGACTCATACGAAATGGCTCTGATTGCGTACTGCGCGTCGCGTTTGAATGCACAGGCGGCGGAAAGTAGCACTGCCCGCTTCGACAGTAGGACGGCGAAGCTCAACCGTAATCGTGCTGCTGGACACCAACGTCTTTATCGAGATTATTTTGCAGATGATAGCGTTTATAACGATAGAGATTTCAAACGACGGTTTCGTTTGAGCAAAAATTTGTTCATGCGCATATGTAGTGCATTAGAAAACAGGTATCCTTTCTTTCAACAAAAACATGATGCTAGAGGTAGGCTAGGATTTTCTCCGCTCCAGAAATGTACTGCCGCACTCCGAAATCAAAACCCAAATGAAGACGATAATGAAGACGATAATGAAGACGATAATGAAGACGAAGAATAAAATTAATGTTATTTGTATTTTTATTAAATTGTTAGTTGTATTTTTATTTAAATGTAATTTGTGTTTTTATTAAAATAAATGGAAAAGAAATTATGAGTTGGAAAAAAATGGTGTGGGGTGGAGTGGTGGGTATTTCCTGGATAAAGTGGAGTGGTGTGGTGTGGTGTGGTTGCTGAGGTGGCGGATGATGTGGCAGAAAAAATGGGGTGGTGGTGGTGCCCATACCCCATAGTCTTAGCAACCACACTACCCTCACATCACATCATCTCTTGGAAAATACCCACCACACCACACCACACCACACCATTTTATTCCATTTAATTTTAAATAAAAAAGAAAAGAAAATAAAAAGAATATCACGCCAACCAATCACAAGCAACCACCTCACTCTCTTCTCCCCGTTACCCGTTGCCTCCCTCGGCCCATTAGTTAATCATGTAGATTTTAATTCGTCCCATTAGTATTAATCTTGAGACGTTTATCAAATGACCGGATTAGTCGTGTCAACTATATGATACGTATTAAGGGGAAAAAGGTATGTGATAAACATTAGATGATAAGTGTTGGAATATCTTATTAAAGATATAAGGTAAATGATATATATTAAGACGTTAAATAAGTATATGGGGGTTTTCCGGATTATATGAAATGGAACTTATAATATGTGATACATTAATTTGTACATTATATTTTTATTCGGGTTAGTGAGTTGGAAAGCTCAACTTTAACCCAACCTATTTATCAACATGTAATTTATGTAAACTCGTTTCTAACACTAAGTAGTTAAATTTATATCGCTCTTCTCACGTGTTCCATGTCGGGATTTACCACCGCCGAAGTTACTTGCGTGATTAGCTACAACGTTAACTGAAACTATAATTTTTAAATTAGTATACGTACATCTTATTAATTTTATTAACAAATTTAAAAATAATCCGATTATTAATTTTAACCACCAAGCTGTTGTTGTTTTTAGTAATTTATTTGTGTTTTCCATCATTTTTGGCTACCGCATAATGCCTAAAAAAAATTAAGTATTTACTAGGTTAAAACCCGCGCGATGCGGCGGGCTGCGAACTAAATATTACTGACGATTAAAAGTTCATTCGTAACATATTTTTATAACGAATACAATACATAAGCATGAAAACTGTGTATAAAATAGAGGTAACCCGATAAACCTAATTAAGTATAAAATACAGGGAAGACATGTCTGTTTATACGTGTTACTCATCATGTAAAACCTCTCGATACACCACGTTTGCTGTGTAAACTCCGTTGAGATTAAAGTTTTTTGCTGGAGTTACCAATACTTTTATTTAACGTTATAAATTTTTTTCGTCGAGATTAAATTAATTTTTTATGTTTAAGATCTTTCCACTTGTATAGATTTACAAACATTTCATTCAATAATTAACCATGTCAAATTTAATTTAAGTTTACAAACATTATACGATTACACTCTCACAAACATAAAAAAATTGCAAAAATCATGGAAAATAAATACTTAACTTTTCAAAACATACCTTACAGATATATTTTAGAGTTATCTCAATTCCTCCATGTTCCTGAGAAGTCAACTTCGAAGGATTGACCTTATTAATTAACAACTTTAATTTTGATGTTTTTGAACCACTACTTAGAGAATTTTCTTTTAATTGGGATGAAGAAGTAACAACCTTATGATTGTCATCACTAACCTTTGTAGGTTCTCTGTTATGATATATAAATTTACTATAACAAACATTTTCAGCTTCATTATAAGTATATGTTGTAAAACCATCATGCTAACAATATGTTTCACATATGAGCAAAATCAACATCCTTTAGCTATTATAATAATTAACAAAATATTAGTACTTTACACACAAGATAGGATGCAGATACTATTCACAAAAACTGAAAATGTGTGACCAGAGTATGATTGATAATTCCTTAATTTAAACGTTAGGCCGCCTTTCAACTCGTTTGACATGTTTGAATTATTAGGTATTTTTTTTGTACATTTGATATAAAGCACAACCCAAATCGACCTGTTAATATTGGGTGATATTAATCATTGGATTCCAAAACATTGATAAATTTGGTATTTTGGGCCCACTTGGACTGTTAGAGCTCTCTTCAACCTGCTCATGGCTAGATTGATCGGTTTCGGTAGATCCCACTCATGATTAGAATAATAGAATAAGTCAAAAGCGGGTCAGGTCCCAGCTTACTAAGTAAATCGGCTACATTCTCCCACCATAAGTTGGTTTATTAATACTCCACATTGTCAAAATTGGTTTATTACATTACCTGTCATGATATTTTACAATTAAATAAGAAAAACTATATCAATACAATAATCCTCTAAAGTATTTAATAAGGTGCTTTAGGAAGTCTTATCGCCGGAGTCGGAATCAGGAGCTTGTCGTCGCAGGAGTCCAGACGAAGATTCCGACAGAACTCAAGACGAGAAAAAAAGTAGGAAATCGAAATCTTCATTAAATACAAATTCGAACTCTGATTTTCGTAAACAAAAGGATTTGAAACCAAAATCTATATCTAAATCTGGAACCCGTTCGTATAAACGATCTGATTCCTGGACCCTCTCGTCATCGGAATCTGAAACTCTGTCTCCGCCACGGCGGAGTATCGGTTGTTTGTGGTGTTCCGCAAAGAAGGAGAAGAGCGTTTCGAGGAAACAGGGGGAGGAAAACCGACTGTCACCATCATCATCATCCTGGGGGAATGAATATGATCATGATGTCGATGCTGATTTTTTAAAAACATTTTCTGTAAAAGAACAGAAGAAAATTCTTGAAAAAGCAATGAAAGAGGAAGAGAAGATTAACAGGGAAGCTGAGAAAATTATGAAATTGGCCAAACAAGCATCTTCTAGAATGATGGAGATTTCTGGTCTTCATGATGAACTCGAAAACACCAAGTGATAATAGCAGCAGTAAGTTACTTGGATTATATACTCTAATACACAAAATGTTAAACTTTATTTTATGGTTTTATATTGTCTTTGATAATGTAAATTTAACCTATCATCATATTGCCCTGATATTCCAGAGCCTCATTTCAAAACAAGTTTATTTGTTTGCATTTGAATATGATTGGGGCAAATGTTGACTCGGAAAAATCTGTTTTAGCACAGCATTCTAAGAATATAGGTTTAGTGAACCAACTTGAAGAATATCTAGGAGATTATGTTATTGTCCTGATATTAATTCCAGAACTTGTCATCATGTGTTTATGGTGATCACGATTCACATTATACTCCATTTTATAGCACCAATTATATGATAGAAATGGGTTACAAATAATTTGATTGAGGTATGCAAATATTGCAGTGTCCTAAACAGAATTTGCCCATTGTTTTGAGGATACAACATTCAATTTAAGAGAACATTGTATCTAAAGAATTTCGATTCCAGAATCCGAAAACGTTATTATATACTGATGAGATGATTCCAACGTGTCTCAGTTAACAAATGGCATAAATTTCAAGGTCAAACATATGATTAGTTTACAATGTTTGCACCCGTGATAACGCTGCAGAGTTCATGTTTGTTTAATCAGAATATTATTTCGTTTAACAAATGTATATATTTTGGATATAATTAAACAGTCTGTTTAATATAGTTCTGTTTTGTTTAATATATGTTTGTTTTGGTTGTGGATTTGTGCTATTGAGATGGCATTATCACTCATCTCCTTAATTTGACTACTACAATTTTTGATGCCTATACTACACTGTATAAGTAATCTTGCATGTTGTACAAATAAATAATGTAATTATTGTGTTACGTAGATTAAAATATGTGGTGTAAAAATTACCATTTTTTGTAATAGATGATTTGCATTGAAATTATTGTCTTATCTTTTTATGAAATCATCTTTGTATATACTTGTATAAAAGTCATAGTGTAAAAATGATAAAAGAAACCTAAAGGCTAAACTTTATAACATTCACCTAGTACAAGTTTTTAAGTGTATCAATATACGTATGTTTTTCAGCTTTACAGTGTATCTATTAAGTACAATTATGATTTCTATTTATAAGCTTTTCATATCGAATATGAACTTTTCATATGGCAAGATTGAACCTACATAAAGAAGATCCATGGAACTATCGAATGAAGCTAAAATTTAGCCTAACACCATCGGTCAAGCTTAACAGCCAACTATAAACTTGTCTCGACTTGTTTGCAACCCTAAGAGCACATGATATCAACCCGCCAGTAGCTCACAAAATACCAAATGGCGGCTTCACAGGGTACCGACACCCATGCATCCTTGCCTTAAAGGTCTGGCGCCAACCCATTAACGCTCTGCCAAATAGGGGTGTTCGTTTGGACGGTTTGGTTTTATCCGAACCAAATAAGTGAAACCAAACAAAATCCGGTTTTTAAAAGTTCAAACCGAACCGTCCAAACTAACTCGAAAACCAAACCGATCCAAACCAAATAACAGTTTGGTTGGTTTGGTTTTATCCGTTTGGTTTTTCTAAAAAAAAATTCAAAATATTACAAAACTATATAACATAGATAATATTAAGTTCGATATGTACAATTCCAAAATGATAAACTACTTTGTACATAAAAACAAGTCTAATTCATAGCTTGTGACATTTATAATCATATATGCGAAAATGTTGACATCAACTTCATAAAAAACTCCAAAAAGATTGGTATATATATTACTATCTGGTTTTTTTGGACAATCCGGTTTTCACAACGGAAACCAAATCCAATCCGAAAACCAATATATTAATTTGGTTCAAGTCCAAACCGATCCAAAAAACCAAATAACCAATCCAAATAGTCCGATCCAAAATGTCCAATTGGACAATCCGGTTATATTCGAACAGTGAACACCCCTACTGCCAAAGGTTTATCTTTATTTATTACTTTATCTCTTTTTTGTTCATATGAATGTTAAACCGAAACCAACCTCCATTGTCAACGGTCAAAACACCCCAAACGGCTATAACGCCTCATTTTTTTTAATATTTTATACATCCCAATTTTACCTATAAATACTATACTATACACTCTTTTAATCCAAAATATTTAATTTTTCAAAAAAACATACATTTTCATATACAGTTTGCATCCACAATATCTAAAACAAACAACAATATTTTGAATCAAATGTTTGTGTTCTAAATTCTAATGCATGTTTCCTTCTTCGGGCTTCTACCTCTGCTTCACCCATCATCTAATTCACTCAAGCCAACCCGTTTACTACATTTCCAATTTCGTTTTAACAACCATTGATCCAAGCACAGTTAGCATTCCTTCAACTTGAACAACATATGTCCAATTTCCACCAAGCTCCGCACCGAACAACAATTCCTTCAACTTGAACAACAAATGTTCCCAGATAAGCTTATTAAGCTTAAATCCCTAAATAAGTTTTTCCAAACACGCCCTAATATTAATTTGCATGTGTCTGCCGTGGGTTTTATTTCGAGAAACAACAAATAAAACAATTTTTTTTTAATATATGAAAGTTTACTGTGGTTTTAATTTCGATGAAAAAAAAAACAATTTCTTTGATTTCCATTAAATCCGCTCCATGTTAAATTGTTAAATTATCATATGTATTACAGTAGCTTTTGCTTTTATACGAGTGTATAAGGAATCAAGACTTTTCCAATTCGAATGTAAAACCAACACATCTTTCTTTTCCAATTCGAAATCATCGAATCAATTATAGATTCCAATTTTATATTAGTACGAACTAATTTTATAAACATGTGGCTCGGATACTATATATTGTTGAGTTTTAATGACATTAACACATTTTCAATAATGCAGCGGAAGCAATTCGATGTCATGTTAATACATACAAAAACCTGTAAGGGTACTCTGATCAAAGTCTTCATAAACATTAACGTATTAGCGTGTAAGATGACAAGGGTCACGAAAACACTGGGTCTAACCTTAATGTCAATTGGGGTTAACTCTTAATTACTTAGGCTCGTCCTTGTTACCCGTTTGATTAACCCCTAATTAAAGACCTTTTTAATTAATCATAACCTATCCTAATAGATGACTCGTTAATTTAAAACTATTTATTTAATTACAACATAGTCCGTTTAGTATGACCCAATTAATTATAACCTTTAATTAATTCTAGCACGTTTATTTTCATGACCAATAGCGTTTTAAGGGCAAACTAAATAGAACTTTAATTTACGTTATACGTGGATTAGTTATTTGATGATGTTGGACACTTATTTCCAACAGTTATAGGTTTCTTCTAGTGGTTACTTTGGCTGCGGTTTTGTGGCGTGCAATATAGAAATTTATGATAGTAGCAATTGTATCGGAGCTATTTACTTTGCCGTGAAAAATGTGGATTGAGAAGTCTCAAATTTTTGGTTGGTTCCGAGTAGGTGTTTAGACTAGGAAAGTCGACATATATCTTTGTCTTTTTGGGTACAAATGTAGCAGGTTAAACATAGCTGATCTGGTGAATCCAGTGCCCTAAAAAATGGGGAAATTCTCAACGACTGCCTTGAGTTGTCACTGGCGAAATCCGGCATGACTGACCATATATGTATGCTTATAGACATTAATTGTACCACCAACATAAATATTCTCCACTTTCTTCACTCTTCACGAATCTTTATATATGTACCTGAGATCTTGTATGCCATTAAAGACAAAAACAACTTTACTACATAAAGATAAAGGCAATTGTGATGTTAGTTGGATTCCGTGACCAGATTTGCAACTGAAAACAATATGGTAATAACCTAAGCAACCAAATGACTTCCTAGAGTTTACAGGTCCGGCCTCGATCTTACTGGGTAAATATTTATTAGATGATCAATGAAGGTTCAACGATCATCACCGTAACGGTTTTGTCACGTATCACGAGAAAAACTCGGTCACCATAAAGGAGTCTTTATAATGGAAATACTTATTAAGAAAGAATATACAAGTGATCGAATGTGTTTGACCTGTAATCAATTATAATGAGTGTTTTGTTTCAATCTCACTGTTGTAATTTGGGTTAGTATTTTGCAACCCGTTAAGTGTAATCTCATCTATGATCTTATAATCAGTATACTGTAACATAATTTTACCTACACACTCGAAATTATAAGAATCAACTTATTCTTTTACTTTCCTTAAATAACTTATAATCTCTACTAGATAAATACATACTGTATAATTTACTTGGCAATTTTTTAAAACAAATTTAAAGTTAATTAAGACTGGTGCCAATGGTTTCTTCGGTGAAGTCTCCTCCCCAACCGATGACGTCTTCCCATTGTCACGGCTCATTTACTTGAGCTCGTCGGTTGAGTCCTACGGTTCAAGGAATTAAGAGTTTGGTGGGCCCAAGACAATTTAATAGGGTATTTGGTATTTAATTTGTGTGTATATTTTATAATGGTGTGTCCAAAATCCTTAAGAGAAGGGTATTTATGAGATGAGTAAGTCAGTTGAATTTCAGTTGGAGTATGAACGAATGTGACGTTAATTTGACAAAAGCTAATGACATCATTATTGGCACCGGTGTAAAACATATTGCTTATTTAATTGAATTTAAGTAATTCGCTTATTTTATTTTGATTTAAGAATTTTTTTTTTCTTAAATGAATTGACAATCGTTATATTTATTTGACCATTTAAATATTATCAATTAAAGTAGACAAACATTTAAATTATTTTATATAAGAAAAAAATAGAAAATACATAATAAAACGCAGCAAGAAACCTGAATAATATTTAACCAAACTAATAAATATCACTTGTATAATGAAACAGATACTATTTCTTCTCCATTTATCGTGATACTCTATTATAGCTAAACAAAAGTGAATATTATTGATCATTGAAGTTTACTGTTCATTAAAATGTATAACACCGTTCCGTTCTACTCCTTCACGCGCTTCTTCACATCATAGAACTGCATGGCCAAAACATATTATAAGTATTGTATATATTAATATTATTTATTACTATTAATATTACTTTTAACTTTTTTAAAAATTCATTATAAAGATTATTAGTGGAGATGAGATAAAATAGTGTTGTAAATTTTATATATTCGGTGATTAAATAATTAGACACTTATGATATTAAAACCATATTTGATATTGATAATTCAATATCAAACTCAATACATAAGAAAGAACCAAATGGAATTAACAAACCTGATTCTTGATGAAATAACGAACCGCACGGAATTGTGATTCCTGTCCTTTAAGGTTTTTACGCGCTCTATATGCTGCAAGCCTCAGCGTAGAACCCCAGGATTTGATGCAGTTGATCGGTATGTTCTTACAGCAAAAGAATCACCGACAACACAAAGTGATTACTTGGAAACACATGATGAATATCAAAACACAACATCATGAGAGGAGAGCTTATGAGATGAGAGCTTATGATTTTTGGTGTTGGTGTGTTTGAACTTTCACCCCAATGGTTCCTTTTTTAGGCACAAACCTTTACTCAAATTAATGAGAGAAAATAATAACTCTTATTATTTTAATGTAACATTATTGTCAACATTAGTGTCAACATTATTGTCAATATTATGACTATTCAAGAGGCTTAACCAAAACAAAGCTCCACAACTCCCCACAACAAATAGGAAATTTGCCAACTTGCAAATACCATTATATTTTCCAACAATCCCCCACCAAGTTGGAAAGTTTCCTTTCACTCAGACAGATGCTGTCACCTGGGTGTCACGAAGATTAAACCCAAGTTTAATGTGAGCAAACAAGAAGAGACTGATTCAATGGTATCCTAATAGGTTTAAACCAAGAACCTTAATAACCTCATCGGTTTACCCCCACACAACATATGTCATCTTTGTGTTCTCTCTGAGCACTAATAATATGGCCATGTGCTAAAATCCTTTTCATGACTCTTTAGAAGACAAACCAAAAGTCTTCATTTGAGGCAGCACCACCTCAAGATCAGATAGGCAAAATTTTACAACATCTTCGTTGCTTAGATGTCTCCAAAATTTTGTTAAGAGTATTAACTCATCCTCGTTCTCGGCAACGACGTACTATCATACCTCACATGGATCTATCTCAATTGATAGTACCTTCTATCATTAGTAATTTCGTTGTTACGCATTAAACTTGAAAATAGGAGCACTAAGTTCAAGTTGGGTTTCCATTACTAACAATTCTAGTTTGGTTTTAGACCCATGACTCTCGCGGTAGATGTAACCAAACCTCTCGTCAGAGGTTTGGTAAACGGATCTGCCAAGTTCTTCGATGTCTTGACATAAACAACTTTGATGGTACCACTATCAATTAGTTGTCTCACAGAATGATGTCGAAGACCTACGTGTCTCAACTTCCCATTATTTATAGAATTATATACTTTAGACAGTGTGGCCTCACTGTCACAGTACATGGGAATTGAAGGCATCGGAATATCCCACAAACGGATATCCAAAAGTAGATCTCTAATCCACTCTGCCTCTTTGCCTGCAGCGGCTAAAGTAATAAGCTCAGCTTCCATCGTTGAGTGATCTATACATGATTGTTTCTTGCTCGCCCAAGAAATAATTCCACCAGCTAGTGTTTAAATCCATCCACTTATGGATTTAGAATCACTCATGTTATCAATCCAGCTGGCATCTGAATACCACTATAGTATACTAGAATTTGACGTGTAAGTCAATTCAAGATTACTAGTCCTTTTTAGGTATCCTAGTACTCTTCCTACTGCCTTCTAGTGCTCTGTACAAGGATTTACAGTATATTGACTTAGTTTGCTTACAACAAAAGCAATGTCATGTCTGGTACAGTGTGTAGCATACATCATGCTTCCAATTTGCACTAGCATATTCTAGTTGAGCCACTGCTCTACCAGAGTTCACTTCAAGTTTTACACTAGAATCGAAAGGAGTGTTAAATTCCTTAATATTCAAGTGTTGAAACTTTGTCAATATTTTCTCTATGTAATAAGATTGACTTAGAGAAATTTGACTATCTGTCCTTTTGACCTTAATACCAAGAATGGTATCCACTTCCCTTAGATCTTTCATCTTAAAGTTCGAGGATAAGTATTCCTTCGTATCAAGTATACCTTGTGGTGAGTGCCAATGATCAACATATCATCAACATAAAGACAGATAACTACGGTGTACGTATTCAGTTGTGCATTTAGTGTTGATACATCTATCAACACTATTATGCTTCAAACAAAATGCAGATACAGTGGTGTCAAATCTCTCATGCCACTGTTTTGGAGCTTGTTTCAAACCGTACAGTGAAACCTTCATGTTGCTCCAAGTATATCTCCTCCTTGAGATATCCAATTTGAAAGGATGTCTTCACATCCATTTGATGAATGTACAATCCTTTCAATGCTGATATTGCTATAAGAGTTCTAATAGAACTAATTCTAGCAAGCGTTGCATATGTATCGAAATAATCAATACCTTCTCTTTGTCTATAACCTTTAGCGACTACTCTCGCTTTATAGACAGATATTGATCCATCTGGATGATACTTCCTCTTGAAGATGCATTTAGATTCTATGGGTCTCATACCCTTGCGAAGATTAGCTAACTCCCAAGTTCCGTTTCCCATAATTGAATCCATTTCATCATTAATGACATCCTTCCATAAAGGAGCATCTCGCGATGTTATGGCTTCAGTAAAAGTCTTAGGATCATCATCTAAATTAATAGCTAAAATGACCTCTCTCGTCACCTTAGATTGAGATCCTTCAACTAAGTATGAAAGAAAACGTCTCCAAAAATATTTTCCCTTCTAACCCTTGTACTTCTCTTTGGGTCTTCTACAACAGAAGAATGTGGTTCTTCTACAACAGAAGAAGATGAGATAATGTCTCGAGAAGTACTGGGTGCTAGAATATGATTAAAGCTGGGATTGGAGTTTTCATCATCTCCTATTAACTTATCCTCGAAGAACTCCACATCTCTGGATTCTACACGATACCTGATTCTTTATCCAACAATCGGTAGACCTTTCTATTCCGAGCATACCCGATGAATATGCTCTTCATAGCTCGAGCTCCCATCTTGGATCGTTTAGGACCAGGTGTATGATAATAAGTTAAACACCCCCACATTCTTAGATAATCTAAATGTTTAGGATCAGGTGTAAGATAATAAGCTAAACACCCCCACACTCTTAGATAATCTAAGTTAGGTTTTATTTCATTCCATAACTCATATGGACTAGAAGGAATCACACTACTAGTGATTCTGTTGTGCACATAACATGCAGTTTACAAAGCTTCCCCCCACAGATTGTGTGGCAATCCCGATTGGTTCAACATACAATTGACGATTTCAATAAGGGTTTAACTCTCTCTTTCAGCTAATCCATTCGGTTGGGGAGTATATAGTGAAATTCTTTCATGCTTGATACCATTCTCTTCACAGAATGTATCAAACTCATGATTAAAGTATTCTCTGCCTCTTTCCAAGCGAAGAATGTTAATGTGTTTGTCATGTTGGTTTTCAACCTTGCACTTATACATTTTGAATGCATTAAAAGCTTCATCTTTTGAATGCAACAAGTAAACATGTAAATAGCGGCTATAGTCACCACAAATTGGAATGAAGTAACTTTTACCTCCACGTGTGAGTATTCCATTCAGTTCACAAATATCTGAATATATCAACTCTAGTAATGATGTGATTCTTTTGACACTTGAAAAGTTTCTTTGTAAACTTTGATAAAATCTTTATTATTTACTTTTATCAATACTTTAGATTGTGTCTTTTCAATATTATTTAATGTTAGTGTGAGCTAACCTTTTATGACACAAAGAAATTGAATACGCAATATAATTTGAAAAACTATTTCATTAATTCGAAACTTAGTTACATCATCACTAGCGATATTGTCACTAACGCTGACAGTATCATATTCTCACGATTACAAAGATCAACATTTAACACATAATCATTGGATATAGATACAACATTATCTTATCCATCACCACATAGATCAATCTTATACATTCCACCCATGTTGATGGTTAGACCCCAAGTAACCCATCTTTGGAGAACACAATATGACCATTTTTATTACCAACTTGTAACCATTTTTGTCAAAATTGTTCTCCGATATAAATCCCTTGGAGATTCAACGAACATGTAGGAACTCTCGAAGGGTAACCATAATTCCATTTCAGAATGTTAGCACCACCGTGCCAATATCATGAACACGTACTCTATGGCGGTCTACACATGTCACCACAGTTCCTTCTCGAACCATACCATAAATTTGGAAACTATCACGATTTCCACAAACATGAATGTTAACTCCAGAATCCTACATGACCCACACTTGCACCCAAGTGGGTTAGATTTGCAACAACATTTGCAATTCCTTTTACATAAGCAAAATCCGAGCTCCCACCTAACACGTGGTACACACTCAATTTGACTTTACTCTTTTGATCTCTTATGAGATTTTCCTTCTCAATAAGGTAGTGTTTCAACAAAACACCCAAAGAGTAGTCCTCAAATTTGTGAAACTCCAAGTATTTAACCACATTCAAGGAAAACATTATTTAGTCAACCCTTTTCGGTAGCTCTATTCGAATACAACCAGGAAAGACGGTGAGGGTAGACAGTGCTAGTGCGTATCGGAACCACCCCAATTTGGAGTCAGAAAAACCGCCTTTATCTTTCCTAGACATTGTAATATGAATAGGTGAGCCTATTTGAGGATGATTGATAATTTATTCCACTTATAGGTTCAATACAATGCTTAATGATACACAGCTGGAAAGATTCCGTTTAACACTAAAATTATTTAACTTGTATAATCATGATTTTTCAAATAGTACACTTTTCAAACATAAAAGTATCTTGAAATAATCTATATACAAGATATAAAAATTAACTCAATTATAATGCTTTAACCATAAGCATGATAATTAATCTACCATCCACTTTATACGAGATTATATATTTTTTACTAGAAAAAACCTTTTGTTTTAACGTGTCTATTAGATTAAAATAGATATTTAAATGTGTCATAACAAAATAAGTCTATTAAATACCCATAATTAGAAAAAATGTAACTCATACAATTTAAACTAAATAGCCATTATAATCTCTTTTAAAGAATTAATCAATATATATATATATATATATATATATATATATATATATATATATATATATATATATATATATATATTAAACATTTACATAATGTCTCATTTTCCATTTGTCTAATATTTTATTGATCACATAATATATATATAAAGAAAATATGTGTATATATACACAATAATATATATCATTTAAAAACCTTAAAGATTGTTGTAAATTTTATATATTCGGTGATTAAATAATTAGACACTTATGATATTAAAACCATATTTGATATTGATAATTCAAATATCAAACTCAATACATAAGAAAGAACCAAATGAAATGAACAAACCTGATTCTTGATGAAATAACGAACCGCACGGAATTGTGATTCCTGTCCTTTAAGGTTTTTACGCGCTCTATATGCTGCAAGCCTAAGCGTAGAACCCCAGGATTTGATGCAGTTGATCGGTATGTTCTTACAGCAAAAGAATCACCGACAACACAAAGTGATTACTTGGAAACACATGATGAATATCAAAACACAACATCATGAGAGGAGAGCTTATGAGATGAGAGCTTATGATTTTTGGTGTTGGTGTGTTTGAACTTTCACCCCAATGGTTCCTTTTATAGGCACAAACCTTTACTCAAATTAATGAGAGAAAATAATAACTCTTATTATTTTAATGTAACATTATTGTCAACATTAGTGTCAATATTATTGTCAATATTATGACTATTCAAGAGGCTTAACCAAAACAAAGCTCCACAACTCCCCACAACAAATAGGAAATATGCCAACTTGCAAATACCATTATATTTTCCAACAAATAGTACAAATTTCTTTACATAGGAAAACAAGAAATTTGATAACAGTTTTTTAGATTTAGTAGAACTCTATTTATGATAAACAAATACTCCGTATTATATAACGCCTCATTAAATATCAAATAAATTTATATATTTAAGTATTTTGATATTACACGTATATACATATATATGTTAATTTATAGTTATAAAAATTTTAATTATAAAGTTTGAAAGTAATTTATGATTTTTAAATGATAAAAATTTCAACTCCAGGAGAAACCGGGTATATTAACACTTGTTTATCTTAAAATAGGCTTATAGTTAAAGTGTATATCATGAGTATAATCTTGGCACCAAAAAAGAACCTTTATAATATGGACACACTTTTTATTAAATATACATAGTATTCATAGAGTTGTGTTCTAGATAGTTTAAGAATTTTGTATAGTTCAAATGGATAAATTCTAGCCACTTGATCAAAATGATTAAGATCAAATCCCTTAGCCACTGCCACCTATAGCCACCGCCGACCACCGCCGGCCGCCGCCTCCGACCACCGCCCGCCGGCGGCGGTGGTGCCGGTGACTGACAGTGATGGTGGAGCTGGTGGTTTTATTGATGTATTGTAACACATGTGATTCATTAGAAACATGGGTTCCAAAATAGAGACAAAAATATTACTTCGAATCACATGTGTTGCAAGTCACAAAACACATGTGATTCACTAAAAACATGATTTTCTAAAATATAGGGGAGCATACGAACTACGAATCACATTTGTTTCAAAAGGTGAAACACATTTGATTCACTGCAAACAATGGTTACAAAATATAGACGATCATATTACTTCGAATCACATGTGTTTCAAGTCACGAAACACATATGATTCACTAAAAACATGAGTTTCTAATAACATAGGGGCATACCACCACCGCCGGTCATCACCACCAACCACTGCGCGACCGCCACCTTCGGCCGCCGCCGGCCTCCGCCGTCCGTCATATCCGGCCGTCGGCGGTGGTGGGGTATTGATGTATTGAATCACATGTGTTGGTAGTGGTGGTGGTGATTTGAATATAGATCTTGAACTTTGACTTTTTCTTAATTCAATGACTAATAATTATCCTTTAGGACTTGATAAAAATGATAAACTACCTAGAACAAAACTTATATTCATATACAATATCTTTAAGAAAGATAAATTTATTACGAAAACAAATATATAACTGAATTTAAAAGACAATCAATTTGAAACATGTCAAATTTGGTATCATGTCCACTCCTTTATTTAGGGAAATTTCATTTTCCAAAGCTAATAGTACAAAGCCTTTATCTTTTAAAAAGGCCACTAAATCGTATATTAAAAATAAATTTATGGCTAAATTTAGAACATCATAATTGATAGAACATTATTATATGTGAGAAGTTTGTGTGCATCATAACACTTGAGATTTTCTCACTTAATCACTTCCAACAACAAAATCTTTTTTTTTTTTATCAATTTTATCATATCAGTGCCGCATCAATAACACATTAACATTTTATATAGAATGTACATTAACATTTTATATAGAATGTACGTATAAGTCTCTCTCCTTCTCACTTTCTCCCACCTCTTCACTATCGCTACTTAATCGGAGAACATCGAGTGACAAGCAAAGTGAAAGTGATGAGAACGTGCACCGTTAGCATGAGCCTTTAGACCACTCCCAATGGTTGTTAAAACTAATATCATCAGTTTTTACCAAATCAGCGCCACGTTAGCTCACCCTCCAACCGACATTGAACTGACGTACCCATGCCAGCAATATCTCTTCCCTTAAATTTTTTGGGACCCACCATTACGAAATACATACACACAAAATACTTATTTGGCCCCACCTACCCAAACTCACGCACCCCTCCCTCCCGTCTCCCAACTCATGGAATCAAAACTGGCGGGACAACTGATCTAGACGTATCAATGATTGATCTTCCGCCATTACACTCATGCCCTCAACTGATCTAGCCGTTGGGAGTGCTCTTAGTCATTTGAATCTTACATATGTAATTAATTTAATTAGAATTTTACCTATTATTCTAGCATTCTAAAAGCTATCTAATTTTTTTTGTAACCTGAGTTCGGGTCGCTTTTGCGAGCCGACTAATCCCAGGCCGACTACCCATTTTGCGGGTAGCCCAGAGTCAGCGCAGGTGAACCTCCCTGACCTCAAAGAGATATTTTTTTTGCTTCAAGCAGAGATTAAACCCGTGACCTCTATGTGCTAGTTAGATCATAATAGTGTTACACATCATAATTCTTTTATATAAAAATTAGATCATAATAGTGTACACATCATAATTCTTTTATATAAAAAAACACCTAAGTGTTGTTGCCTAATCATATTTCCCACCTTAATTACAAAGTGTCTATAAGCCCTCAAATGATGATTGTTGTTGATCTTAAAAAAAACATGACCAACTCAGAATTAGTCCAATGAACCAACGACACGTGTCATGTGTTAAGGTCATTCAGGACATCATGGTCCAAGATGTCTTCAAAATTAAAGTCCATTTATGATTTATGTTTGATCCAGCATTACATGGACTGTCACTTTGTCCCTACAGTTTATTCACACACCATCCCATATCATATAATATTTCCTACAAACGGGACCACACTTGACCCAAAAATGAGATGCTACGTTTTTCTTATTTAGAATTAGGGTTTAGGCTAAGTAAAACTTGGTTATTGGGGAAACGGAACAGAAAAAACTGAACTACAACAGTACCAAACTGAATTGGGGTTGTCTCGGTTTGTTTTGGTTCACGGTTTTGTTTTAAACTTGCTTTGTAAAAAGTTATAATACAATTTTTCTATTAAGGGCAAGACTTTAATGTGGGCATCAGTGACAGATTTCCGATGGAACAAATCCAGTGGAAATTTTAGTCGGTTACATAATTTTTTCTACTGGAATTATAATCCAATAAATAACGACCAATATTTGACAGATTATCGAAGAATTAGCTATGCGTAACAATTATCAGGACAATTCTACAAACATTGACGATGATATGACAAAGTTCATGTTGGATCCCAACAACACGAATGTGTTGCGTTATGACAAGTAAAGACGATTAAGATAAAAAAACACACAATATTTCAATGATTAAGAGTTTATTAAAACAACTTAATACAGTACAAAATTTGCGGAAATAGATAGTACACACTAACTAAAACTTTATACTTGAAGTGACACTTTTATTCGCTCAAACTAGAAGATAATGCAAGAAGAGTTTATATCAGTTGATACTAACAGCTGATATTGAATGTCTGAGTAATAACTATGAAGAAGTTAATACCAGACAATAACAACTCTCAGAGAATGTTCTTGTGCTATGAATTCTAAAAGGTGTGTTTAAATGCAAGCATTTTGTCAGGATCGAATAACTCAAACAAGTTATTGAATCACAGATCTACTAACAAAGAGAAGTTACAGCGGATTAACACTCTTGTTATTTGATTAAGAACAATGTAAACTGTAATCGAATACGAAAATATTAAGAACACAGTTTATCACAAAAAGCTTCAATGTATATTAACGATAATCGATCAATACACACGTACGTTTACAATTCGTAAGGAACTATTTATAATAGTCCTTGAAGCCTAAACTATTAACCTAGTTATTCTAGGAAACAATTACAACTGAATTTACAAAAGATAAACATTCTATAACTAACTCTACTAGAATCTCGGACACGATCTGTTCTTTAATCAACATCAGTAGTAAACTTGATCGTCAGTAGTAAGTCCTTCATCAGTAGTATATTGCTTTTTTGCCCCATCAGTACTAACTTCCATAAGTGTTGATCAGTACTAACTGCAGCATCAGTATTAGAACGTTTATATCCCAACAATCTCCCCCTAAACTTGTTAATTCACTTTTAATTAACCAAGTTTCTTCTCTTCTTCTTCTTCCTTCTTTCTTTTCTCTTCTAATATAGCAGCTCTTCTTTGATCACCTTCTAATGTCTGCTTGTTTTGTTGTTTTCTTTGTGCAATAATATATATTCTATTTCTTTTAACAAAGTAATTATACTTTTCTTGAAACATTGCAAGGTCATGTGGTCTCATGAATGAACATGTGGTGATCTGGTACATTGTTGCTTACCTTTTAGGCATGAAACACAGTGATGATCACACATAAATTCTTTTTGAGGTAATCCAACTATCAAATTCTTTTTGACAAAATTATTCATATTTTTAAAATTTGTGTGACACATCCTTCTATGCCAGAGTTCTGATTCATTTGTGTTTGCCTTAGATATAAAAGAGTTGATCTCATTTGAAGAAATGAGTTCTCCCCCTATATCCAGGCAATAAACATTATTTCTCCTTGGTGTTCTTAAAACAACAAATTTTTCATCTAAAATAAAGTCAGGAGAAAGAATGATGCACTCTGTATCTGTAAAAAGAATTTTGTTCTTTTTATCACATACTTGTGAGACACTAACCAGATTATACTTAAGCTCAGCAACATAAAATACATCATCAAAAGTAATCTTACCATTTGATATTGTACCTTTACCTGTAATCCTACCACCTCTTGGATTTTCACCAAAAGCAACATATCCACCTTCAAAAGACTTGAAATCTCTAAGAATTTGAAGATTTCCAGTCATGTGCCTAGAGCATCCACTATCAATATTCCATGTTCTTCCTTCTTCAGGGATCTGAATGCTCTACACATAAAATAAAATGGATTAGTTAATTTTGGGAACCCAAGCTTGTTTTGTCTTGGGTTCATCCTTTGAAGAGTAAGATTTTCGAAATGGATGAGCTTTGTATGCAGTTTTGGTCTTCATTTGTTGTTTATTACTGATATTTGGTTTTACTACTGACTTAGGTATATACCCGTAGTTTTTAGCTTTTGAGTGTTTTACTACTGAAGGACCAGTAGTATTTGGGTAATATGAGTTTTTAGCATAGTCAGTAGTATTTTTGTAATTGAACCAGACAGCATTGTAATTAGGGTTTTTACCAGTAGTAAACCTGGAATAGCTCCTACTGATGTTTGAAAACTTTGAGTATCTTGGAAATTGATTTTGTTTTCCATTGTTTTTGAAATAATTACTTCTGTTTGGACTTCCATGCCTGATATTTTGCACAAATTTTTATGCAGTTCTCCCAAATTTAGGAACCTCAACATGTTGATTTTTGATTTCTTTTGCTTTTGCAGTTTGTTTTAGTTTAAATGCTTTTTCTTTTTCCTTGTTTTCTTAAAATTCTTTAAATTTTTTGCAGTTAATTGGATTGAAGTGACAATCCTTTGCTATGTGGTTAACTTTGTTGCAAATTAAACATGTTAATTTTGTGGATTTAGCACCTTCAGGCTTTCTTTGTTCTTTTAACTCGTTTAAGTTTCTTTGATTTCCCCGTCTTAAAATAGTTGGTATATTCTCTGAGTTATATTTAGTTTGACTTTGTGTTGTATGAAAACTTGTATCAGTTGAATTAGTTGTTTGATCATCATCAGATGAATCATTACTGGTTTCAGTTTAATTTTCTATTTTTAATTCATTTAATATTCTTTCTGAGCTTGATTTAAGAGGAGGAATAAAATTAGTTGGAGGTGGAACCGCATGATATCCAACCCTATGAACAACTTTTTCAGTGGTTTGATTACTGGTTAATTCATCAATTATTTTAGAACTTCTTTCAAACTTTTTAATAGTTAATTTATTTTGTTCTAATTCCATTTGTCTTCTAATTTAATTAAAGTTTCTTTTAATTTTAACTCAGCATATTCTTTGTCATAAGTTGTTTGTAATAATTCATCCTTTATCTTTTGATCTGTTATTTTTTATATTTTAATTTGATTTTCAAGATCAGCTATACAACCATTATATTCAATTCTTCTATTTCTATTTAAGATCATCTCATCAAGAGTTTCTTTGTTAAGTTTTTCTAATTCTTTGTATGCTTTAATGCATTCAGGAGTGCAGGATTTAGAATGTACATCAGTAGTAGAATCAGTGAAGGTCATAAGAGCTTGGTTTTGAGCATGTTCCTCTGCTTGAAAGCTCCAGTCATATCCTTGTCCTTCTTGAGATACTAATGCAGTTGAGTTTGAAGTGTTGTTTTTGTTGTAGTTTGGTCTTTGGTCTTTGCTAGGACATTTTCTAGCAAAGTGACCAAGATTATTGCAGTTGTAGCATTTGACTTTGGTCTTGTCAAATCCAACACGGTCACCTTTGTTGTAGGTCAGATTTTGTCTGCCAGTTCTTTTAAGAAAATTTTTTGTTCTTAATCTCAGTATTGCCATCTGCCACTTGATGTCCATCTCTTCCAGATCATCGGGATTTAGTTGTTCCAAATCTTCACTAATCAATGCAGTGTGCACATGACTAGTGAAAAAGGATTCTCTTGCTACATCTTCAATTCCTGCATTCTTTGCAGCATCTTGACCTGTTCCTGTACTAGACACAAAAGCATCATTGTTTGAATGTAAAATAGGAGTTTTATTACTTACCTCAGATTCAAACACTCTTAGTTCATTGTACAGTTCATCCAGCTCTTTCTCTTCCAATGCATCTCCTTGTCTATATATAACTGTATACATAGACCATTCTTCACCAAGAGATATGAGGAACTTTATGTTGACATAATCATTGTCTGGTTGAACACCAACTTGATTGAGTTCACCAATAAGTTTATTGAATCGATCAAAAACTTGTGACTATGATTCATTCTTCTGTCCTTTGAAGTTTTCAAAGTCTTGCTTCAAAACAGACTTCATGTTAAACCCTAAACCCTAAACCCTAAACCCACATCTTTTTAGCATCATCAAATTCAACAAATAAATGTTGATAATCATTGGGAATAGCAAGCA
Organism: Calendula officinalis; assembly: GCA_963853835.1. Classification (NCBI taxonomy): domain Eukaryota; kingdom Viridiplantae; phylum Streptophyta; class Magnoliopsida; order Asterales; family Asteraceae; genus Calendula; species Calendula officinalis. Next base: position 10,368,550 of record OY970821.1, on the reverse strand, counting down.
AAAGAGTGCTTAAGGATTTAAGTTCGATTCCCCAGTCCTTCTTTTCTTTTTCACACTTGAGTTTGTCAACTTCAGTTGATGAGCTAGCTATTTGAGTCTGAATGGTTTTGTTTCCTTCAACAACAACCTCCAATATGGAATAATCAGTAATAAGCAGGTATTGCTTGATTCTGTTTTTCCACATCCCAAAGTTGTTGGGAGTGAGAATTGGAATTTTGTTTGCCTGTGTGCTTTCATTGTTATCAGACATGATTAACAATTTTGATTTCAAAAGTATGAAACTTTTTGTTGTTCTTAATTCGTAGATCTAGAACCTTAAAGCTTTGATACCACTTGTCAGGATCGAATAACTCAAACAAGTTATTGAATCATAGATCTACTAACAAAGAGAAGTTACAGTGGATTAACACTCTTGTTATTTGATTAAGAACAATGTAAACTATAATCGAATACGAAAATATTAAGAACACAATTTATCACAAAAAGCTTCAATGTATATTAACGATAATCGATCAATACACACGTACGTTTACAATTCATAAGGAACTATTTATAATAGTCCTTGAAGCCTAAACTATTAACCTAGTTATTCTAGGAAACGATTACAACTGAATTTACAAAAGATAAACATTCTATAACTAACTCTACTAGAATCTCGGACACGATCTGTTCTTTAATCAACATCAGTAGTAAACTTGATCGTCAGTAGTAAGTCCTTCATCAGTAGTATATTGCTTTTTTGCCCCATCAGTACTAACTTCCATAAGTGTTGATCAGTACTAACTGCAACATCAGTATTAGAACGTTTATATCTCAACACATTTACGTCTCTATATATAGCCCAAGATCCGTGTTCCTTTGTCCACAAGATACTCCACGTGTAAACATATCATTCGTCGATGTAGACTCGTCCACAGAAACATTAAATGCTCTTGCATAGGTTATAGTCCCAAGTGTATTTTGTGTCAACTCCTTTTGCTACGTTTTCTGATGCACAGTGAAAAGGTGTACTATTATAGTACAAAAGTAGTTGACTTTCCGTTTACATGCTTGGAGGGACAAACGATGATGTACTGACATATTATCTTCTATTCCAAAATAGAAGATCTTCATCGTTTTCTTCTTCTTTGAGCGGGAAAGGGAAATGTTCAGAGTGTCAAGAACATTTCCACTAAGTCTTTATCTGCAGCAGGTATCATCAGCTGATTCCACAATCAGCTGAATAATCTTCTTCTTGTCTTTGTCCTTTGGCCATAGACTTCGAATGAACACTCTTTTATAGCTGCTGATTAGACTTGTTTTCCTAGAGCTAAGTACGTACTCAGCTGAAGATTTATTGCATATACTTACTTCAGCTGAGATACATACATCAGCTGATATTTATTCTTCTTAGCTATCGATCATCAAATCTTATTTACTTAGTCTAGGGACTAACAGTTCATACTGACAATTGGGTGACCAAGTTGTTTTTTTTTTTAACTTCATGTAGCATCCTTCTTTGGTCCATTTAGACGGGTGCGAACGGCACCGCCAGTGGTTCACCGGTTGGCACACCGTTGGCACGCCTCGTTCCTTTTTCCGCCGGTTTCAATCTCGCCAGTTAGGAGACGGGTGGGAAGGGGTGCGCCGGCTTGGTGGGTGGGCCCAAAGGGGTCTTTTGTGTGTGTGTGTTTTGTAATGGTGGGTCCCAAAAAATTAAAGAGAAGTGATATTGTTGACATGTGTACGTCAGTTTAGTGTCGGTTGGAGGGTGAATTGACGTTGGGCTGATTTGGCAACAACTGACTGTATTAGTTTTCCAAACCGTTGGGAGTTGTCTTAGAAGCGTGGTAATTGTCTCGTAGATGCAAATCAAGGCTCAGATTTCAAATATATAACTGAAGGTACTTAATATGTGTATTCAGTATCATACTACTCCCTCAGTCCCACAAAAAACTTCTCATTTCACTTTTGCACATGTTTTAAGGTGATAGTTAATGGTAGGGTCATTGGTAATAAACAAGGTTCTAAAATGCGCGCCATGGCGTCGCCAAGGCGTGAGGCGCGGCGTCGACGTTACGAAACAGACCATGGCGGTTGTGCTAGGTGTGGCGTGAGATAAGGCGTGATAAGGCGCGCCTTATGACGAGTTTTTTTTAAGGCGGCTGTGAAAAATGAACTTTTTTATAAAAAAATGGTAAAATATATAATTATAAATTTAGATGTAATATATTTTATGAGCTTTATATATGAATTGTTATATAAATCAATAGATCTATAAACAAAATTTAATTTAATATACGTATATATATTATATAAAAAATTTGCCGCCTTAAATCACGCCTTAAAAAAACACAATGGCCCGCCATGGCTCGCCTTGGCTGAGGCTTGATGGTGCCGCCACGCCAGGCCTTACGCTTTCTAGAACCTTGGTAATAAATATTATTAAAATATAGAATTGATTTGGAGAGAGAAAAATATTTAGTGGATAAATAGTGGTGAGGTCCTTATTAATAATAGTATTTTATTATGCGGGTCCCATCAAATATATGAAATGGGAAGTTTTTTGTGGGACAAAAATATAAGGTAAAATGAGAAGTTTTTTATAGGACGGAGGTAGTATAATACTCCCTCCGTCCCACAAAAAACTTCTCATTTGACTTGGGCACATGTTATTAGGAGATAGTTGGTGGTGGGGTATTTGGTAATAAATTTGATTAAAATATAAGATTAGTTTAAAGATTGACACAAAGTTAGTGAGAGAAACTTTAAAAAAATTATAAAAAAAAGACATAAAGTTAGTGAGATAATATTAATTTATTAAGTGGGTCCCTCCAATTCTCAAATGGGAAATTTTTTGTGGGACAAAATTTTTGGGTGAAATGAGAAGTTTTTTGTGGGACGGAGGGAGTATACTTTTTGAGTTAAATGACTATTGGTAAAATTTTAATTAGTAAACCACACCGACATTCGTGTCATTTATTCTATACTAGGTTATAACTCGTGAAGAATCACGGTCTGTCACTCTTTATACTGATCGTTAAGAATATATAATACAAAGTTTTATACCAGATTTAGTTTGACCTGTATTATATTTTTATCGTATACAATAAAAAGGAAATATATTCATAACGGGACCAAGTGGGTTGCAAAACTGGTAATAACATTTGAATGACAAATATCGAAATATAACTAAAAGGAAGTCCAACATCCAATGACAAATTATGAAAAATGTTTAATAAAAAAAATCAAGATAAATTTGCGAATACTTCTTTAAATACAACATTTGAAGTTTTATTCGTCGCACCGCCATCTGTATCTTCTACTAATATCTTCAGTCCTTTTCTGATTTTTACTCTAGATAGGGCCACATACAATTGACCGTGTGAAAAAATAGGCTCTCTCAAATACAGACCCACCTTTGACAATGATTGACCTTGACTTTTATTAATTGTCATAGCAAAGCAAATACAAAGTGGAAATTGTTTTCTTTTAAATTTAAAGGGAATTTTGGCGTCAGATGGTGTCAAACATAATCTTGATATAAAAGTACGATATCCAACATTGTTCTCAGATATAACAACTGCTTCTATAACACGGACACCCAAAGCCACAATCTGAAGTCTAGTACCATTGCATAAACCATTTTTCTGGTCAATATTTCTCATTAACATAACGGGAACACCGACTTTTAAAACTAACTGATGATTTGGCAATCCACCTATTTTAATACCATTAAGCACGTCTGGCGAGTACAAACTTTCATCAAACTCTTCATTCAAAAGCTCTTCAGGACAAATGCTACCTGAACTTAAATATTCCTTGGCTTCTACGGGGAAAATTGCTAAAAACCGATCATTAGTATCCCTAACAACTTCGTTTTTAGGGGTAAGTATTGCTCTTTCTTGAAAATAGCCAAGAGTATTTATGTTTTCTAGCAACGAAGGATAAACAAAGTCAATCAACGTACTTAAGATGTCTGCAGATGTAGAAATTATAAGATCCTGGTCAATTTCAATAATTGCATTACCATCGTTGGGCCCACCCATTTTTCCTTCGCCAATATCCAAAACCCAATTTGCAAATGATGTGGTTTCTTCAATATCAGCTATATCACTTCCTACTGTCAACCTCATGTTTTTTGTTAACGTTTTAACTTTGTAGTTTTCCCATATATATGAAGAACTCAACGATGCATTTACTATATCTTGCCTGCTCCCGTTTGGTACAACCGGTAGAATCTGTCTGAAATCTCCACCAAAAACAATAACTTTTCCTCCAAATGGTAGATCATTGTTCACATGATTACCATCTCTTAAAATATCTCGCAGTGTTCTATCCAACGCTTCAAAAGCATGCTTATGAACCATTGGCGCCTCATCCCATATTATAAGCGATGTGTTTTTTATTAACGTCGCCACATCGTTGTTTGGCGTTATAGAACACATTGAATCCTTCATTAAGATAAAAAGGAATGTGAAACCGAGAGTGAGCAGTCCTACCTCCAGATAGTAAAAAGAAGCAATACCACTCGAAGCAACATTTAATACAATTTCCCCTTTAGATCTTATGGCGGATGAAAGAGTTATCCATAAGAATGTTTTACCAATTCCGCCATAACCATAAACAAAGAACACACCCTCGTTATCAGAATCAACAGATGTCATAATATCATCAAAAACACCTCGTTGTTCATCTGTTAATGAATGCAAATTTTCATGAAATTCGTTTTGCAAGGCTGTCTTATCATAATATAGCTCGTCTGCAATCATACGATTGTTTGAAGATTCTAAAGAATTGTCATCAGGATATGGCATATGAGCAAAAAATTTCAGGCTTGAATTGTTAAGGTTTATAAGAGATTCTATCTCGTACAACGTAAATAAATTTAGTTGATCATCTGTAAGAGATAAATCTGAAATGGAAAAATAATATGTTAGCATAAAAATAAAAAAAATAATATGGTAAAAGAAAGTTATATTATAAGTGAAGATAAAATTTAATGTATTACCTGGAATACTGAACCTTCGTTGTTGACGATACAAAATATCATCTGGTAAATACTTCCATGTAGTTTCCCATACTATTTCTGGTCTAGATAAACTATTTGTTGTTAACATTATTGCAAATAAAGAACGTAAATAATAACCAGTACCAGAGAAGCTTGCTTCTTTAGTAGCATCTATGTATTCTCTATCATCATCTAATAGACCCCTTTCAAAACACGCATCTCTAAATGTTGGACATAAACGCTTATCTACAGTACGAAGATCTTCAAAAGATTTTGAGCATACGACTTTGTTTAATAAAATTCTTAAAAAATATGTTTCACCGAGGTTAGAAGGAACGGAATGAATTCTACCGACTGAAAAACCTTGCTTACGTGGCTCCCAACAATGTTTATCACTTTTCCATACAAATTTTGTAGGGAATTTAATGTAGGTAAGGTGTTCAGCTTGTTTATAAATGCGGTTACACTCCACCCAAGATAAGAACATCGAAGAAGCAACTGACGGTTTATTTAGAACATTGTCCATATGATCAGTTTGACCATAAATAACACTCTGTTTATCAGGAAGATGGAAAGGAAGTCTGACAATAGAGGGAGTCCTGTAATGGACGTCATACCCAAAAATTCTCCATGTAGCTTCACAAGCAGATAAATACCTACAATCGTAAAATTCTTTAATTTCATCTACCGATTCTTTATTTATGCCTTCATTGTTTATTTACGCCTTCATTGTTTGGTTTATAGATTTAGTGTAGATATTTGGCTTTTAACTAAAAAGAATATAAAAATTCAAAAAAAGTTTTAAAAAAACTAAAAAATGAAACAGGAATGGTGCATTTTAAGATTTGACTTTTGTTTTTGTCAAATATGTGTTTCAATTTTTTTGAAACTTTTTTTTTACTATCTATGTTTAATATTTGACTTATTCTTGTCAAAGTGAAAAAATATATAAAAAAACACAAAATGAAAGTAATAAAACAGGAATACTGCATTAGAAGTGACTTTATAGGTTTAGTGTAGATTTTTTACTTAATTAGTCAAAAATTATATAAATAAAATAGAAAATGAAACACTAATGCTACTTATCAACATGAATCACCCAGTATATTAAAATCAAAAGCATATCAACACAGGAATTGAAAAAAAAATGAAACATGAATGCTGCATCTTAAGATTTAACCTTTTTTTGGTCAAATCTGTGTTTCAAATTTGTTTTTTATTTACTACTAAAGTATGTACCATGCAAATTTGGACTCATAAACACATTGCTGATAGTTGACTGTTTATTAATAGTTAACATATATATTAAAGTCAATGCAGCATATCAACAGGAATTCTGCACATCATAGTTGACTTTATTTTTCAATATTCACAAAATTAAAAAATATAAAACAAATAAACATAAAAAATTAAGTTGACACGGGTTTTAAATCAAAATATATGTGGGAAACATATGATTCATAAAAATTGACACATAACACGTATGCTTAATATAGTGAATGAGAGACATTGAAAAACATAAAGATCAATTAAGCATTAGTTCATAACAGGTATGCTTCATATAACAATTAGCATAAGCAAAAAAAAAAAGAAATACGATAATACATTACTGAGAGGCAGAAAAACGAAATTATAAACATCATGAATAAGAATTACCTTTGAAGAATATAATACGAAACACTAAGAAGCTTTTAACTACGGGTGATAATATGTATCCTCATACGCAAACCAGTCCCCTGTTATATACTATTAGGTCATAGCTTGATATGAAAAGATATCGACTAACAAAAAATCCTAAAACCAAGGTGGTAAATCGATAAGGATATCCAATTATTAAACAAAATTTGAAACGAAACCTAGAATCACAGTGTATTCTAAAAATGAATTGAATATGCTGTCATATATAAAAGGCATAAACAGTTTGATTGTATCTTAGGTTAATCTGAAAATTTTGACTTTAATAGTCAACATGATAATAAAGAGTGAAAAATCTATTATGATTGAATTCTAACATAACTTTAATCTATTTATATTTGACCTAAGATACAATCAAACTGTTTATGTGTAACGACCCGGAATTTGGTATTAAATAAATTATGTAAAAATATGATAAACAAGGATAAATCATTTAAAGATCGTAGGAATTGGTTTCGTGTCATTTGGACATCGTATGAAGAAGTTATGGACGAAACCGGGTCGAGACAAGGACCGAAAAGTGCAGCCTTGCTGCACCAGAGAGTTCACGGCGTGAACTATTGTTCACGTTCGTGAACACCAATCAGGGAAATTGGGTTTTTGATCTTTGGAGTTCACGACCAGTTAGCGAACGCGAAGTCTCACAACACGGGAACTTCGCGACGCGAAGTTGTTCACGGCGTGAACTCTGCGAGGCCAGTATTAAATCGGGAAAGCTAGGGTTTTCACTCATTTTCCACCATTGTTGAAGGGCAGCCGACTTGAGAGCTCTTGAGGGGCGATTTTGGTGTTCTAGAGCTCAAATCTTCATCAATCTTGTGGATCTTAACATCAATGGTAAGAATTCTTGATCCTTGATGGTTGGTAGTTAATTTGTGAGCTTTGTATGGGTAGAAATGGCGGTTTGGGGAACCAACCATGTCATCTTTGGGGAAGATGACTAATCATGGGTGTAGAACACTCATTGTAAGCTTGTAATTGATGTGTACAAGTTGGATTTGAGTTTATTGATGGAAATCTTGAACTAGGGTTTGAGATTTCACCAAGTTGGATGAACTTGGTGGTTAGGAATGTGAATATGGATTGATTAGTGATTAGTTATGGATAATAACTAGTTATTGTGATGATATTGATGGTAGGTCAAGAAGACCTAAAGTTTGGTGACATTTCACAAGTTGGAAAGCAAGGATTCGTGCTATTAGACACGATTTGGAGTTAGCTTGGCTAAGGTGAGTACATGAGACTTTTACTGGGTACATAGCAAATGGTTTTGAAAACTATGATGTTTTAGGAGTCTTTATTAATAAACGTTTTTAATAAGGATAAGATTGATATGATAGGAAAGTGCTAGTAATAGACTATTTGAGTATGTCTAAATGATTAATGATTTTGAAAGAGACTGTGATAATGAAAAGTAATTAATATATAAACAAGATGTATGAATAAAGATAATGATTTAAAAGAGCTTGATAATCGATTTATTAATAGTATGTATTAATAAAGCTTGAGACAATGATTTTTAAGTAATAAGTATCGGTTAGTATATTATACTAATTAAAGTAGTTATCGAATTACTAAGAGAATAAGTATAAAGTGACTAGTAATAAACATGCATCCTAGTCAAAGAATAGTCAAAGTAATATGATTTTCATAAACGATAAATATGTTTTAAATTAGTAAAGGATTTGATAAAGTCGAGATTGAAACTGAATAAGTAAAAAGGAATAATATGATGAATTAGAATAGTTGTATTCTAATAAGTGATGAATTTGATGAAAGGAGCTAATGCTCATATTTTGATGAAAGGAGCTAAGGCTCATAAGTGTTAATGAGATATCCGGAATAAGACCGCCCAATAATGGGGGAGCATGAGACGTCTACTTGGGGTGGTACCTCCATGCGCAAAGAGTAGAATGTCACAGTTTACGACACCCAGTGATGGGTGAGCACGACGACCCGGGAACGAGGAGAGCTTATGAAACTCGGTAAGATGGGGGTTCCCAGTTACCTTGATAGTTTACCTATGACATCCCGTATCGGGAGAGTTGGCTTCGGAGAGGTCCGTTGCATATGTGATAAAGAAAGTGTAAGCTTGGAGATAGCTTACAAGTATGTGATTAGATGATGAGTAAGCTTATGGTAAGCTTATTAGTTTATATGGTTAAATGAATAGAAGATGGATTATGAATTTATAAGAAATGATAAGGATAAGTATTTATTTTGATATAAATATTATTTTATAAATCTTTTGAGAATGGGTCGAAAACCCATGTATCTCACGAGATTATTTTTGTCTCACGTACAATTTTGTTTTTGGATGTGTACTCAGGTTCAGGATCGTTGGATTAGAGGGTCGCGTTAGAAGTGGCCTAGTGTTGTTTAGCTCGGGAGCTCGTAGGTAGTTCTCGTTTATCCTATGGTTATGATATTGTATTTGTAACACCAGTTTTAATACTCTGATGAATTTTAATGGTTTTTGTTAAACCGTATTTTGGGAATATTGGACTTGTAATATTTTTATTTAAAAATATGATTTAAAAAGTGTTTTAAAAATTGAGGTGTTACATTATGTTTAAAAAATTAACCTAATGTTTTATCAGTACGCTACATAATAAACTGTAGGTGAAAATTATGAAAATAATAAAAGTTTAAACCATAACAATAAAAATAAGAAAATATTGGAATCTGCACAATTAACTTTAGGGGTAAGTAAGTAGTAATCACACAATGGAGAAGTAACAAACATTATTTGTAGTATGAAAGTCGATGTTTACTTTTTGTTTAAAGCTAATAAAAAACACTGCACATAAGTGATTATTAGCGTCAGATTGCATATTAATGTTTGTGTACATATGCAGGCTATATTAAATGTGGACACTGGATTATGGAACCAGATGAGTGAAAAAATTGAAAGATGAAGGGTCGCTACATACATGATTATTTTGTGAAGAAGGTACACCAAATTCTAAAGATGACTGTTTTCCGAATAAAAAACTCAAAAGTATATAGTGTTTATATAGGATGGGTTTTGAACAAAAATCTGTTCAAAAAAAATACGGAATTTGGTTTTTTTAAATACAAAATAAAGATCCATCCTAAATTTATGTACAGATGATTGGATGCAGTTAATTTTTATGCGATAATTATGGAATATTAGAATTTATTATGAAAATAGAAACATAAATTTAAAAAACGAAATATTATGGCATTAAAAAGCTTCCGAAATCTAAAAATTCTGAATATTTGAATTTTTATTCGGAAATTATTTTTTATTTAATTCTGGGTCGATCATTTATCTGGAAACACGGAAAATATTTAAATCTGCAGATTTGGTATTCCTTTAATCTCATCCTTAATTTAAGGAGTCAATCATTTATTTGCCAATTCAATATGCATTTTTGAATGTTTGTTATTTGCACCCGAAATTAATTCTACATTCCTTCAATTCTGCGTCGATTAAAAAAATTGGAAATCTTTATATTTTTGTTGACTTTTAAAGTCAATTTTTCAATCTTTACTAAGTTACAATAAAACTGTAGTTGTTTAATATGGAAATTGGTTTTTGTTTATTAAAAAATATTTTTGACATAATTTTTGTAAACATATTTACAGAATATATATTTATTTCGTATTTACAGAATAAAACTGTAGTTGTTTAAACATATTTTTGAATTTTTAATTATGGGTCGATTATATATTTCCAATTTTCAATATTTATTTCGTATTTCATATTTTTGACATATATAACGCCATTAAACATTTAATTTTGGGTCGATTAAATAAGTTGAAACACGGAAACTCTTCAAATCTGCAGATTTGAAATTAACATAATCTCATCCGAAATTAAAGGATGGACTTATTTATTTTGTATCTAAAGTTGCAATTTCGAAATTTTGTAATTAGGATCCGAAATCAATGGCATTAAATATTTAATTAATGGTCGAATAGAAAAACTAGTAATTCTAAGAAATTACCATGTGTCATTCTGCCTCCTAAGAGGTGCCACGTAACCATCTAAAAACCTTGTTTTATTATATAATGAATAGAATAGATAGATAGAGTCTACCAGTATTCATACGTTCGTTTGTAGTTTTAACGCTACTTATTTCTATACTGGATATTTTCTAAATGCTTTTCTTAATATATTCTTACCTTCTAAATATAAAATATTAAAATTACTACAAGAAAATGCTATATAATCTTACATCTTATACACGCTTCATCCAATTAATAATGAGGCCGTGACATAAGTTCATCTTTTAGTATGCACAAATAATATTTTAATACCTTTAACATGGTTAATCGTATCTTTTATTAGAGCATCCCCAATGGTTAACCTTGCAATAGCTTATTACTTTTGCCACATAAACAATCTACTAACAAAAAATCTCTACATAAATAGCATCTCCAATGGTTAACCCTTTCAAAAGCTTTTTCTTTAACTATATTTCCAATTACCTTTATCTATCTTAAATGTTTTATATATACCCCTTATATATTTTGATAATTTTTATAACATCTTACTACATATAATATTTTTTTAAATATATCATACACAAATATTATAATAATTGACATTAAATATTATATAATTTATTTATTAACTAATAAAAATATAATAAAGAATTTATGTATAATATATCTAAAGTTTAAAATGAAAAACTATTAAATATAGAGGACTAAAAAAGACAAGTTTTGAAAGTCCATTAAAAGGTTAGTAGAAAAAAAGTCTTTGAATAAGCTTTTGAAAAAGCTAGTTATTCCAATGGGTAAAAAGTCATCCAAAGACTTATTCAAATAGTAATAAGCTTTTAGAAAAGTTACCATAGGAGATGCTCTTATGTTGAATCATTAAAGATGCGGTACAATACTTTGAGCTTCGAAAACTCGTGTATTTAGAACCCCGACTTACTAAATTAGTCAAGAAGTCGCGCGTCATTTGCTTGTTGAAAGAAATTGAGATTAATCTAAATTTTTAAGTTCGTCAAAAACTACAAGAAAGCAAATTATGTAATAAACTGCGACATACTAATTAGCCAGTGTACTAAATTGAGTATTTTTTAAAATTCAAAGTATCATGTCGCACCTTTAATAATTCAAGATAATAGAGGGTTCGACCCAAGCACCAAAGTTTAAGGTGGGCTTATGAAAATCGGAACAAAAACTGGAACAAAAACTGACCGGAACTACAGTACCAGACCGGACTATATTGGTTCGGTTCTCGGTATTGGTTTCGGGCGTTCAGTTTGGTCCAAAATGAGAAAAGAACGAAAAAATTCGAAGAAACTATCTTGGTTCTCATTTCGGTTATCGAGCCGGTTAGCGTCATTGGTTCGGTCCTCAGTCTAGCCAAAACCATTTTCGCGGTTTTCGGTTCAATTTAATTTCAAGCGATTAGGTTCTTGGATCGCGCACAAGTCTAGTTTAGTGTACTAAAATATATTTTAATTTTTTTATTAGAGAAATGTTATTGATAACTATTATTTGTGCATACTTTATGTTGATACATACCATATAGTAACATGTGTAATTAACTAATTCTTTGTCCTTATCTTATCCTTTAATTTGACATTGCTATGATCAAATCAATAAACAAATAGTAAACATCAATAACATTTCTCTTTTTACTTCATCTGATTCAAAACAAGTGATATATTTTTGGTATCATGATTTTTAGGCAAAATATTATAATTAGTGTTAAATTAATTTAATTTGATAGTTGAGGGGAATGAGTTCCACACATTTTAAATAAACTGAGGTTAATAATATATAGTAAGTGAAACGTTTAAGGAGATCTATCATTTTTACGTAGTCTCGAGGAACACATCTCAACCATTGATCAATAAGACCTAATGGTCAAAATTAATCACATATTTTATTGCACTAGCAGGGTACCCGCGCAATACGGCAACGGGTACCCGTAACTAAATTCTAGAGTTTTTTTTTTTTTTGGCAATAGTCAAGACGTTACCTTCAATAAGTGTTGAATAAGATGGGTGATAAGACCTTCTAGAAAGACATATTAAATTGTATCCGAAATAAAACATGGGACAATTTCGACGTTTTGCAGTGTTATGTTGTCTGTTTATTTGGGATTAAACAAAGTGTCATTTAAATCAATTGGTTAACACACAGTCAGTACTCACAGAAGGTCTTGTGTTCGAATCCTTTAAGCAACATTTTTTTGTGGTGTTTAAGATGTTACTAAAAGTAGAAATAAGTTTAAGTTTAAGTACTTCTATATTTAGTATTCCTAAACACATTATAAAGGAGTAAGATGAAGGGTTATTTTGGCACTTTAAAAAAATTTTGATTTCTTTTTATTACTTTTTATGTTAAAAATACAATAGTTATTTAATAATTAAGTCTAGTACTTAATCACATGTGATTTTAGTGTAAAATCACATGTAATTCGGTACAAAATCACATGTGATTTAGTACATAATCACATGTGATTCATATGCAATTACATTATGTGTTTTTAATGAAAAAAAATACTTTTTTCTAAAAACATAATTTAAAAATAAAAAAAATAAAAATAATAATAATTCTAAAACAAAAAATATAATAAAAAAGTATTTTTTTAAAAATGACCAAAATACCCCTGCATGTATAAAATATGTGATTAATTTGACCAGTACTTATAATTAATCAATGGATGAGATTTGTTTCTTGTAACTTTATAAAAATTAAGGACTTCCTTAAACACAACCCTAGTGAAATAATCTATTTTACTCTTACCTTTACTATATAGGTTGTGTTCAGAGAAATCCCTGATTTTTATAAAGTTTTATGGGACAAATCTAAACCATTAATTAGTTATAAATAATGGTCAAAATTAATCGCATATTTTATATACTTGGAGGGATACTTTGGTCATTTTGAAAAAGAATATTTATATTTGTATTTATATTTTTTATTTTAGAATTATTATTATTTTAATTATTTTTTTAAAAAAAAACCTTATATTTTCATTAATAACATATAATATGATTGTATATTGAATCACATGTGATTGCACAATGAATCATATGTGATTGTGTACTGAATCATATGTGATTCTACTAAAACATCAATTGTGGTTAAATATACTATCACATTTGACTTACACTAAAATCGCATGTGATTAAGAAGTAAATGTAATTATTAAATAAATATTGTTTTTAACGGGATAAAAAGAATAAAATAAAAGTAAAATAAAAAATAAAGAAAAACAAAATTTTTTTAAGTGTCGAATGACTAAAATATTTATTCATGTATAAAATATATGATTAATCTTGACAATTACATCTTATTATTTAATAGTTGAGATTTATTTTTTAGAATTACATAAAAATAGTAGAACTCCTTAAATATTTCTTTATTTCCCTATATTAAAATATATAATTAGTTGTTGTGAAGCTTGTTACTTCATTAATTTTCTCGTCAATTTAGATTAAAGTAGGAAAAAATATTATTTTTAACAATTTATGTATGATTTCTATAAATACGAGAGATGCTGCTCCTTTCTTGTCGCTACTCACATTTTGGTCTCTCTCTCTCTCCCTCCCGTGTTTTGAATATATGCTAAACCCACTTAAGCTGCCATTCCGCCAAATTCCTTCCTTTTTCCACAATCAAAACACAACCAGCTTCCACACATCACCGGAAGCTTGCCGGCCGGAGTTTTTCCTTAGTATGTATGCTGATTTCATAAACTAATTATTAGCAATCACAAAGTCTCTGTTACATACAGCAAGATGATGACCATGTTTTGGTAAGCTTTTATCATTCAAAATCTCGTCCATTTCAAGCTGTGTGGTAATTTTGGTAGTAATTTGTAATTTCCATATGTGGATTTACAGAAAAAGAAAACGAAATATGGGGGAATATTGCTGAAAAAGGTAAAAGAACAAATAGTTGTGAAGAAGAGACAGAAACAGAGTTTGTGGGTCAGCCAAAGGTAAGTCGTTTTCCAAAATAACTTTATTTGTCTCTCTTTGGCATTTCGTCGAACACCTTGTGTGCATTTTCCTCAATCTTGAGTTTTTAGCGATTCATCATAATTATCATATATTTTCTTAACATTATTATCAAACAAAACAGCTCTTGAGTTATTCTTTCTCTTATTGAAAAAAAAATCCGGTGATCTGATATTGAAAAAAAAAACATAAATAAGAAATTAAATTGGGACACTTTGGTGGGTCTCGAAGAACGTATATTGAGAGAGACGATGCAAGCAAGGAAGCCTTGAAAAGAAGGGTAAAGCAAAAGTTTGTGGGCAGAGTTTGGGATCCCGGAGATGAGATCTTTAATCTACTCTTGTTTTTCACTTTTTCTTGGTCCCAACAAAAATCAAACTTTTTTTTTAATATCATTTTGGTAACCCGGATTTCCGATTTGCTTTTAAAAACTTTAATTTCAGGATATCATTTGCTCTGCGAGTAACCGTACTTTAAAACCCTGTTTAAAATTTCGTTGTAGACAAATTAAAATTACACTCTGTTATTTCTCTTTCACCATTATATATTTTTCAAGTTTTCTTTTTTATATTAGATGTGTGATTTCATAGTTAATATATTTTGTGATATTTTTATTATGCAGGGAAGAAAAAAGAGAAGATGCTGACGTGTATAACGTGCTCAAAGCAGCAGGTAGAGGATGGAGGCGAGGAGGTGGGAGCGCGTGGGAGTAAAGACGCCGTCAAAAACCTCGCCACGCAGGTAGCTTTGTCTTCTCACATTCCAACACACTCCCTTATTTCTTTCTTTTTCTCTTCTCTCATTTTTTTAATATTCATTTTGTACTTGGTTTTATTTTTAATTTAGTATAAATAAATTAAATTAATACATACAGGAATACATTTAGTTTACTAAGGGTATTTAAAATTTGCGATATTTGGAAGAAATTATCTGTTTATTACGTTTTGAAATCGCAAATAATATAAAATTTGAAAAATCAATTATATGTATTTTGGTCAAACCAAAATGGAGTTTTTATAAAACAGGTGGGGAGATGCTTATTATATTTTGAAAAGTGATTATTGCATTTACCTATTAATTAAACAAATAATTAGGCTTGCGTTTGCTAAACAATAAAAATGGATTATCTAATTAGTACGATTTCATACAACATAATTAAATCTAAACATTACTATCTCGAATCATGTTTTATAAATATTTATTTATTTTTTATTTATTTATTTTCAAACACATAATCTACATTTAATAACCAATCCCAAGACCCCTAATTTAAGTTGATTGTTGTAGTCGTAGTTGTAGTTGGATAGATATACGCCCACCTTCACCTTTTGGCGGTGTGAAAATGCTTAACTAAAATATTTTTTATTTAAAATAAAAGATTTTTAGTTAGATAGTTGTAGTTAAATAGATGTACGCCCACATTTGTCTATATGTTAACACTTGTAAGCAATTATCAATCCAATATTTATTTAAAAAAAAATATTCTCTTCGGTAAAAATAAATTTTGAACTTTTGAATTAACATATACTTTAATGAAGAAGTATACATAAACATATCAAATAAATTTTGAACATTCGGTTGAAGTTTGTTACGTGTTTGGTCAAAAGATAAAAAATTAATGTGAAGGACGGCGAAAAAACTCACTAGGGGTAGTCTTGTAAAGTCTATTTGTGTAAAATAGGTATTATAAATGCATGCAGTGAGTGTAAAAGTAAAAGTAAAAGGCAGCGTATTTATTATCCAAAAGTTAAATATGAAACAGGGTCTAGTAGAAATAAAGGATATAATAGGTGCAATTATTAAATTCGAATGCCCACAAAATGAAGTAATCACATTCTTGAACTGCCCAAGAAAAAAAGAGCTGATGGCCGATGTCTCTTTTTTGTTGGGTTAATTTCTGGCAGCTGCATTACTCATTCTCTAGATTTACCTCCAACCTACCTACGATATAATTAAATCACACTTCATAGGATCACGAAATTAGATTTCTTTTATTACTATTTAATAATCTTTTTTATTAAGCTGCAACTACCTTCATAGCCTTGCCTACCTATGTTGTACCGAGCCTCTCGATATATCTAGAGATTTTATTTCTACACAACAACTTTTAGCTCATACACGGTATACACCACATAGTGCAAATTTTACAGCTAATTGTACAAGCATATTATGCAATAGTTGTGGTAGATTCAATAAAATTTGTGGTGTAAAATCACCCCCTATATATTGCATGATGTATATGTTTGCATGCTTATATATATTAATTTCTTGATTGATGCTTTTGGTTGATACATGATATTTACACATTTTCACAACGCCCTTACACACACACTTGTGCATACATACAAATACTTACTTGTTTCATGCATACTCAAACACTCTCGCACAAACAAGACACATGCACATATTTTTCATACACTTATTGAGTCTCACATGTATTTATTTATGTATGTTTTATAAACATGCACACTCATCTCATTATTCTCGTATACTCTCATTTGCCTTAAAGATTTTGTTTAAATATTGAAAATAGCATCTTCTACTTAAAGTTATTTCTGAAAAGACAATTGTTTGTGGTTTAATATTGCATTAATGTGCAACAGATGAAGGACGCATTAAAAGTCTCAAAGGGCAAGCCCCCCACAGGGCCAACTAGTTTCAAGAAACCACACAAACCATACACCGATTATGACACAGGGGTCCCCTATCACCCGTCTTACATGCAACCGGGCGGGTCAAACCCGACCCGCGGGTGGGACTTGAACGATGGTGGGTATGAGCCACCTAGACAATCTGGTCACTTGGTGTTGGATGATGATGATGATCCTATCCAATGGATGGCTCAAGTGGAGCCCGGTGTTCAAATTACCTTTGTGTCCTTGCCTAATGGCGGAAATGACCTCAAACGGATTCGATTCAAGTAAGAAGACTTTAAAATCCTTCCAATTTTTTAAGTTAAAGATTAATTTCTCTAGTTTACAACATAAGTATAAAGGTAAAACATATATTGTGTTTTCATAACAATAGTGCATACGTTATTTAAAACCCTAGCGGGTCCCGTTTTTTAAAGTCTATGGTGATAGGAATCTTGTCTGGCAATTGGGCCTATCCTAAAACACTAAAACGACAATGTACACGTTAGATTAATAATCCATCCATTATTATCGTTTATCTTTTTTTTTCTTTCTAAATATATATTATTTTGTTACACGTGCTGATATGTGTTAAAATGTTGAATAAAAGCCGAGAAATGTTTGATAAATGGCAAGCACAAAGATGGTGGGGAGAGAACTATGACCGAATCATGGAGCTCTACAACGTTCAAAGGTTCAACTGCCAAGCTCTTGACACACCTTCTAGATCCGAGGATGGGGTAATCTTTTTCTTATCTAGTCAACTATTTAAAAAATTTAATAAAACCAAAATGACATGTTTTGACTTTGACCTTAATCTAAAGATATTTTATATTGTAGAGAGACTCGACATATTCAAGGCTTGGATCGGTGAAGGACAGCCCAATGACAAGGAACTACTATAAATCTACAGAGGCAGGTGGCAATGCGGGCCCCAGTAAGGGGGAGATGGATGCATCAAGGACAACAACATCATCTAGAGATGATCATGAAGCATCGGTTTCAATTAGCAATGCTAGTGATGTTGACTCAGAGTGGATTGAGGAAGATGAGCCCGGTGTTTATATCACTATCAGACAGTTGCTTGATGGCACCCGGGAACTTAGACGTGTCAGATTCAGGTACCCAATTACTCTCAATATATTATTTTATTCAAATTTCATATTGACAGTTTCAGTTTTTTGTTGTATGCAGTCGTGACAAGTTTGGGGAGGTCCATGCAAAGCAATGGTGGGATGAAAACCGGGAGAGAATACAATCGCAATATCTTTAACTTAACAATGTACTTTTAACAGACCAAGAATGGTGTCATATTACTAACAGAAAACAAAAAAAAGAAACACGGATTTCAGATGGGAGAATGAAGTTACTCCACTTTAGGCATCCCTTTTTTCTTGTTTTTTCATCTGTAGGATGTCAATGCGAAACTTGTGTATGTATGCTATGTTTACTTATAATGATGCGTTTTATTGGTATACGAACTTCCCCCTTTTGGGCTGAAACTAACACTTGTATGAAAGCTCATTTTGTCTTCCAAACTAGTAGAACGAAATTGCATAGTTTATGGCTCTTAACCCATCCAATTCAGAATAACTGTCAATTAAGTTGTGATTATGCTAATCGGGTTGGGTGTATTCAGAGCCATGTCAGGTATCAAGTTATGATTGTTTACTTTTATCGGGTTCCGAGTGGACCTGGTTGAAGTTGAAAATAAATCATTTAAAATTTAAGATATTTTTACGATTAAATATATGTAATAGTTTTGTATATTAATGTTATGATGATGATTCGTTTTTTGTGGAAGTTTTTTGAATAACTATGTCATATGAAAATAGTTGCTAGCTTGTAATTACTTTTAATAAATATATAATTGAACAAAAAATCCTTAGGTGTAACCCAACCAATTCGATTGAGTCAGCATGAGTCATTATCTGGTCGGATTAGGAATTTTTAACTGCAAACCCAACAATGCAAACCCAACAATTCCAACTTGATAAGAGCCCTTGACACCCCTACTTGCAATAACCTAACCATGTTTTATATAGAGTAAATTACACGGATAGTCCCTGTGGTTTGACCCGAGTTTTGGATTTAGTCCATAAGTTTCAGAAATTACACCGATGATCACTAAATATCAGACTTCGTATCGGTTTTAGTCCCTAACGTGGATGCCTGTTAAAAACAGCTGTTAACTTATATTAAATCTCTAAAATACCCTTTTAACATTTGATTTATTATATTAATTAATTCTCTCTCCTCTCTCCACACCCCCTCACCCTCTCTTAAAATAACCATCTTCACCATCACAAAATAACCATCTTTACTTCACCAATCACAAAATCTAAGATCATTAATTTATACTTCACCATCACAGATCGAATAACCCTCACATAATCACTATTTTTCTACTTCGCCATCTTTATCCAAAATCCATAGTTCTTATTAATAATTCTGATTCAACACCCACCTAGCATATCATACTTTCTTGATCGATTGTAGTATGACTTCTTGAGTATTATCTACAAATCGAGGCATGGGTGCATGACCACCAAAAATACACCCAAATTACAAATCGAACAAAAACAAGCAAACGATTCTAGTTATGTAAATCACTTTCAAAACCCCTAAAATTAAACATACAAATCAGTGAGAGAGTCAGGTGGTGAGTGGCGGTTGTTGTGGTGGTGAAGCTCTCGAAATCACATATCTCCGGCGAGCATCACATATTTCCGGCGACAATCCCATATCTCCGGCGACCATTCCTAACGGTGTTAGTGCTTAGGTGGATTTAATGCAAAATTTGATTCCCGGAATGAAAGACGGCACTGTTCGTACCGCCATTGATACTGGTGGCGGGGTGAGGTTTTTTTTAAATACCTTTTTGGAGCTTGAAGTTCTTTTTATTTACATGTTTTGAAGCTCAAATCTTCAACTTTTTTTAATTTTCAGGTTGCTAGTTGGGGTGATGATTTACTCGATCGAGGAATTCTTACAGTTTCTCTTGCCCCAAGAGATAACCATGAAGCACAAGTTCATAGTTTGCATTAGAACGTGGAATTCCCCCAATTATCGGAATCATATCAACACAACGTCTTCTGTTTCCTTCAAATTCATTCGATATGGCAAATCTAGAATGGAGTGAAATGGAGTGGATGAAGAAGATGCATAGTTTTTTTAATTAAAAATTAAAGTATAGAGGGTAAAATTGTCATTTGTGAAAATTTAACAGCATATTCTGACGGTTGTTAGGCTTAGGGACTAAAACCGATATGAAGTCCAATATGTAGTGACCATGGGTGTAATTTCTAGAACTTAGGGACCAAATTCAAAACTCGCGTCAAACCACAGGGACTATCCATGTAATTTACTCTTTTATATATATGTTTGTTTGTTTCAAACATGAAACGAAGTCATTTTATATTTTTCTATCAACACCCTATTTTTGTATTTGATTAACCGGAGGTTATGTCACTTGGTTCTCAGTTGAGTTATTGTAAAAATATTTCTTTGTATGGTTAGTTGGTCTGATTGGGCACGTGTAATTATGGATTGCTGGCTAAATAGGTCGAAGCTCCCACAGGTTGAAAACATTTCTAAATATAAAATAGTAGAAGCAATTAGAATCCAAAAAGATAGGATGAGGAATACGATATAATGTCAAAGTAGTGATACAAAGTTAAGGTAAAAAGAAGGCACACATAACATAACACAGTAGTTTATTTATTTAATTTGAGAAAGGAAAGAGATTGATGATTTCACGCTGCCACCTTGCTACAATAATAAGGTCTGCCAGATTCATAATTAGATTTCCCATGGAACATATCAGACCGCATCCCCGCTTTTACAGGTGGAGGAATATACACCCCAGCACCAATCTTCATGTTTCCCAACTTCTCACTAGTCTCATAAACACCTATTTATTTAACAATCATATTAATTCATTCATATTCTAAAAATGCATACTAATCAACACAATCTTAGGCCCTGTTTGATTGCAGGCCCAACTCACTGATTCGGTCTGAAATTCAGACTCGGTCCGAATCCAACTGTTTGATTTCTCTAAAAGTTGCCTGACCCGGTCTGAAATGCTGATTCGGTCCAACGTAATTTTCTGATCCAGTCCGATTCAAAAAGAAGCTAGACTCAGTCTGTTTTCTTATGACAGAAGGTCATGTCACGTCATTTTCCACATGCCTCTGTCATTCTCATAACAAATACCCCTATTTTAATCATTTATTACTTATTTAATATATTTAATATCCAGGAGATAAAATCTATTTATATATTATTCAACCTAGTTTATTTATTTTATTATTTTTAATTATTCAAAGAGAGTTTTGTTTAGTCTTGTGTTTCTAATTGGGTTAGCACCACGGTTATGATTTAATAATTAGATTTTAGTATGTTTTTACTTTGTATTTGGATTTTAAATGATTTATGTTTACTTTAAATTTTATATGATGATCTTTATGTAATTATTTTTAATTATTTAGCAATTTAATCAAACACATATATTTTATCTAGCACACAAGAGAAGAGTAATAAGGTCATTATTCATCAATTAGCACATTCAATTAACAACTTAATCAAACACATGGACTCAATCCGATTTTTTGACTCAATCCGATTTTGACTCAATCCAATTCTGAATCAATCCGATTCTGACTCAATCCGACTAATCAAACGACCCCTTACTTGTATTGTACTTTCCACTAGGCTGGTATTTTGCTTGTCTGCAACTATTTTCCTTCTTAACTCCCCCATAATGATTCATTTCCAGTTTACGATGCACTCCTGAATTATCATTTTTCAGAAAACATATGCAGATATATATTATTGAAACATTACCTGAAGCAGATAAATTTGCAGATGAAGTAATGTTGGCTGCTGCTGGCTTCACATTCACATTAGGAAAATTACCAGGATACCCTCCCATTGCATAGTTATTGTGTTCCACAGCTACCCTCCCATTTAATCCAACTGAAAAAACCAATTGTTTTGTTAGTTTTTCTTATACTATAAAATAAGTCTTAATATGTGTAGACAAACCAGATGGAGATGTCCTAGCAGTAGCAGGCTTAGGGCGAAGAGATGGAGGAATATAATAACAGCTCTGCACATTCAATTAATTATTATTTTATATTATAATTAGTCACCACTAGTTCTTGATTAAATTAATAAAAAAAAGTAAAAGAAAATGATACCTGGAAGAAAGGATGCTGAAGGGCTTCAACAGCTGTTGGTCTCTTCGATGGGTCCCAAGAACAGAGAGCCTACATAACATTGCACAAAGATGGAAATAATTAATGAAAAAGAATTTTGCATTCAATATGTCATTAAAATTTATAAAAAAGACAGAAATGGCTACTTACAGAAATCAAATTGATTGCTTCTTTGCTTGCAGATGGTATTAATGAAGATAGATTTACACCAGTAAGCTGCAATGCAATGCCAATATAAATATTATAATAATTAATAAGAATATTTTAGTTTTGTTTTAAACATTATGATGTGACAAACAATACAAATTAACTAACCTCTGGAAACTGACAATTGATTTTAGGTGTCAGTTGAAGTCCCTCACGCCATGTTGGGCTGCCTATAACACTGCAGATCTTGTATATCTCATCTGCTTCACTGTACCCCCACATAAAAAGGAATCACAAAAACAAAAATCATTAACGATAAATTACTAAAATACCCTTGTCTTAAAACAATATTTATGTAGAGTTTAAATTTGCATTTTGAGATTGTTTATATTATATATATATACCTTGAACCAGGAAAAAGCGGACGGAGAGTAAATAATTCAGCCATGATTGCACCCATTGCCCATAAATCTGTCATTAAAATAAGATTAATTTCACATAGTTTGTAATAATATAACAATTTTTAAATATATATATATATATATATATATATATATAATATTAGTTAAAATTTTCAACTCACCAACTGCAGAACCATATTTTGGTGACTGAAGGAGTACCTCTGGGGCCCGATACCTGCAAATCCACATTTAAAAATGAATAAAAGATAAAATAAAATAGCAAAAAAAAAAAAACAAGACTTACCAACGTGTTGAAACATACTCGGTGTATGGTGGTAGGGAAGTAATCTCACGAGCAAGACCAAAATCAGCTATTTTTATCACTCCTCTCGAAACAAGAAAGTTTTCTGACAATATACATAATATATGTAACTATAAACAACTACAAAAACACCAAAAAAAAATGCTTAAAATTCAATTGTATTAAGAGTAAATTACATAAATGGTCCTTTAGGTTTATGGCAAATTTCACCAATGGTCCTTTAGTTTCAAAAATTACACCGATGGTCCTTATTTTTGAAAGGTTTTTCACCGATGGTCCTTTACGAAAAAGTCCGTCTATTTTTTAAGTTAACTAACATCACATGTGATGCACATAGGGGTATTTTGGTCAATTTGTCTTTCCCCTTCTCAATTAAATTACACGGATGGTCCTTTAAGTTTATAGCAAATTTCACCAATAGTCCTTTAGGAAAGACAAATTGACCAATATACCCCCATGTGCTTCACATGTGATGTTAGTTAACTTGAAAAATAGACGGACTTTTTCGTAAAAGACCATCGGTGAAAAACATTTCAAAAATAAGGACCATCGGTGTAATTTTTAAAACTAAAGGACCATTGGTGAAATTTGCCATAAACCTAAAGGACCATTCATGTAATTTACTCTTGTATTAATTAAAATTACCTGGTTTAAGATCACGATGAAAGTAACCGTTTTGATGCATGTAAACAAGGCCTTGAAACACACTGAAGCACCAATTTCTAATCTCACTTTCTGAAAAAGGCTTCACTCTGTCTTTCATAAGATCATAAAGACTACATTCCTGAAAGAAAAAAAGAATATAATTATATTATGTTTAATTTTAATATCATGGAAAACAACAACAGCTAATAAGTTACACACATACCATATATTCAAATACAAAGTACAAAATGTCATTTTCTCTGATCACTTCCTTCAGCTTCACAATATTTGGATGATTCATCTTACGTAGTGACTGTAAACCATTAAAAAAAAAAATAAAAAAAAAATAACTCCAGTTGTGAACAGGAGGCTAAAACAAAACAATGTACAGGTGACGATTTCCAACCCGTTAAGTTATGGATGGGTCCATTTGGGTTTATAGTTTATCCCTAACGGGTCAAATCAAAAAGGAAGCTAAAATGGAAACAGATCAAATAGATTAAATCTCACCCAAAGTGGGTTTTTACTGTTATATATTAAAAAATGAGTTAACCACATAAATCATCTTTGTGGTTTAATGAAATTAATTTGGATTTGTTCCTAGACTTTTCATATTACACGAATGGTCCAGAAGTTTGAACTTGTAACACCAATGGTCCCTAGAGTGAAAGAGGTGGTTCAGTTTTTTTTTTTACCATTAAAACAATGAAAGTGACATTACCTTGACTTCTCTCAGATTTATGCATTCTTCCCAGGAATAATATTTTCTCTTCATTTTCTTAATAGCAACCTATAACCATAATTAATCAAGTCTAAGAAATAAAAGATAATAATAAATTTAAAAAAAAAACAATAAACTCTTCCAAAATTCAATGCTAATTAAAGAAACCCTACCACTTCACCAGTATGCTTATTCAAGGCTCGCCAAACAACCCCAAAGGTTCCATTACCAATTTCCTTAATTATCGTATATCTGGAATAAAATAAAATAATAAATACTCAATGCCTCAATTTTGCTTTCACATTATAAATAACTCAAAAACATGAATTATAATTGATAAAAATCTCACCTTTCCATTTTTCCCGTGTTTGCAACTGCTAGTAGCACTTTATTTATGAAGAAAAGATAAAAATTGAATAGATAACACACTTTTTATATTTTAAACTACTAAAGAAACTATAAAATATGAATTTCCAGCCTGGAAATTCTAGTAAGATCCACCTTCACTCTTAGTGCATGAGCAAAATAACTGTATACTTCTGATGAACACTCCTCAAAGCTTTATTCATAAAAGACAAAAGAAGTAAAGAGAACTGGGAAATGTAGGGCATTTTGATACTTATAGAGGACTGTATGTATATATATAAGCAGAATACTCGTAGACACGAAATAAAACCTCCAAAATACTGAATTCAGTCTCAAATCTTCAGTAAATATCTATTGTAGATCTACTTGATTCCCATCAGAAGGAAGGATGAATATTGCTAAAATAAAGGTCAGATTGATAAATGAAAATCTCATCTACTAACTGACAGTGAATGAAGCATTTAAAAGCAAGGTTCAGCCCTGTAGATTTAAACAGAAAAACTTAAGTCAGACCATAAAAAGACAAAAAATACACGAACTATTAAAAAAGTAAATGACTTACTTGTTTAAGTACACGAACAATATCTCAGAAAAAAATGGCATTATGCCTGCTTAAATGCTCGAATTTTGCAGATTCACTAAGTGCAGTTAAAGGAAACATACTGGAAACCATCAAGAACGAGACAACGCCAATCAAGAACTTCTTGGAATGAAAAAACCTGTCTCTGGAAATAACCTGACCAAGGGCACACTTGCTCCATGTCTCAGAAAATATAAAAACCTTTTTAATCTGACAAAATATATAAAATTTTGTTAGAACGAATGGCAGATATACCAGCAAATGTTTCTGTATAGTTTATCTATCATGAGTTGAATTTGAATTTCATAAGATCTTATAAAACAATAAAGGTTGCCAAACCGAGTGAAACACAAGATAAATTAAGAGTATATAGAAACTATTAATCACTGTTACATAAAGTTTATAAGTAAAATCAATCTTGAAAACCAGAAATTGATCAAAACAACAACTAACATCGTAAGAGATACAAACTAAAATCAAGATTCACAACATATCAGATAACATGTCTTACAGTTCAATTCATCAATAATCCATATCTATTAATTTGATAATTGCAAATATCACAATTAAAAAACCCTAAGAATTTTCAGCTTACAAAAACCTAATCCAAAACTAGATCGATTCAACCTGGTCCAAACGCAAAACAATTACAATCGAAGCTAATTGAAATCGAATTTCATCCAATCGACAACGGACAACCAAATAACCAATTAAACCTAAAAAAAAAGCGTATATCATCGAATTCAGATCGATGAAAAGGGCGATTAACAACAATACCTTGTTTAGGGCAAACGGCATAAGCTTAAGGTATCCAGAGGAACGAATATGAGATGAGAAACCCCCACCTACCGCTTTCAATCTGCTTTGCGAGTATTTTCTTCTTGTTGAGCACGAAATTGAACCATAGAAATAGGGTAACCCTAATATTTATACAGCGGGTATATGCCTTACGTTCTCATTGGATACCGTGTAGCGTATCCACCGTATGGTGGGGGCGACCTAATTAGATGCTTCCGTTGTCAAAATGTCAGAATCAACCTACCATCATCACATGTTTATTTCAAAATATCTATTATGTTTTTAATTTATATGCTTAGTTAAATTACACAAAATTTATTTTAACATTATACACAACACTAAACATAATTCACTTCTATATAAGTAAGTAATTAATTAGGTTATAACTCCTGAAAATTGACAGATTATAATTTTACTGAATATAAGTTTTATAGAATATAAATATGAATTGTTAATTATATGATTATTAGTCATACGATAAGAATTATATAATGACTAGCCTATAATTGTATTGCTTACTTCTAAGTCTTTTTACTTATTTGATCAATACAAATGTCCAAATTAAACGATGATATTAAGCTAGAGAATTAGTGGACACATTACAATCCTTTTATGAGTAAGAAGATGAAATAGAAAAATTCAGTATTAAACAACATAATTTTTCTAGGTTATTTATGTAATTGTAATAAACTAGGTTTTACATAGGGGTGAACATGGTACGGTATCATGTATGTTTTCTTCATATCGTGTACCGTACCAACTATAATTGGTACACTGATTTAGCTACCAGTATCATACCAAGTTTACTTGGTATCAATTTATTCGGCTACCAACAATTGTGGTTGGTACAAATTGGTAATGGTATATACCAATATCACAAACTTATATGAAATTGAAAAAATTAATAACAAAATAACAATGATATTTTATCATTATCTACCAGTTAAACATATTAACAAGTTTTTTGAACACGAAAACAAATTAAGCAAAATGATATAATATGTTACGTGCTATATACACATAATCTAGTACGATAAAATAACAAAATATGTAGTTATATTGTCGTAATTGGAGTCTTGAACAAATAGGTTAATAGTTTGGTACATTATATTTAACTAATAATTATATAATATATATATCTTGGTTGGTACGGTATACCATGGTATCTAAAAATTTTGTACCATTACCGTACCATGATTACACAATTGGTACGGTACTACCAACCAAACATGTTGGCTACCAACATATTGGCTACCAATTATTCTTGGTACGGTTGGTAACATGTTTGTTGATTTTGTTCGGTACAAATTTGACACCCTAGTTTTACATGACTCGTCTAGTACACAACTGGTCAATCCCCTTGATTCAATTATCTCATTTTTACTATCCGGATAATTAATGTAACAAAAATAGTTTGGGATTGATTATGTAAAATACATTATTCGTTTTGAAAATGGATAATCAAATAATCAGCTGTTTCAAAATTTGATTCTGAAATATAGTGTTTGGATTTGATATGTAGTTTAATATCGTAATAATCAGATAATCAATTTTTTTAAGTGTTTAACAATTAAGATTATCTAATGATTTAATATGTAAAATTACATCAAACATGCTATCTCCTTCAAAAAAAAAAACTAGAGGCTAATTTGGTAAATTTGTAGTTAAGGCATAATCAGGTTTTCAAAAAGCATGAACCCACATGCTTTTGCAAAATGGCGTTTTTATACCCCAAATAAGTAGATAAGCGATTATCATTTTTGTATTCCCAAACACTAAAGATTCCTTTTCTCCGTTTTGAAAACGTATTAAGCAAATAAGTTGCTTGAAAACGCAACCCCACTTAGGCTACTTTGTGAAATCTCTCTCTCATATAAATAGAGATCAAAGGGTCAGTTTATAATGTGTTTAATACTCAGTTCTTATATTTGTAACACTGTGATTAAAAGTTTTTGTTTTTCTGTAACAACTTCACTTAGTGAAATCATTTATAATCATATATATGAAAATTTCTTCACCATTCAAAATGGAGAAATCATTACTTTATAGAAGAGGTTTAATACTCTCCTTCACGAGGTAAGGGCCATTGGCATTCAAAAGCAATCCAGTGAAGTTTGCCAAAAAAATCCTACATATCCTCCGGAATGAAAATAACGTGTAACCAACTGAAAATAAAATCTAATTTTATTGCTTTATTTGATATCTTAAAACACATAACACTACTAAAATGAAAAAAAAAACCCCCCAAAAATCCCACCGAACCGGATTCAAACTGGTATCCCGAATCTGGTTTGAAACGGTCCGAACCGGTTTTGGCCGGATACACCTCCACCTTCCAAAATCAGGTTTAAAATCAAACGGGTTTCACCCAAAACGGTTTTGACCAAGTTTGACCGAAACCGAACCGGTTTAATAACCGGTCCGGTTTGAGAGAAATTCC
This sequence comes from Calendula officinalis, assembly GCA_963853835.1. Classification (NCBI taxonomy): domain Eukaryota; kingdom Viridiplantae; phylum Streptophyta; class Magnoliopsida; order Asterales; family Asteraceae; genus Calendula; species Calendula officinalis. Next base: position 10,339,629 of record OY970821.1, on the reverse strand, counting down.
AGGTTGTGCTCGTCCACAAAGAGCTGCAAATACACACTGTCTACAGAAAACCCAAAGCGAGCACAAAAATTTGATCATGAGCATGACAACAAGCATACAAAAGTTTAGATACAATCTCCACATTCACTCTTCAATCACAAGATCAAATACACCATAAAAATGTTTTTAACACGTCATCTGTAAGTTCGTGTCAGAATCAACATTAAAAAAGTGCCAACTTGAACCTTGAAATGCCCGAAAATAGTCATCTGAAACCGTACAGATCTCAAACTCTGTAGTAAATGTCCGTGCAGATAGTAAATATTTCCTTGATTCATCCAATTCCGAGTTCCCAAACACAGACCGATGCTGCTCGTATTTCTCAAAACTGTTGCCAAATAATACAATTCGGTTCAACATGTCACAATTCCAGTTGGTTTTCAGAAGATTGTCATACAACTCAGCTTCACAATGAGGCATAAAAAAAAGGGTCGGGTTCAGAGCTTGTCTCCTTCCTTGCTCGTTGACCAAAAGAACACGACACCCGAGCTCTTCTAGAACCTTTGACTCGGTCAACGATATAATTGGGTCAAACACTTCAATTTCTCCAATCCAATCGAGTCCCCTTTTCATGAGGATTGCAAGGCTAAGCTGTAACCGAGGCGGTTCAAAGGATTCAATGCTGCCAATGCCGTATATGACCATTTTTAACTTGTGTTTTGACCCTGTAAATTTTTGGAAACGGGTCGAAACTTTGGGATTAAGGATTTGATCCATAAAAGTATTGAAGAATTTAGATTTTTCGAGCTTCTCGATGGAGATTTGCATCTTTTGCATCAATTGTAGTTCTCTTTCTGGAGTTGTTTCGAGATCGGAAGGAGTCCAGTGTGTTTGTTCTTCTTGTTGTTTTGCGGGTTTTAGTTTTGGTAATTTTCTTTTTTGCTTGTTGCGACGTGGCAAAACGATTGTCCAATCATCTTCCACAGTTTTATGTTGGTCGGAGATCAAAGTTTCTGTAGAAGCTGCCATTTTGATGCTTATACTGAACTAAAAAGAAGACCACCAAAGAATCAGCAACACTAAATCAAACATCAATATCCTTTGCTACTAACTAATTCATTTGAAATATTCAAGATAAAACTGGAGTTTTTCTATATATCAAATCAATTATAAGCAAATAAAGTAGACAGTTCAATTCGTTTGCTAGATTCAACAAATTTGTCTGCATAAATGCATAATTCACATTTTGACTTCTTAGAGTCATAATTGATATAATTTTCGACAAATTATAAATAAACCACCAGTTAACTATTTCTAGAACTTGGAAACTTCAATGTCGTTGTAAGTTTAATCTAATCTCGTAATGATTTCAAACACAAACTCAGTCTCAATAAAAATCAACAAAAATCCAATACATATAGCAAAAAAACGAGCCTAATTGACTTTTTAGGGTTGCAGATGTGATGAAACCTGAACAGAGGATCGATATGAGCGATTGAATGATTGACAGAGAAGATGATGAGCTATGTTTGGAATCGACAGGTTACAATTGGGGCGTTTTGCGAGAAAAAGTTGTATTCAGCACATTTGGATTCTTGTTTTAACTAAACTATGCGGCCCAAACAAACTCTACCCAGGTCCATCACGAAAGTTGTATAAATTAACCCAATTAGAGCATCTCCAACTCACCTCTAAATATAGAGTGAGAAAAACTCCTTTTATACTTGAAGTGAGAAGATATCCCCTCTATCCATGGATAAATTAATTATCTTCTTTTGTATTATAAAATAAATTAATTAAAAATATAATTTCTATGAGTCCCACTAGTTTTAGAGGAATTGATAGAGTTTATGATTGGAGTTAAAGTTATGTTTAAAGGGAATGGACCAACTAATTATAGAGATAGAGTGAATTTTATAGAGTTTATGGTTAAAGATGCTCTTAGGGCTAAAAATTCCTCGTTCCCCAAATGTTAAAGTTAAACCACCCTAAACGGCAGTTGCACATGTCGTTTTCATGGCTTTCATAATCACAAAAAGTTCTTCCATATGCAATCGATAATTCCCAATTCTTTAATCTGTTACTTCCAACAACGGTTTCTTTAGTTAATTGAACTATTAACATTAACAATCATATATGCATCATACATTTTTAACACTACTGTATTAGGTCTAAAATTTTTGTTTCTTCACCAATTATAGAAGTAAAAGTATTTTTGTAGACCAATAGAACAAGAAAACTTTATGTAGATGAATTTTTTTGGAAACGGCAAATGAAATAACGGAAACCTACTCGCAATTTTTCAGCGAGCACCCCGAGTTCGAGCTCCGCATAAGCGGGCAAACCCAGCCCCCAAAGGGATTTCCAAGGAAAATTCCCAATATGTGCCCGTGTGAGGTGTGAGTAAAATTACGCTAATGCAACGCTCCCAAAGGGACTCGAACTCACGACCTGCAGCTCACGTGAGTATAAACCCAGTGACTCAGACTAGCTAGGAATACATGACAAAATCAAGACAGCCCACAAAATTGTAATAATTTTTTTAATTTATATTTTATGCTAAAACATCATAGATGATGATGATGATCATGTTAACTGTTCTGATTATGAATAAATGTGATTGTATTGTATTGATGTTTGAAACAATGAGAGAACAGACAAATGTATAATAGAAAGAATCTTGGTGAACTTGATGTCAAAGATCCCATGATTTGTGTTTTGTTTAAAGATTTGTGTTTTGTTTAAAGTGCACACCAGGTGTTAGTAAAAAGTCCTAAATGAGAAAAATTACGCTTATATTCTCTAGTTTACTCCAGGCCACTTATTAATTCATGTAACAGCGGAAGGAATCTTGAAGAAGAAGATTAGGAGAAATGGGAGATTGAGATAGAGAGAGAGAAGATTAGAGATATCGAGAGGAATCGTATTTTTATTCATGTCTGTAAAAAGTGATACTTACAATCTATTTATTGCAATTAGTTAAGCTCACTAATTCTCAATGACTCAACTAACTCAACTAACTCACAATCAGTTAGTAGCTAACTAACTAACTAACTGTTACATTCCATCCTCCTTCAAAAGAGCTTTGTCCTCAAAGCTCAACAACAAATTGGGGAAATTGTTCTTCAAATTTAGTAGCAAATTCCCAAGTAGCCTCTGACACCGGAAAATCTTGCCATTGTACCAAATATTGAACTTGGGCAGTATTGTGATGCTTAACAACTCGTCTATCCAATACTGTCTGAGGTTGTGGCCTAAAATTGTCCGGTTTACCATGAAACCAAGGTGGAATATATGTAGCAGCCGGTAAAGCACCCCTGAAAGCTTTCAATTGAGATACATGGAATACTGGATGGATTACCACATATTCTGGAAGCTGCAATTTATAAGCAACACTGCCTACAACTTCAACGACTTGAAATGGACCATAAAATTTTGGGCTTAACTTTTCACAGTGGTGAAGCTTCAAAGTTCTTTGCTTGTAGGGTTGAGCCTTAAGCCACACCCAATGTCCCACTGAAAACACTCTCTCTGTTCTCTTCTTATCAGCCAAAGACTTCATTCTGCTTTGAGCTCGTGTAAGGTGAAAATGCAACAACTTAAGCATTTCTTCCCTCTTATGTAATGATTTATCCACACTTTCAACTTTGGATTCCCCAGACAAATAAGGCAAATGTAATGGGGAAACTTGACCATACACAATCTCATAAGGTGTACAATGAACTGAAGTATGAAAATTGGTATTATACCACCATTCAGCCAATGGTATCCACAAGCTCCATTCTTTAGGTTTTTCTGAACACATACATCGTAAGAAGGTTTCCAGACACTTGTTTACAATCTCAGTCTGTCCATCCGTTTGAGGATGGTATGCTGTTGACATTCTGAACTCTGTACCTTGTATTGAAAATAAGGCCTGCCAAAAATTGCTAAGAAATACAGTGTCCCTGTCACTCACAATGGATCTGGGCCAACCATGCAATCTAAAACTTGATCCAAATACTTTTGGGCTACATCTATAGCAGTAAAAGGATGTGATAACGTCATAAAGTGACCATATTTACTTAGCCTGTCTATCACCACAAATATCACATCTTTTCCTTGTGATTTAGGAAGGCCAGTAATGAAGTCCATGGACACATCCATCCATACTTCTTGAGGAATTGGCAACGGCTGTAACAAACCAGGAGAGGCTACAGTTTCATGTTTGTTAGCTTGGCAAACAATACAATTCCTCACATAATGAGTAACAAATGTAGTCAAACCCTTCCAATAAAACAAGTGTTTAACATTTTTCAGGGTAACATCCCTGCCCGAATGTCCCCCTTGATATGAATCATGCATCCACTTTAAAATTGATACTCGAAGGGAGTTATCAGGACCCACTACAATCTTGTGTTTTCTTCTAAGCAAACCATCCACAAGAGAAAAATTAGGAAATTGATTTCCTTGTATTTGTTGAATCATATAAATCCAATTGTCATCAAGATCTTAGCTTGCCTTAATCTTAGCAGCCATGTCAGTGTCAATAATAGAAATGGCCATTAACATAATTTCAGAACCTGAAACTCTTGATAATGCATCAGCAACTACATTTTCAACTCCACTCTTGTAATGAATTTCATAATTGAAACCCATGAGTTTAGACAACCACATTTGTTGGAAAGGAGTAGAAATTTTCTGTTGTAGCAACCACTTGAGACTCTTCTGATCTGTCCTGATAATAAATGTCTGGCCAGTAAGATACTGCTCCCATTTCTGCACTGCAGTTACTATAGCTAACAGCTCTTTTTCATAGACTGATAGTTTCGCCCACCTAGGGCCCAAAGCTCTGCTCAAAAATGCAATTGGATGATTATCTTGCATAAGGACTGCTCCAATTCCAAAACTAGATGCATCAGTCTCAATCACAAATGGTTTTGAGAAATCTGGTAATGCTAGCACAAGGGCACTAACCAATGCATCTTTGAGAATTTCAAAAGCTTGTTTAGCTTCAACTGACCAACTAAATTCTCCCTTTTTCAATAGTTGAGTCAAAGGTTTAGTTATACAAGCATATCCTTTAACAAACCGTCTGTAATACCCTGCTAGGCCCAAGAAACTTCTCAACTGTTTTACATTTACTGGTGAAGGCCACTGCTGAATTGCAGATATTTTCTGTGGATCAGTCTCCACTCCATTTCCAGAAATAAAGTGTCCTAAGTATTCCACTTTACTTATAGCAAATGAGCATTTACTTTCTTTGGCATAAAGAGTATGTAGCCTCATTAGGTGAAATACAGATTTCAAGTGCTGAATGTGAATATCCATTGAAGGACTGTAAACAAGTATGTCATCAAAGAATACCAGCACACACTTCCTTAGTAAAGGCTGGAAAATATGATTCATCCAACTCTGAAAAGAAGCTGGAGCATTAGTCAGCCCAAAAGGCATGACTAAAAACTCATAGTGGCCATGATGAGTTTTAAAAGCAGTTTTATAGATATCAGATGCATGCACTCTCAACTGATGATATCCTGCCCTCAGATCTAGTTTAGTAAATACAGTAGAACCAGCCAGCTCATCAATCAATTCTTCTACTACAGGTATAGGAAATTTATCTTTAATAGTGCTTTTATTAAGAGCTCTGTAATCAACACATAGTCTCCAAGATCCATCCTTCTTGCCAACCAAAACCACAGGTGAAGCAAAAGGGCTTGAGCTGTTTTGAATAGTTCCTTGATTCAACATCTCTTTTACTAACTGTTCAATGATATCCCTTTGTTTAAGAGGATATCTATAAGGCCTTATGTTTACTGGATTAGTTCCATGTTCAAGTGGGATTCTGTGATCAAATAAAGGCCTGGCAGGTGGTAGAATAGAAGGAACATAAAAAATGTCCTTATATTCATTAAGCAGCTTTTGCACACACTTAGGTACACTTACAGAGTTACAGTAGGTGGTACTGTAGGATGCACATTAGGTATATATTGTAACAAATATAAAGTGGCAGATGATGAAAATAATTTGGGTGAAGGGGAACTAGTAGCAGAAAGAGATTTAGGTACCACTCCCTTAAGAATATGATGAGTTCCTTGATAGTCAAACTCCATTCTTAATTTTTTAAAATCCCATTTAATAGTCCCCAGTTCACTTAACCACTGAATACCTAACACCATATCACAATTTCCCAATGGAATGACCATTACATCAGATTGGAATTGCACATTCTGCAATGACCAAATAAACCCTTTGCACACACTCTGGCAAGCCAGTTGGTTCCCATCTGCAACAGAAATTGAATGAGTAGGAATATGCTCTACTTTTAATCCACACCTCTGTACCAATTCCATATTGATAAAATTGTGTGTACTACCAGAATCTACCAAGATATGTAATGGCCTCTTTCCTACAAAACCAGTGACTCTCATTGTCTGGAACTATTGACTTCCAGAAAGAGCATTTACTGAAATTACTGGATCCCCAACCAATTCAAAACATTGTTCATCCATACAAGTGCCCTCAATATTGTCATTGTTACCATTTTCTTCTTCCATCATATCTTCTCCAGGAATTTCAATTGTAAACAATTGAGTTTGTTTGAGATTACACTTATGATTTCTATCATACGGTTGATCACAGAAATAGCACAACCCTTTCAGTTGTTTCTCCCTCCTTTCAGCTGGTGTCAAATTAATTTGAGGTCTGAAATAAGGCCTGGAATTAGTGTTTGTTGCTGCTGGATTGAAATTAAACTGAGGAGGAGGAGTAGGCAGAAGAGGTGATAATTGTTTTGTAGGTATTTTAGGTTGGAAATGCTGTACTTTAGATATTGATACAGATTTCATTGCTTCCAAATTTTGTTCTTGAAGCCTTGCAACATTAGTAGGCTTGAAAGCTCTAACAATTGATTTAAGAGTTGATTTCAGCCCACCTACAAAACTTTCTAGCAAAAATGCGTCCGGAATTTGATGATGTAAACTTAACAAAATCGACCTTAATTTTTCAAACTCATCAACATAATCCTCAAGTGTACCAGTTTGAGTTAATTTGTTGAACTTTTCCACCACATTTTCACCAGATTCATCTCTAAATCTGGCACATAAATCGATCACAAATTCTGACCACTCAATATTATGACGAACTGCCAGATAACTAGTAACCCAAACTGCAGCCTTATCAAACATGTTTAGACATGCTAAATCAACTCTATCACAATCAGCAATTTTGCACAAGTTAAAATACTTGTTGCATTGTCTAATCCATAATCTTGTATTAGTTCCATCGAATTTAGGAACATAACCTTTGATTTGATAAGTGTTGTTGATATTGCCAGAACTCGAAGCTGAATTAGGTCGATGCTCTGATTCTCTTACTTTCTCATTCAGAGTTGTAATCGACTGCATCATTTGCATCATCGTCTGATTTTGCGTCTCCAGACGTTGCTCCAAAGATTTAATGTATTCTTCCATAGTTGGTTGGGATGATGAACTTCGAGTTTGAGGTGCCAGCTTGAAATTCAATTCGAATTAAGAATCGAAATGGAGAGCTCTGATACCAATGTAACAGCGGAAGGAATCTTGAAGAAGAAGATTAGGAGAAATGGGAGATTGAGAGAGAGACAGAGAGAAGATTAGAGATATTGAGAGGAATCGTATTTTTATTCATGTCTGTAAAAAGTGATACTTACAATCTATTTATTGGAATTAGTTAAGCTCACTAATTCTCAATGACTCAACTAACTCAACTAACTCACAATCAGTTAGTAGCTAACTAACTAACTAACTGTTACAATTCAACACGTTTGACTTTTGAACAGTTAAACACTGGTTTCCAGATAATATAATCACTGTCCTTGCCTTTTATTTATTCGTCACAAATCGAGTGCTAAAAGAACAGACACCTAATTCTGTGATTTCTTTTGTTATTATCAATTGTTGGTATATTGGTTACAGCCTGCAGATACTTGATTGTATATGTGTTGATAATTTGTCAACAAATGAGCAGAATTTGGGTATTTCAGATTTGTACAGAAACACGAGTGAAGATATGTTTATAAATGGAAAGCCCAGTTGGAATGCCTGCACCAACAATGGAAATGCTCGGTTTTAAAAATATTTCTAATAATTTTCGGGCAGATAGTGAAGAACTTTTCAAAATCAGGCTCACTACTGGAGAGGTAAGCAACTGAAAAAGAAAATTAACTTTAATATAAAAAATATCTGCTTTTAATTGCTTACTAAAAAATTATTATATTGGTTACCAGAATCAAGGAGGCTTAGTTCATAATCGTTCTCGGCAATTATCACGAATGTAAGTTTGTTTTCCTAATCTCATGTTACATAAATTCTTGTTGATTAATTTCATTTTCTTATTAAATCCACGTATGGGATGCTCGTTGATCAATCTAGTCACCAAAATGTGGGTCCCATTGAAAAAAAATAATAATTAATGAGAATTTGATACAACAAAATTCGTTAGTTGGTGAATCCTCAAAAGACAATTTAAATAATATAAATTTATTTATATTTGATTGTGATGATGATGTAGAATAGCAGAAGCAAAGGGAAGAACACAAACCCCTACAACTTCATCAGACATGCAGTCGATTCTTAAGCGATATGAGAATCTTGAGAAGGCAGTGAGGTCACTTAAACTTAACCTTGCTTTCATGAATAGGTAATTTTTTTATTTTATGTGGAAAATGTTTTTTACTTGTTAGATAAGAAAGTATTAGTATATATGCAATAATAATACATTTCAGGAAGGATTCTGAACAAACAAAGCAGATTGAAGAGCTTCAGAAGCAGCACGAGAGATGAAAAGGAACACCTTCTAGTTATATATAAAATAAATAATTAAATGGGTCAAAAGTTGATGAAAAGTCATTTTCAATACAAAATTTTTCCAACATATAACACATACATGGTACATGTAATTCACAAATTTATAGCTTCGAAAAATGTTTGGGCTATTGCACGTTGAAAAAAGAAGCTAAAATGAGATGAACCCCCAAAAAGATCATGATTAAAGTTGTAAACTAAATTTAAACTACCGAACAAGTAAATAGCACCAGAAAATACATTATATACGGACTATTTTTAGTTAATGATTTATACCATAACTATGAATATTATTTAGTTTCTTAAAATTGATTTTATTTAGAAGTATGAATCATCGTAGACTCCTACACTAACAACCTTAATCAATAATTACTTAACAATCATCTTCACTTATGAAATATTTGAATTTATACAAAATAGCCATGTTACATATTCCTATAATTAATACAAAACAGACATGAAGAATTTATTGAAAAGCAAACATATAGGTAGTCCACAGTTACCTGTTTTCTGAAAGATCTAAGCGGCTTCTGGTCGTCTCTTGATCTTGGCAACTCTTATTGCCACTTGAACGTATATGTTGTCAATGGCAACCTCGGCAAACCTGTAAAGTTGGTCTCTCCACCGCTTATTGAGGAACAAAACTCCAATAACACCACAAAAACCTGTTGCAAAACCACATATCATGTGCAAGTGACTAGACCACCATACCTTTTTTCTTGTTCGTGTGGTTGGTTGTAAAACCACGTCATGGATGGAGCATTTAATTGGTAGTGGTTTACCACAGAGATGTTCATTACCAGAAAACGATATATCCAGGAAACTCTGGATTTGAGTTCCAATCGGAATTTGTCCTGACAAGTTGTTGTATGACAAATTCAAAACGCCCAAAGAGTTCAAAAGAACAATGCTTGGAGGGATTATCCCTGTCAGATTGTTTTCAGTTAAATCAAGAGACTCTAAGTTCCTTATGTTTCCAATATTATTTGGAATAATTCCACTGAGATGATTATAAGACAAATTGAGACTCACCAACCGAGTAAGTCTCGTTAGCTCTTCTGGTATCTCTCCATCTAGTTCATTGCTTGAAAGGTCCATTGTAACCACAAGTTGCAATATCCTTTTTGAAAATCTAAATGCACGACCTTTCAAAACCTGAACCAAGTTTTCTTCAGAATATAAGTAATGACGACAGTAGTCAGCTTCTGCCATCCCTGACAGCTCTCCAACACAACGAGGGATGGTTCCCTGTAAACTGTTGCGTGCAACATCCAAGATTTGAAGACATGGATTTTTGCACAAAGATGGAGGAATTATACCGGTGAAGTTATTATTATGTAGCCTCAAAACCATTAGTTCTGTAAGTTGTGCAATCGATTCAGGTATCTTTCCAGATAATTCATTGTCACCCAAATCTAAGATCCATAAATGCTGCAAATTCCCTAACTCTTGAGGCAACTCTCCAGTGAAGTTATTATCATTCAAATGTAACCATGACAACAATGAATTACGACCGATAGATTTTGGAATGACACCAGATAAACCATTTGAGCTAAATATCATTGCACGCAATCTTTGCAGATTCTCTAAACAGTTTGGAATCTCTCCAGTCAGCCTATTTTCAGAGAGATCAAGAACTTCCAAAGCTGTCCTTTTACACAACGACATTGGAATTGGCCCGTTAAAAGAGTTATTCTGCAAAAGTAGTGATCCTCTATATTCATCTTGAGACCCATTGAACGGGTGCCCAAGAGGAAGATTTGTTAAAGGCCCACTGAGTTGGTTGTGGGAGAGATCTAAGTGAGGAATGACGGGCATCGTCTGCAACCATGTGGGCAGTGGTCCCATAATGCCGGTATTGGACAACATTAACATCTTAAGTGTCTTTTGTGTTTGAATCCATTGAGGAAATTTTGAGATATTGCAAGAACCAAGTCGAACGATTCTCAACTGGAACGGAGGTATCCACTCACATGATACATTGAACGCCAACTTACTATTAGAACTTATATCCAAGTACTTCAACATCCAGAGGTTAGCAAAATGATGTTCAAAAACTACTCCTTCCAAATAATTGGTAGACACATTTAGAAAGTTTATTCTTCCAAGTTGCCCAATTGAGACCGGTATAGTACCGCTTAACTCGTTTGAAGATAGATCTAGTACCTCTAATGTTCTTAATCTCCCAAGAGATTCAGGGATCAAATTTGTCAATCTGTTTGACGAGAGATCCAAGACTTTTAAATTGTTGAGTAAATTTAGGGATTCTGGAATCGAACCATTCAATTCGTTATGGTCTAAGTACACTACTTCCAAAGCATATTGAGAACATTTAGATGTATTTGTTGATGGGCCAATAAATTCTTCACCTAAATAATTTTGTGACACACTCAAATATTTCACGTGACAATGTCTCCATATACCAACATGCTCGATATGCGTAAATTTATTCCAAGAAATGTCAAGCTTTAGAAGTTTAGGCATGAAAGGAATTGACAAATTCAAAAAGTTCTCGTAAAGCTCAAGCACTCTTAAGGAACTCATGTTTGTTAGAAGTGACGGGAATTTGCCTTCAATCGAGTTTCGACTAAGATCCAAGTGTTGGATGTTAGAAATGGTTGTGAAATTTACATATCTAGGTGATAAATTCGTATTAGTAATCCCACAATTTGACAAATGCAATTCAGATAAAGACGGGATCATGTTTAGCAAATATGAAAGATTCCATTCAAGACTAAGATCAATGTTTGAAAGATCAGCGAATGATAGGGAAGTCATATTTTGAAGAAAGCCAGGCGGTTGATCACGAAAAAAGTTCTTACTAAGGTCCAAGCGTTGGATGTTGGGAAGCGTTCTACTTGAATTAAGGTGTGGACCAAGATGAACATTAGTAAGACTACAATGACTCAAACTTACATTTACTAATAAGGGAATCATGTAAAATACCATGTCGACATTTTGTGCTCGTCTAAGATCGGTCCCACTCAAGTCAAGATGCTTGAGAAGTGAAAGGCCAAAAAGCCATGCCATGTCGTCTGCTATGAGATCTTGGTTTGGAGAACGGAGATCAAGAACCTCCAAATTTGAAAGATTTCCCATGTGAGGGGGGATAACACCATTGAAACCAGCATTAGAGAGATTGAGGTAACTTAGATTTTTAAAGGATCCAATGAACTCAGGGATCGGGCTTCCTTGAAAATCATTACCACTTAAATCCAAATATTTTAGATGCCTCAACTCTCCCAAACAAGAGTCCACCTCATCACCAACTAAGTAATAGTCTTCACCAAATGGGTAGTAGTTTTTACTATCCAAGGAATTTGCATTAACCGCGTAAGCCGACTCCGGAAAATAATAAGAATTCCATATATTAAATCCCGTGAGACGAAGGCTGACAACGCTTCCCGTGGCAACATCACATTCGACTCCTTTCCACTCACAACAATCAATCCCGACCCACGATGACAACATTCCGAATTCATCTTTGACACTTTGTTTGAACTTAAGAAGAGATAGTCTCTCTTGTTCTGAACAAACAAACGTACCTTGAGCACGCAAACACGTATGCATGGTGGCAGTTAAAAGAATACATACTAGAACATGATGGAATCCCATTTAAAAGCCACAAAGAAATTAAAATGGGTTTATTATGACAAACAAACTAGTGCATTAATCTGTTATGTAAATGAACTATAAATAATTGCCTATGGAAGACTTGGAAGTCAACCATGCAAGACTTGAAAGTCTACTATGACCATTTGATATAATAAACAAAACTTACATAAACTTATTTTGGGCTACTTTTTCTCTCTCTGCCGCCCGTGTAAAAAGAAATCCCTCTATTATTAACTTTTGCACCGAATTATTAGTTTGCATAGACGAATGGAAGTCTTGAAAGTAGATTTTGGCTCTGTGTCAATGAAGAACTTTGATTTTGATTTGATAACGTTTATGAAAATATATGCTGCTGTTGAATTTTAAGAAGTTGATCTCTAAACCCTGTTGGTTTTTTGTGCTTTTCAGTTGTAATTTGTTATCTTCGTAATGGAGTTTATGAAGTCCCTTGCGCTAGTGAATTAATAATAATATAAGATATCAAGATCAAGGGTGTCCAAATGGTCAACTAGACCCGACCTAAACGCGAATCCGATCATACTTGTTGAGTTGAGTGCATTCAGGTATTATGTTGGTGTCGGCGTTTTTAAGTCGGCCCAACCAACCCAATTCTTTATGAGGTCAGATATCAAATTAGGATTCTTTACCTTTATCGGGTTTCGGCTTGATCCGATTGACGTTCAAACATTTTGTCCTTTCAAAATGTAAGGTATTTTTACCATTAAATTAATTAGTTAACACCTTAATAACTATAAATGATTAAAATAAAATCAATTAACAATTATATGTATTAAATCAAAACTCATAAACTTTAATATATTACCATATACATTTTATAAACTAGAAATCATAGAATGGAAAAATAATATGTTAAAATTTAGCTATTAAAAGTTTATATATGATTAATTTTTATTTACCAAAAAATTCCAACTTAGGTTTAACCCAATGAGTCAACCTGACAAAACCGAAACCCGACCAACCCGATTCCTTATCGGGCTGAGTTTGGTTATGATTTTTTTACTTTAAATCTGACGAGCTTGACCTGATAAGAACCCTATTCCACGACGCGATGGACACTCCTAATCAACGCGTCACTCCTAATCAAGAATTACTAGAAGTATTTTCTTTCGGAAAGTGCACTGTCCTATTTACAAAAATTTCCACTAGTTTACGATTACGTAGTTCTATTTTATAACATTTCCACACCATCCTACACATAAATTCCTATTTTCCACTATACTCAAGAATCTAAATAAACAACATTATAACGTCCAAAATCATAAAAAAGAAAAAGAAAAAAGAAAAGAAAACGTCTCTGGCATCCACCAAATTATTGTGGAAAATAAGAAAAGAATATCACAGTACTTTTCTCGTTTGAGAAAACTTTGTGGAAGTTGGGTGTGTTTATTTTGACCAAATTATTGTGGAAAAGAAAGAAAAGATTACTTTGTCGTTAGAGAAAACTATGTGGAAGTCGGGTATTTTATTTGAACGATAGAAATTCATTAAGAAATAGAAACAAAATGAGCGTGTCAAAAGGATCCAATAACGATAGGGATGAGCACAAACCGATACTCAGTTGGTAGTACCGAGTTATCCCGACTCCCAAAACCAGCAACTGAGTCCCACAGGTTGGTACCGGTTTGGTAAAAGCCGGTTCGGTTCGGTATTCGCTTGAGTTTGGTTATCATGGTACTCGTCTAGTACCAAACCGCTACCAAATTGGCAGTACTAAGTTTCCCGGCTCCAAAACTGGTTCCCGAGTCCCTTAGTTCGGTATTACCGGTCTGTTCCAGTATTCAGTCCTGATTGCTCATTCTTATGTAATGGTTGAAACATATTCGCTCATCTAGGTTTGACGGAGTAACACATGTTAGGAATATTATTATTAATATTCATATAAGATTTGATATGTCAAAACTATTAAACTACAAGGACCTAAGTCGATGATATGAAGTTCAAGATTCAAATAAAGATTTAGGAGATAATCATTAATGTAAAAAGATATAGTATATCTTTATTAGTTTAAAAGATTTAGTTATTATCTTTTCCTTGTAAAGTCTTAGGTTTTCTAGTATATAAAGAAACATAATGACATAGAATTAGATGTTCTTGGAACCCACGTTTTAACGTGTTTTGTGTGTAAAACCTAAGCCTCAAGATCGTTTGATCCTGTTTAACGAAGAACCGTTCTATGTATTTATATATAGAATTGAGGCTTTTAATGATGAAAACTTGTTTAGCTATACATATATGTTCAACTAATTCCGCAATTTTATGTTTTGTATATGCTTATTCCAGATAAGAACTAACTATTCTTGAGCCTAAAGATCTACGTTTATGAAGAGTTATTCGATCTTCATAATTGGTATCAGAGCACGGTGGCTCAGATCTGGAATGAAACAAGGATATATCGGTGATCACATTAAGATATTACGGTACTTTTATTAAACTCATGTTATTGCTTAATCGCAATCGATCTTGCTAAAGATTTACTTCAAGAATGGGCGGTGCAGCAATTTTACTATCAAACAAATCAAGGAATAAAAGAGAAAATATTTTTGTTTACATATAAACCCTCTTTCTCTTGATTTTACTCCCTCCGTCGTCAAAATTCCTCCACATTACCATGGAATGACACATGTCAAAATTCCTCTTTACACACCCATAGAATCACCGGTTCCCTTTCAGCGGATCAGTTTCAATTAAATTCAATCACTTCTCCCACTTACAAAGGAAAGAGTAATTATTCCAACAGTGCTGGGAATAAATCGAATGCCTCGAAGAACAAATCGGCAGTGAGATTTGAGATCGGTAGTTCTTCTGGTGGCAAATTGAAAGCTTCTAGTTCTAATTCGAGGATAAATGCTTTTGCTTACAAATACCCTCAGGTGAGTCAAGTTGTAGATGAATCAAAACCTATTGTTTTGGTTAACTCCAAAGAATCAAAGATTATTGCTTACATAGATCAAACCGCAGTACTACTGATGCTCCCAAATAATTCTAAGTTACTACTGCTAATCGATTTTACTACTGGTATCTCATGTTCGATTTACTACTGATCAATTTAGTACTGATCAGTAGCAATTAGTGCAAAAATATATCAAAATTCCTACTGATCCGACAGGTTACTACTGATCTTCGCTGTTTACTACTGATCCATATTAAATACTACTGATCAGTAGTAAATTAAGAAAAATACTACTGATCAGTAACAAACCGAAATTTTTACCAAGAATCAGTAGTATACATATTACTACTGCTGCGTTGACTGATCAGTATTACACAGTTCTGAAGAAATTTTCTTTACTGATTTCTTTATTTGAACGATACATCATATTTTGGAAAGCATGACACACACCATGTTCATTCCATACCACAGTTTATTGATCGTATCTGATAATAATGTGAAACGAATCACATTATTCACACACACAGGTTGAAGGCATGATGAAGATAAAGGAAAATTTTATTTGTTACATATTTGATCTTTATCAATTGATTACAGAAGATAATTAATTATATTTTATTTGAAGAAGAAGTGGAAAGTCTTACTACATAAGATGTTATGTATTGTTGTAACTGCAATTCAACCGAATCTTAACGAAAAGATCTGTTGAAGACTAAGATAAGCAAGTCCCTCATACAAGATATGACGTTGCTGATTACTATATTTAGATGGAATGTGATGCATAGTTTGAGTTTCTACTTCAACTTCAAATAGAAGATAGTTGGTTTTCAATGTAATTAATATAGCCTTGAAGAACACAAGAATGATATCACACTTTTAGGGGAAGAAAAAGTGTTGATCATTCAAGGGGAAGTTCAATTTTCTCGGATTGATTTGATTATGTCAAAAAGGGGAAGAGACTTGAAGATTCCTAGCTAATTCTACAAGTTTTGTCAAATCAAATAGGGGAAGATTGTTAGGAATATTATTATTAATATTCATATAAGATTTGATATGTCAAAACTATTAAACTACAAGGACCTAAGTCGATGATATGAAGTTCAAGATTCAAATAAAGATTTAGGAGATAATCATTAATGTAAAAAGATATAGTATATCTTTATTAGTTTAAAAGATTTAGTTATTATCTTTTCCTTGTAAAGTCTTAGGTTTTCTAGTATATAAAGAAACCTAATGACATAGAATTAGATGTTCTTGGAACCCACGTTTTAACGTGTTTTGTGTGTAAAACCTAAGCCTTAAGATCGTTTGATCCTGTTTAACGAAGAACCGTTCTATGTATTTATATATAGAATTGAGGCTTTTAATGATGAAAACTTGTTTAGCTATACATATATGTTCAACTAATTCCGCAATTTTATGTTTTGTATATGCTTATTCCAGATAAGAACTAACTATTCTTGAGCCTAAAGATCTACGTTTATGAAGAGTTATTCGATCTTCACAACACATACCAAATATATTAATGATAACTTACAATATAGTTATATATTTCATATAACTAATCTTTTAATAATGAATGGGGATCGATCAATAACTAAAAAGAGTTTAAAAAAATGATGTAATTATAGAAGCATACAATTGGTAATTTGTAGAGCCTTTATTTGAACACGCAATCAAATAGACCTGTTAAAAGGGCATTTGGTGACCAAATGTGTTACGCCATCCGTTTAACGAGCGGTAAACAGCTACACCCCAAATGGCTACACCTGTCTTTTAAAAAATCTAAAAAATTTAAATTATACTCATTTTATCTATAAATTAAATACCCACATCCTACACCCATTTAACCCAAATCATTAACTCTCTCAGTCAAACATATGTTTTTATATACACTTTTATGCACATTGTCTAACCCAAACAACTATTTCTTGAATCAAATGCGTGCGTTTCAATGTGTGTTTATGTCATTAGCTTCTTCTAGTTCCGCTACACCATCATCTACTTCCGCTCATTTAGTACACCGTTTACAAATCCAGGACCCCTCGACTTTGTATGAATTTCTGCTACATATGTTATTCACGTTGTTTGCAAAAAATTCTTTTGTCCCTCTAACTTTTTTTAATTACATGGATAGTCCTTAAATGTGAAACTTATAACATCAATGGTCCCTGATTATGAAATTGGTGACCTCCCTAGTTTTCGAATTTGAAACGCCAACACCCCCTAACTTTTTAACCTTGTAACACCTAGGGCTGTAAATGAGCCGAGCCGAGCTCGAGCTCGACTAGGTTCGAGCTCGGCTCGTTTAATTTTACCGAGCTCGAACTCGAGCTCGGCTCGTTTCGAGCTTTATGTGTAAAGCTCGAGCTCGGTTCGGTTAGGTTTTTTCAAGCTCGGGCTTGGCTCGATTAAGCTCATTTAAGCTTCCATATATACGAAATATATAATTCTTTAATTAATCCTAATATTTAATATATGATGTAAATCTTTTTTTTATATATATTATTTTATATATGTATATGTATAATATATATATACACATAATCAGATAAATACGTAATATGTATTTATATTTTTTTTATAATAATTAACTATTTTAGCTCGTTTAGGCTCGCGAGCCTAAATGAGCTCTTAGTATGAAGCTCGGGCTCGGGCTCGTTTATTAAACGAGCTCTAAGTTAAGCTCGAGCTCGGCTCGAACTCGTTTAACTCGAGTTTTTATCGATCTTTTAACGAGCCGAGCTCGAGTAGCTCACGAACAGCTCGGCTCACTTACACCTCTAGTAACACCAATGATCCATATATTACATCAACAATACCTAACTTTGAAATTTGTAACAAGTTTCAAAATTAGGAACTACCAGTACGATAGAAAAGTTCAGAGATGAAATCAAAACTTCATAAAAACCAAATGCTCAATTTATGTAATTAACTAATTTTTTAGCTAAAAGGTGAACCGTTTGAACAAGTTAAAAGTTGCACAAAGTTTATCTTTATAGCTTACAACCTCCTAAACTGTTCTATTCAAATATTTATATTTTTATTGTAATCACGGGTACCCAAGGTGTTGCTCAGACCCATGAAATTTCCAGGCGAAGTGTAGATTTTCATAAATTTTTGTTTTTAAAGCATGTGATATGGCATGTTAAAGACATGTGAAACATGATTTGGTGTTGCCAAATGGGCCAAAGGATTGTCGCCAAACCTTTGCGCCAAAGGATTGACGCCTTTGGCTTAACACCCGGTTAAATATGTGTGTGTGTTTTTTTTAGTTGCAATTGGTTTGAAGTTTTTTTTTTTTGATCCCAAATGAATATTATAAGAATGTTACAGGAGGAAGTTTAACTTTGAGGTAAGTGTTAAAACCATCTTATATGGTCATTTTGGCTTTACCACCTCTTTCAGTGCTCTTATCGTATACACGTCATTGAGTGAATCAAGTGTGAATGAGCTTATTTTATCTCTTATCGGCCGATTCAGTTTATTTATCAGACCTGCACAAGGCACGTTATAAATCTGGTTATGTCTTTACCTTATGGAATATGATAATATCTTAGAGGTGTTGTAAAGAGACTTGTAACAACCTGAAATTTTGTATCGAATAAATTATGGGAAAAATATGATAAATAAGGATAAATCATTTAAAATACGTGGGATTTGGTTTCATGTCAATCGGACATCGTTTGCTATGTGAAATCCATCGTTTAAGCCGAAACAAAGATTGCTGGAAAAGTTCACGCCCGAGTTCACGGCGGGAACTAGTTCACGACTGAGTTCACGGCGCGAACTTTAGTTCACGACCGTGAACTATCGACAGAGATTTTTGGGTTCTGATGCGAGGAGTTCACGCCTGAGTTCATGGCGCGAACTTTCGCTAAAACTGAATAAAAGCGGAATTTCAGCCATTTATGCTCATTTTTCACCCTCACTCTCTCTCTCTCTAGAAAGTTTATGCATATTTTTAGTGGAAAGAGTGCTTTGGAGCCGATTTTGACCTCAGATCTTGTGTAGGAACACTCCTAATGGCTGATTCAAGGTATATCTTAATCTCTTAACTTGTTTTTAGTGTAGATTTGGGAAGATTGATTTGGGTTATAAACCCTAACTTTTGGGGTTTTCTTGAATGATGAAATAAAGTGTGTAGAACTCTTATTTATGATGTTTAGACATGGAGGAACATGTTTTTAACTTAGATCTATACTAGTTAAGAGCTAGGATTTCAAGAATGTCACCAAATTTGGGGGAAATGGTGATATTGGTATCTTGTCAAGAATATTGACTAAGTATGTTAATGGAGGGTGTAAAACACCCATGAAAAGTATATGGACCTTGTGTTCATGTTGGATTTGTGAATTGTTGGGTTAACCTTAACTTAGGGTTTTGAGATTTCCACCAAGTTTGGGGAACTTGGTGGTTAAGGGTATTATGATGATTTAAATGGTGTCTAGTTATAGATGATAACTAGAAATATGTTGAGTGTGTTGATAGGTTGCAAGAACCTAAAAGTTGAAGATATTCCAAAGGTGGGAGCAAGGATTCGTGTTGATAAACACGATTTGGATTTAGCTTGGCTAGGTGAGTACATGAGACTTTTACTGAGTACATAACAAATGATTTTGAAAACTATGATGTTTTATGAGTCTTTATTAGTAAATGTTTTAATAAAGATATGATTAAAAAGGTAAGAAGATGCAAGTGATAGACTATTTAAGTATGTCTAAATGATAAATGATTTTGAAAGAGATTATGATAATGAAAAGTAATTAATAACTCTTTATTAATATGATGTTCGGTTAAGAGTAATGATTAAGAAAGTATGATATTTGGTTTATTAACAATATGTATTAATAAAGCTAATAATAATGATTTTTAAGTAACGAATATTGATTAGTATATTATACTAATAAAGGTAGTGATTGAATTGCTAAGAGAATAGGTATAAAGTGACTAGTAATAAATATGCATTCTAGTCAAAGAGAAGTTAAAGTAATATAATTTTGATAAATGATAAATATGTTTTATTTAATAAAGGACTTGGTAAAGTCAATATTGAAATTGAATAGGAAACGAAAATAATATGATAATTAGAATAGATGTATTCTAATTTATGTTTGAGTATGTATTATTGGGGCATAGACCCGTATTTGATGATTTCAATATGTATTGAGAAAAGGATCTGGATCATAGTTAACCCACACAAGTTGGGGGAGTTAGTGACACCTACTTGGAGCGGTACCACCCTGCGCAAGAGTAGCCTATCGAGAAATAGACAACCCGGAAAACGGGGGAGTTTTAGTTAACCCGGAAATCGGGGGAGTTTCAGTTAACCCGGAAACGGGGGAGTTTACCTAGATAACCCACATCGGGGGAATTTGCTTCAGAGAGATCCGTAGCGTATGTGATAAAGATTGTGTAAGCTCATGTTAGCTTACAAGTATGTGATTTTAATTTGAGTAAGCTTATGGTTAGCTTGCTAGTGTATATGTATGAAAATGATAAGAACATGATTTAATAAGTAATAAATGAATAAAGAAAAGTAATGAATATGATTTTTATAATATTTGAGAATGAGTTGAAAACTCATGTATCTCACGAGACTATTTTGTCTCACATACTACTTTGTTTTTGGCTATGTACTCAGGTTCGAGATTAAAGGATTAGAAGGTCGCGATAGAGGTGGCCTAGAGATGTTTAGCTCGGGAGCTTATAAGTAGATCCCGTTATCCTATGGTTATGATATTATCTTTGTAACACCGTGTTTTATAACTCTGATAATTTTTAAAATTTTTTTTTGTTAAACCGTATTTTTGGATATTGGACTTTGTAATATCTTTATTTAAAAATATGATTTAAAAATGTGTATTAAAAATTGAGGTGTTACAAGACTCTAGTTAATTATGTATATTAACAAGTCCAAAAAACTAATTTATAATCTTAAAAGCCAAAAAAACCTACAAGATGCACTTTGGTTTTTTTTTTTATTTAATTTAGGATTTGGGCCAACCTTTGAGTTTGAACTATTGACTAGTACTTGAGTGTTTTTTAAGATTGTTTTGTGTTATTTGATAGGTTTTTAACTTGGTAATAGCACCATAATAACAAAAATAAATTTTTTACCCTAAGAAATAAAATTTGAATAGTGATACGTGTTACTGCGTCCTCTATATTAAATCCGCCCGTGTCACCGTGTGTATACCACTTATATTATATCTAGTGTGAATGTTTGTTATAGGTTTCTAAGTTGAGCTAATTTGCGTTGCAACAATTACAAATTTTTAATGTATATAATAACTTTTTAATAATTAACAAAAATCAAATTTTAAAATAATTCTCAAAAGGTTGCCCGTACGAAAATAGTGGACGCGATTTTAATTGTAGAATATCTGGAGCAAGTTAAAGCTGAGTTGTGTTCTGTATTCCGGTGACGATCAAATCAGATCCGATTCTTTCTAGTCCCCAGGTGTCTTGATTCTTTTAAATCGATCGGATCTCCTCACCAAAGGTGAAGTTTAAATCGAGCATGGTGAGAGGTTTTATAATTCTCCAATTACATAGAATTAGGGTTTCAATGATCAATATCTTGCATCTATTAAATAACATAGTAAATAATTTGGTACTTCTTTTATCAATTTCCACCAAATGAGACTCTTGTTTGAAACATTGCTCGTTCTCAATTCATTAGATTAGAATGGAATGCAAGATAAAATATAGAAACAATTGATTAACTGAAGGGAGTTATGTGTTCATAATTAAACTTCAAATATATTGCAATGAATCGTATTTTGTAGAAATGATAAGCTACAAAGTAATTTTGAGTAGCAACTTAGGGAAATGAAGGGTGATTTTTGTAGAATAATTTAAGGTGGTTTGTTTTGTTGATTGCAGATTCATTTTGTTCTGTTAATAAGCCGACAAGGAAAAGTTAGGTTAACAAAATGGTATTCACCTTACTCCCAGAAAGAAAAGAAGTAAGGTAATGTTCTTACTGCTCCTCTACAATTATGGCCTCATTATCCAATCATTGTAAACCCTACTTTTCAAGTGTTTTATACCAAAATTGCTTTAGATTTTATACAACTTTTTCCATTTCAGAAGATATAAAACCTTTGATATGCATTTTCATTACTAAAATTTGTTTTTTTATTGGTGTGAAGGTAATACGAGAGCTGAGTGGGATGATTCTAACACGAGGCCCCAAGCTTTGTAATTTTGTTGAGTGGAAGGGATTTAAAGTTGTTTACAAAAGGTATATCCACATTTATCTATTTCCTTTTATTTCATTCCATTTACTTATGTATAAAGGTCCTATTTTATCTCAAAACGGGTCAAACATTTTTGTTTTACCTTATAGTCCAATGGGCTGAAAGCGGCCTAAAGTTTATTGTTAAATACATACAACCTCCTAAATCATTTTAGGGAAAATATAAAACAAATATATTAATTTAGGCGGTGGTCCGTTTTGGTAATTATAACTTTTTAATGGTCCATTTTGGTAACTACAAGTGTTTAGTCAGTTATGTTTGTTGGTAATTAAAGTTGTTTCTCGTCCTTATGTAGTAATTAAAAGAAGTTTTTGAGCCATGGTTATTATCTTTTTATGTTTTTAAACATTATAATTACCAAAATTGGCAGGGTAAACCCTTATAATTACCAAAACGGACCACCAAATAGAGTATATTG
This sequence comes from Calendula officinalis, assembly GCA_963853835.1. Classification (NCBI taxonomy): domain Eukaryota; kingdom Viridiplantae; phylum Streptophyta; class Magnoliopsida; order Asterales; family Asteraceae; genus Calendula; species Calendula officinalis. Next base: position 10,316,619 of record OY970821.1, on the reverse strand, counting down.
TCTTTTATGACACCAGCCATCATTTTATTCATATTATTGTAATAATACCGTTTTTATAATCATAACTAACACATTAATTATCAATTTAAAATTAAAAATGAACAAAATTAGTGTTTGCGGGTCAACACAACCATAGAGATATACTATTTGTTTCCCAACCGACCATCTTGCCACCTGCAGCTTTTTGTTTTTATTTTTATCTCAATTTTCTGTACAACAATTTCATGTAGTTACATTTGACAATACCAGATATGCCAGCCTGTACTTTTGTATGTGTGTAAATCAAGAAGACAACGAATTAGAGATCCTTGAAATTATTCAATATTTTGTCGAGACTCTTGATCGTTATTTTGGAAGCGTAAGCCATCTAAACCTTAAATAAAGAAATATCATAATTACATTTTTTTCTTAAACTTAAAAATTAATTTTGTTTCTTAATGTCTGTTTGCCAGGTTTGTGAGCTAGACTTGATCTTCCATTTTAACAAGGTATATTCTTTTACCCCTCAATATCAATATGTGCAACTTTGTAATTGACTTTTGCAATTAAATTAAATTATTCTAATTCAGTCGACATTATTCTGTTACATTTATTATTTTTCTAGTTTTGTCTGATTGTTGTCAATTTATTAATTGTGTTGCAGGCTTATTATATATTGGATGAGATTTTATTAGCTGGTGAACTCCAAGAATCAAGCAAGAAGGCTGTTCACCGTTTAATAGATGCACAAGTAAGAATTATAATTTGTTCATATACAGATGTGGTAATTATGACCCGTTTATTTATGAATTAATTTTTTTTATATATAATGATTATTTTGGGTGACAGGATTCTTTAGTGGAGGCTGCAAAAGAAGAAAAGAGCACCGTTAGCTATATCATTTCCCAGGTAGCAAATTGAACATTTCATGTAGAAACAATTTCACCATTTCTGATATGTAATTATCATCAACCATAAACTTGACAACCATAAATTGTATCTTAGGTTTTCTTTTGTATTTATTAAATGGGTGAAAATATTACTACCTCCGTATCAAAATAAGTGATACACTTCTTGAAACACGGTTTTTGAGGCAAAAATTAAAAAGTAGTTTAAAATAAAGTGGATAGTTAGTGGAGAATGGGTCCACTTTTTTTTAAATAAAGTGATATTAATGATGTTTAAAAGTAAGGGTAAAACGGTAATTTTATTAAAGTAGATAGTTATTAGAGAAACGGTCCCACTTTTTTACCGGATAAGATAAATTTTGGAAGTGTATCACTTATTTTGTTCCACCCCTAAGTAGAAAGTGTATCACTTATTTTGATACAGAGGTAGTATATGATTTAGATTCCAGTAATTCTAGATGCAACACCATACTCCAGAAAATGAAGATCAATAGTATTAGAGCCACACTTCTTGTGTTGAGATTTAGTGGAGGCTTATTGATATACATGAATATTATATTGAATGGGTTTATCTTAATTTCATGGAGATAAAGTCAAGTTCAAATTCTAGGATAGAATTAAATATTTAAAAGTTGGCAGATAACCTTGGTTGGCCAAATCGGTAGTTTAGGATTTATATTATTAATCCTATTTCTCTCTAATATATAGAGATCTCGTGTAATTGTAATCGTAGCACCTAAATAATAAAAAGCAATCTCTAGTTCGACCGTGGACGTAGCTTTGATCACACTGATCAAAGTGAACCACCTAAAATACTTGTGTTCTTATATTGTTCTTAATTTTCGTATCGTTATTTGCTTGTGTTGAAAAGTATTATTGTTGCATACGATCTGCGTTTTGCATCCTTACAATTGGTATCAGAGCTACGTTAAAGCAATGACGGAAGACGGAAAGATTAAGATCGACAAGTTTGATGGCAGCGACTTCGGTTTCTGGAAGATGCAGATTGAGGATTATCTGTATCAGAAAAACTACATCTACCATTATCGGAGACGAAACCCGCGGCGATGAAGGATGAAAATTGGGAACTGATGGATAGACAGGCTCTTGGTGTGGTCAGATTATCGTTGGCGAAGAATGTCGCGTACAATATCGTCAACGAGAGAACCACGTTTGGATTAATCAAGACGTTGTCCAACATGTACGAAAAACCTTCGGCTTCAAATAAGGTTTTCTTAATTCGACAGTTGGTGAATACAAAGATGAAGGAAGGGGTATGTGTTACAGATCATGTAAACGAGTTTAATTCGATACTATCAAGGTTAGTATCAGTTGATATTAAATTCGAAGATGAGGTACAAGCTCTTTTACTTTTATCTTCTTTACCTGAAAGTTGGTCCGGCACAGTTACGGCGGTAAGTAGTTCTTGTGGAACTACTAAACTTACTTTTGAAGGGATTCGAGATTTGATACTCGGGGAAGATATTCGTAGGAGGAACTTCGGGGAATCATCGAGTTCTTTGTTAAGTGCTGAGGGCGGGGGTAGAAAGAATGACAGAAATCAAAATCAGAACAGAAACAGATCGAAGTCGAGGAAGAGAGGCCAGTCAAAGAACAGGAAAGATATTACTTGTTGGAACTGCAAACAGAATGGGCACTTCAGAAACCAGTGTACAGCTCCAAAAGCACAAACAGTGAATGTTGCTGCAGATGACTCTGGTGATGCTCTAGTTTGCAGTGTAGAGTGTTCGGTTGAATCCTGGATTATGGATTCTGGTGCATCGTTTCATGCCACTCCATGCAAGAAATTGATGCAGAAATTCAAGTCATATTCTGGTCAAGTACGATTAGCAGATGACAAGAGACTTGATATTGATGGCATTGGAGATGTAGTTCTCAAAACCCCCTTGGGTACAGATTGGACCCTGAAAAACGTGAGGTACATTCCCGGACTCAAGAAAATGTTAATTTCAGTTGGGCAGTTGGATGATGATGGGCATCACGTGGTTTTCGGGGATCAGCAATGGAAGGTCGTTAAAGGGCATATGGTTGTTGCCCGTGGTCATAAAAGAGGAACTTTATATATGGTAGAGGTACCGGCTGATGATGTGAATGCAGCTATTAGTGAAGATGTAGGCAAATCCACTTTAGGCAAATCCACTCTATGGCACCAAAGACTTGGGCATATGAGTGAAAAGGGTATGAAAGAAATGGTCTCTAAAGGCAAAATTCCAGATTTACAAAAGGTGACAGTTGGTTTCTGTGAACCATGTGTTCTTGGAAAACAAAGAAGGTTACATTTGTGAAAACTGGAAAATCACCGAAAGTTAAAAAATTAGAGCTTGTTCATACAGATGTGTACGGGCCTACATCAGTCGCATCGATAGGCGGATCACGGTACTATGTTACTTTTATTGACGATTCCGCTAGAAAGGTATGGGTTTATTTTCTTAAAAATAAGTCTGGTGTTTTTGTTACCTTTAAAAGATGGAAAGCTGCTGTTGAGAATGAAACTAACTTGCGGATTAAATGTTTAAAATCTGACAATGGTGGAGAATATAGTAGCAAGGAGTTTGTTGAGTTTTGTGCAGATAATGAAATTAGAATGATCAAAACAGTTCCAGAAACTCCTCAGCAGAATGGGATCGCCGAAAGAATGAACAGAACTCTGAATGAAAGGGCAAAGAGCATGAGGTTACATGCTGGACTGCCTAAGATGTTCTGGCAGATTCAGTAAATACAGCGGCGTATTTGATAAATCGTGGACCCTCCGTTCCCCTGGGATTCAATATTCCAGAAGAAGAATGGCAAGGCAAAAATGTCAATCTTTCACACTTGAAGGTATTTGGCTGTGATGCGTATGTTAAAATCAAAGATGCCGACAGAGACAAACTTGAGGCAAAATCAAAGAAGTGTGTTTTCATTGGCTACGGATCAGATGAGATGGGATATCGTTTCTGGGATGATCAAGCAAGAAAGGTCATCATAAGCAGAGATGTCACATTCAATGAAAATTCACTTTATAAAGATAAGTTTCTAACTGATTCTAAGACTGTAAAACAATCTAACAAAAAAAATCAAGTTTTGTTTGATGATAACTCAGATGATGATTTTGCAGATTCAAGTAAGCCTTCAGAAAATGGAGAGATTTCAGAAACTGGTCATGGTTTAGAAAGCAACGGGGGTCATGAAAATAATGGGAGCTTAGGTAATGATGAGAGCTCTAGCAACAGTGGGAGCTCATGCAATAGTGGGAACTCGGCAAATAGTGGGAACTCAAGTGATAGTGGGAGCTTAGATGACAATGATGAATCCACTTTAAGGAGATCCACTAGAAATAGAAGACCACCAGCTAGATACGTTCCATCAGCAAACTATCCACTGTTGACCGAAAATGGTGAACCAAAATCTTATTCGGAGGCCTTAAAAGTAAAAGAATTTGTAGAGTGGAAGAAGGCTATGACGGATGAGATGGTCTCACTTGAAAAGAACCATACGTGGTCCTTGGTTAAGTTACCAACGGGAAAGAAAGTATTACAAAATAAATGGGTGTTCAGGGTTAAAGACGAAGCAGATGGCAAAAAACGGTACAAGGCAAGATTGGTGGCAAAAGGGTTCCAACAGAAAAGAGGGGTTGATTATAATGGAATCTTCTCTCCAGTTGTGAAGATGACCACAATCAGATTAGTTTTGAGTATCGTTGCAGCAGAAGATTTACATCTAGAGCAACTAGATTTTAAAACAGCTTTTTTACATGGTGACCTTGATGAAGACATTTATATGGCACAACCAGAGGGTTTTCAGATTGTTGGTAAAGAAAACATGGTGTGCAAATTAAAGAAAAGCTTGTACGGCTTGAAACAAGCACCAAGGCAATGGTACTTGAAATTTGACAGTTTTATGCAGAGAAATGGTTACACAAGATGTGAAATGGATCACTGTTGTTACCTAAAGAAATTTGGATCCTCTTATATTATATTACTGTTATATGTTGATGACATGTTGATTGCAGGGTCAGACATGCATGAGATCAACAGATTGAAGAAACAATTATCTCAAAACTTTAAGATGAAAGATTTAGGTGTTGCAAGGCAGATACTAGGAATGAGCATTATCAGAAATAGAACCGAAGGTACTCTAAAACTTTCTCAAGAAAAGTATATCTTGAAAGTTCTAGATAAGTTCAGGATGAATGACGCCAGAGTCAGAAGCACACCTATGGCTACTCATTTGAAGTTGTATAAGAAACAATCACCTCATACGGATGAAGAAAAGGATGAAATGGCTAAAATTCCTTATGCTTCAGCAGTCGGCAGTTTAATGTATGCTATGGTTTGCACCAGGCCGGATATTGCTCATGCAGTGGGAGTTGTTAGCAGGTTTATGTCTAATCCTGGTAAAGAGCATTGGGAAGCAGTTAAGTGGTTGTTACGATACTTGAAGGGTACTTCTAACGTTGCACTTTGTTTCAGAAAGAAAGGTGTTATTTTAGAAGGATTTGTTGATGCAGATTTAGGTGGTTGTTCAGATTCAAGCAAGAGCACTACGGGTTTTGTGTTTACGGTTGGTGGAACAGCAATAAGTTGGATGTCTCGATTACAGAAAAGTGTTGCTCTTTCAACCACAGAAGCAGAGTATATGGCGATTACAGAAGCTAGTAAAGAGCTTATATGGTTTAAGAATTTTCTGTCAGAGTTGGGCATAGAACAAGATGAAAATGTTCTCTACTGTGATAATCAAAGTGCTGTTCATCTTGCTAAAAATCCAGTACTTCATAGTAGGACAAAGCACATTAAAATGAGATATCATTTTATCAGAGATTTGATAAGTGATGGAACGTTGTCTTTGAAAAAGATCCTTGGTACTAAGAATCCTGCAGATATGTTTACTAAGGTGGTGACAACAGATAAGCTAAAGCTTTGCGTAGCTTTAGCTGGTCTTCGAGTTAAGTGATGAATGAAGACGTCGAGCTAGAGATGGAGAAAAGAGATTATAGATATTACAAGTTTGGATGGCAGTTGAGTCAGTCAACCTCCAAGTGGGAGATTGTTGAGATTTAGTGGAGGCTTATTGATATACATGAATATTATATTGAATGGGTTTATCTTAATTTCATGGAGATAAAGTCAAGTTCAAATTCTAGGATAGAATTAAATATTCAAAAGTTGGCAGATAACCTTGGTTGGCCAAATCGGTAGTTTAGGATTTATATTATTAATCCTATTTCTCTCTGATATATAGAGATCTCGTGTAATTGTAATCAGTAGCACCTAAATAATAAAAAGCAATCTCTAGTTCGACCGCGGACGTAGCTTTGATCACACTGATCAAAGTGAACCACGTAAAATACTTGTGTTCTTATATTGTTCTTAATTTTCGTATCGTTATTTGCTTGTGTTGAAAAGTATTATTGTTGCATACGATCTACGTTTTGCATCCTTACATTTTGAAGATCATGGGACCCACTAAATACCCCTTACTAACAAAATACACCAGTAAAAACACCCCAAAATGTTTATCTCTCTTCGTGACTTACACCAAAGGGAGTCACTCACCTCACGGGCGGTGTGGTGCGCAGCTTAGCTGGCGCCAAAAAGCATGCTACATGTGCAAATTTGGTTTGGCGCACCCCATGCTGTAAGTACATCCGTATGAGGATTTACCAAAAATCAATATGGGATCAAAATCAATGTTTTAAAACTCGGGTTTTGAATCGAACTAGTTGATGCCTTGAAATGGTTGAGCCGTTAAATTGGATTACAATATTTTTAAGTATTTATCATAAGTTATAAAAGGTATATAAATAGCAAAAATAACCTAAAAAGTACACAATACACTTTATAACAAATCCAAAAGATTACAAAAAAAAAAAAAGATATTTTTCAGCAGAAATAAAGCAATATATATCCATTCTTTTCCCATAATTCTTGGATGTTTCAAAATCATTTAGCATTAAAAAAATAAAAATCCAACCCAACCTGGTTTTATAGGCCAAATTTGGTTAAAAATATGGCGGTTCAATCCAGCCTACTTATTGAGGGGGATAATAGAGACTACAAAAGAAAAAAAAAAACTTTTACCGACATAGTTACCGACATTATTACCGACATATTTGAAGCCAACGACGCTCATATGACATCAACCGGAGAGTCACTACTAAGAAGTCGCTGATTTAGTGACATTTGCCATCGTGTCTCTAATAGTAGAGATGCTTGTAGTGACGTTCATTAGAGCGACAAGGAAACATGATTCGCTATGGTTGTCGCTAAGATGTAACTCGTCGCTATATTTGTCACAATACTAGTCGCTGGTGAGAAAGTTTAAGTTGCTATTTGTTAACATGTCGCTACACAAGTCGCTGATGGTGACGCTCTCTCTAAAAGTCGTTATCCAAGTCGCTAAAGATGATGCTAATATTTGAAAGTCGATATCCACGTCTCTAAACATGTCACTATTTTTATCAAAAATAGCTATTCATGTCTATAAAAATGTTATTGTGCTTTATAAAAAGTCATTATCTATGTCCGGAAACATGACACTATTTTCAAAAAATAATCAACTCGCTTTTGACAACTCTATCCCTATTTATAAAAAAAAAAATATGAAAACATAGATCTAACAATTTTAAAAATTCTATTGTTAAAGCAAATATCTAAAAAACATTTAAAAAACATTGTATATAACATAAACTAATAGCACCTGAAATCTAATATTCAATTTCAAAAATATAAAGTTTTCAATATTCAACTAAAAGATTATTAACGAACTCGAATTACATCTAAAATTTGACGGGTAGCTTTTTCAATTTCATGCGCAACAGCTTTACTCACTTCTTGGGACACGATAGTCCTTAAGTTTAGCTCGAAAGACGTTTGCGATTCAACGACTTGATCTAACTTTCGTGATAGGTGCTTCTGTGTAGAACTTAGATTGTCCAACTCAGCTCGTAGAAGTGCTTGCTCAAGTTTTTGTTTCTTAACCGTCTCTCGTAGATCATCCAATTCATCATTAGGTACATCATGAACCGAAGGCTCATCCATATTGACATTTTGAAGCATATACTCATCAAGCACCGACGCGTAAGCCCTTCCATCTTTTATACCAACAAGTTCAACGCATCTTGAGTACGTATTACATACATTCCTGGACTCGGCATCAAGTGATTCTTCTCCACCAAATTTTTCCTTGTCTTGTTCCTGTATTTGAAAAAACATACATGAATAATAATTTATGTGGAAAAATAAATAACCCGATCAACCCAATCGAGTCAACCCAACAATCCCGAAACCCGACCAACTTTGACTCACGTTGAAAGGATTAGGTATTTGCTGAGAGGGTCCTTGAGAAAGTCGTTCCCCATGTGCAATCCATACATAATAATTAGGGACGAACCCGTATCGATATAGATCATACTTAGTGTCCTCATGACTTTTCCATTTCATGTTTTTGCACTTCTTACATGGGCATTTTATTGTGCCATCGGTAAAACCTCGTGAACGAACAAAATGATTTGCATGTTTGACAAACTCCTCGATTCCTTCATAAAATCACGAGTATCCATTTTATACATCCACTCACGACCAGATTTCATTGTTTCTACTGTTTATTAGTCACAAAGGGAAATTAATAGCTAGTTAAAAACTAAAAAAAGGTTCAAACGTTTTCCAGATTAACATTATTTTGACACCTACAAAGCCTTTGACTTGATGCAGAATAGTCAGTTTCGAGTGTTTAGGTAATAGTAATTAGGCAAAATAAAATAAAACTTGTGTAATTGTACCTTCTTTTTTATCTTTCCGCCGTGTGATTCACTGACTGAAGAATTATCTGAATCTGATTCTGCAAAATATCAATTGTGATTTAATATAAACTACAAAATTATTACTGGCCCATAGACAACAATTATTGAAAATGTAGTAAATTTCTGATAATGACAAAATCATAATCCATAAAAAATTTAAAAAATTGACAAACACAAACCACTAGATGATGATGATCCAGAACCACTACTGGAGCTACTTAGAACTACTATATTTACTTTTTCTGACAATTATATTATCTTTCTCTATATGTATTTTGATAAGTAGACAGCTTTAACCTATAAGATGTTGACACCTCATAGTTAGTTCCTACTACAATGTGTTCTTCACATACCTTATTAGTAGCTCACATACTTACCAATTAGCACATAATTAATTTTTGACATGCCAATTTCATCCTTCAAACCTCCTAACAACTAAATAAGCCCATGTTCTTCACTTATTTCTACCCTATTCAGCAGCTTTCTTATTTAGTCTCATATAAGTTTTACCATGTGGTCAAAGTTTGACCACATGCAACACAAAAGCTATATCAGTATAGTCCAAGCATGCAGAAGACGATAACTATCAGGCCACTCAACATGAAGGACTTTAGGGAAGCCAAAAGTCAGGTATTAAAATATTAGATTATTACTTCAATAATATAGATTTTTTTTAATAATTATAAATTCTTTTTGAAACAGGTTGCAGCGAGTTTTGCAGCTGAGAAGGTTGACCATAACCATAGAAACTTTCTAGCTCGAGTAGGTGACCATATATATAATAATATTAAAGCCTATCATAAACTGTTGGTCCAAACAAGTGCCTTATCATAAAGGTGAATTGAAGGCTGAAGCCAAATTAACTGTTTATGATGTTTAAGTTTTACCAATTGATCTGGTCTTTTAGAAATTCACAAATTAAAAACGATCAAGCTAGCTAGGGATCTCAAGAACAGAACACAAATCCGAAGGTAAAGCATTATTGAATTGATTTAGGTACAAAACCCTAGTCGAATGATTTCCAGAGCAGAGAAAGAGAAATACAATTTCAATTTCAATTTCAATTGTCAAGTAAGTAATGAGCTAACAAGTAATCAATCGCCTTTCGAGATCCGTATAGCTCAACAGATTAACAGATTACGAGTAGGAACTTACAGATGCGAGCGGATGAGATTACTAGCGGATGGTGATTTGAGATGATGATCGACCTGAATTTGATTTGGATTTAGCATTCTCTACGAGCTAATGGAGATTTAGATTTAGGACGTGAATTTGAGACTATGAGAGTACAGGCGTATTTGATGAACCTGAATTAAACTTTTCATTAACCCACGAACAAACCCCATTAACTTATTGAGATAAGTTACAAAATTAGCGATTTGTCTGTTTGAGCAAGTCACAAATTAGCAACTTGGTTGGTGTCTTTTTAAACAACTTACAATAGCGACTTAATTTATAAAGTATTGATTGGTGTCTTTTTAAACAACTTACAATAGCGACTTAATTTATAAAGTATTGAGCTAAGTCACAAAATTAGCGATTTGGTTAGAGACTTATTGAGCAAGTCACAAATTAACAACTTGGTTGGTGTTGGTGTCTTTCTAAGCAAGTTACAAATTTAGTGACTTGCTTAGTGTCTTTTTTAAGCAAGTCATAAATTAGTGACTTGTTTCTAAGTCACAAAATTAGCTACTTAGTTAGAGACTTGTTTGGACAAGTTATAAATTAGCGACATGATTTATGTCTTTTTAAGCACTAGCAACTTGGTTATTGTCCTTTTTAAGCAAGTCACAAAATTGTTGATTTGTTTTGTAACGTGTTTGACTTAAGTCACAAAATAAGTCACAAAATTGTTGATTTGTTTTGTAACTTGTTTGACTTAAGTACACAAAATTATGAACACAATTAGCAGCACAATTTCTGACTTTATGTATTTTATGTGACGTGGAAGATTTGATCATCTTTGTTGCAATTTGGTGACACCAAATTTTAACTGAAAATGTCACTAAATATATTATTTTTCTTTTCCTTTTTTGAGTGAAAGTGACATTAAAGAGAGAGCATGATATTCACCCATAATAACATTTAGTGTAAATTATAGAAATTGTCCCTATAGTATATTTGATTTTACGTTTTTGTCCTTAAACTAATTTCTTCGGGTTTTTTGTCCCTAAACTTTTTAGATTCCGGATTTTCGTCATTCCGTCCAATTTTGGCCGTTAACTAATCGCACATGCCAAACATGTGAGGGTATTTTTGTATCCTCCATTAATTAATGGTCAAAATTGGACGGAATTGCAAAAATCTATAATCTAAAAATGTTTAGGGAAAAAAAAACCAAAAAAAAAAAAAGTTTAGAAACAAAAATGCAGAATCCAGGACAATTTTTGTAACAAACTCTAACATTTAAGTCAAGTTGTCAAGTGTAATAAACTCTAACATTTAAGTCAAGTTGTCAAGTCAAGATGACCAAATATGTTTCCCCTTGACCTTCTCGGTGTGTCATGAACACCACTTCATAACTCAACTTCTTTTCATCAGCTTTCTTGTATTCGATGACACACAATCACCTTTCCTAGCATAAGAGTTCACAGAAACACTATATTTAATTAATGAGTTATTTGCAGTTTTTCCCCCTCTCTTCTAACTTTATTTGTAGCTAGTTTTCGGGTTGTTTGTCATTTTAGAGTTTAATTAATGAGATTCTCTAACATTCAGTTTTGTTTTTTTATGAAATTTCATTTTCTTCTCTCAATTAACGGAATTTATGTTTGATTGAAAAGTCACTTTTATTATCGGTATTTTTCGAATTAACGATAATTAGAATAATTGTTCCTTTTATTCTTGTGAATCAAACATGTTCGGTTTGTCTTTATCTGGTTGTTAGTCATGTCAATTTGTATTGAGGTTGTTCACTAAATTAATGTGATCGAGCTACGTCCACGACCGCACTAGTGAAATATTTAAATAATTACGAATTTCATACAAGTATACAATTATATAAAGAGTATATTTTAGTTGACGGATTAGCGTACCGTAAATCCAATATGATGAGTTGCTCTTCTTGCTAACAATCTGTCGTATCTATAAAACGCATACCAAGGCCTTTAACTTCTTTTTCATCAATTATTCTCATCAACATGCATGTACACATTAAACCAAAGACCATCGATATTCGATAACATAATAAAGGTCCTACATGTAATAGTTTATAAAAACCAAGGTTATGATTGAAATCACCCTAAATCTTAGGACCCTATTATGCAATAAACTAAAATACCATTTCCATGGAAGTAGATCCTTAATTATGGAGGCAAAAACGGAACCTCAAAATCACCAAGAACACATCGTCTATATCGCATCATGATACTTAACCTTGAAACCTTTTCTTTCCATTTTTTCTTCCATGCATGAATTTCCACACCAAAATCCGTCAAAAATAAGAATAATGTCATCTAAATCACCTCCAAAAACAATACTAATAACTGGTGCGGCAGGTTTCATAGCTTCACATGTCACCAATCGTCTAGTTGCTAATTACCCTAATTACAAGATTGTTGCTCTTGATAAGCTTAGTTATTGTTCAAGCCTCAAGAATCTACAACCATGTTTCCAATCTCCAAATTTCAAGTTTGTCAAAGCCGATATTGCAAGTTCGGATCTCATCAACTACCTCTTGGACGCAGAAGAAATCGACACGATTATGCACTTTGCAGCCGAAACCCATGTCGATAATTCGTTTGGGAACTCGTTTGAGTTCACTACAAACAATATTTATGGAACCCATGTGTTGTTAGAAGCTTGCAAGGTCACTAGACGGATCAATCGGTTCATTCATGTGAGCACGGATGAAGTTTATGGTGAGTCGGATTTGGAGACGGATATTGGGAATCCCGAAGCGTCACAATTACTTCCAACAAATCCGTATTCAGCTACAAAAGCGGGTGCGGAGATGTTGGTCATGGCATACCATAGATCATATGGGCTACCAATTATTACCACAAGAGGGAATAATGTCTATGGCCCGAACCAATTTCCCGAAAAGCTCATACCAAAGTTTATTTTGCTAGCAATGAGGGGTGATCCATTGCCGATACACGGCGACGGGTCTAATGTTAGAAGCTATTTGTATTGTGACGATGTCGCGGAGGCATTTGATGTGGTACTTCATAAAGGAGTGATTGGGCATGTTTATAACATCGGTACGAAGAAAGAAAGGAGTGTCTTGGACGTGGCCACACATATTTGTAAACTTTTCGGGTTTGATGTTAAGGAAACACTACGTTTTGTCAACGACCGGCCGTTTAACGATAAACGATACTTTTTGGATGATCAAAAGCTCAAGAAACTCGGGTGGGAGGGGAGGACTCAATGGGAAGAAGGGTTGAGGATGACGATCGCATGGTACCGTGAAAACCCTAACTGGTGGGGAAACGTCGGGCCCGCGCTTCAACCTCACCCTCGGATCCCCGCGATCCCATCACACAATGAAGAAGAGCTCTTGATGAAACATAACATCGCGAGCTCGAACGATGAGATCAAGTTCTTGATCTATGGCCGGACGGGGTGGATAGGGGGGCTATTGGGAAAATTGTGTGTGGATCAAGGGATCCCATATGCTTATGGGCGAGCAAAGCTTCAAGATCGGAAGATGTTACTAAATGATATAAGAACAATACAACCGACTCACGTGTTTAATGCGGCTGGCATAACGGGGAGGCCTAATGTGGATTGGTGTGAGACACACAAGGTCGAAACCATAAGCACAAACGTTGTCGGGACCCTAAATTTGGCTGATGTTTGCAAACAAGAAGGAATTTATATAATCAATTTCGCGACTGGATGCATATTTGAATACGACAAGGACCATCCTCAAGGTTCAGGGATTGGGTTCAAGGAAGATGATAAGCCTAATTTCACTGGATCATTCTACTCCAAGACAAAAGCTATGGTAATTCTAACTTTTCCATAAACACAACAGATCAGTCGTATTTTGTAAGTTTGTAGAGTTTCATCTTAAACCCATTTAGTTGTAAGTAGCTCAGGACCCTTATAAACACATACAGATCCATTGTTTGTCCATGGGCCATTACTCAACATATTTTCCATTGGTTTGACAACATATATTGACAAAATTGTTTGGTATAACAATATGTTTTTTCTTGAATTAATGTTTAGGTGGAGGATATGTTACGAGATTATGACAACGTTTGTATATTAAGACTAAGGATGCCGATATCATCGGATTTAAGCAATCCACGAAACTTTATAACAAAGATCAGTCGTTACAACAAAGTGGTAAACATACCTAACAGCATGAGCGTACTCGACGAGCTCTTACCGTTATCCATAGAGATGGCAAAGAGGAAACGCAAAGGGGTGTGGAATTTCACGAATCCGGGTGTTGTGAGCCATAATGAGATATTGGAGTTGTATAGACACTACGTAGACCCCAATTTCAAATGGGTTAATTTCCATTTGGAAGAACAAGCGAAAGTGATCTTAGCTCCAAGAAGCAACAATGAGTTGGATGTTTCTAAGCTCAAGAAAGAGTTCCCAGAGCTCTTGTCGATTAAGGATTCGATAATCAAGTATGTCTTTGAACGCAACAAAAGAGTTAAATGATTAGTTTTTTGAACCAAAATCGGCGGCCTATGAACGACGTACGTCTGTATGATCTTGCGCGGATTAATGCCTCGCTGCACGGCCTTAAAAAGAAAAAGATGTTTTGTGCCAGCATAAGGCGTTTTGGGACATCGTGTTGTTTAAGTTTAGATCTCTATTACTTGTTATTTTTGCAACGTAACGCTTGTATTCTTCTCATTAGATTACCAGGATCGATGCAATAAAACGTAGCAGCTAGTGAAGTTAATTCTTTAGATGAGCGACTTTATAACAATATCCAAGAAGTATATGATACAAAGATGAATCTGTTTTCAAGTTGTTTGTATTACTTTCTTGTATGTCTTTACATTACAGGAGGAGTTCTTAATTTATACACAAAAAAATATTACAATATTACATAAAGGAAAGACTAAAGTCTTGCTTGTAGCCGTTGTACGTGAGCTGTAAAGGAGGAGAATATAAGCTGTATTGGAGGTTTCCTTTATTTGTTTATTTCTTCCGTTGGAGGTGGAATATGAGCTGTATTGGAGGTTTCTTTTATTTGTTTATTTCTTATTTTAACACTCCCCCTCAAGTTGGATGGTGGGATTACCAAAATTCAACTTGTCGAGTACTTCATGTAATGATTTTCCGTTCACGGCTTTGGTTAAAATATCAGCGAGTTGATCCTCGGACCATACGAACGGAAGAGTAATGATTTTGGCTTCTAATTTCTCTTTGATGAAGTGTCGATCCACTTCGATGTGTTTCGTTCGATCATGTTGAACTGGGTTCTCAGATATTTGAATTGCAGCTTCGTTGTCACTAAACACTTCACTGGATTTTTGTGGAGAAAAACCTATTTCGGTTAAAAGTCGTCTTACCCATAATATTTCAGTTATCCCTCTTGCGATTCCTCTAAACTCTGCTTCTGCACTGGACAAGGCTACTACTTTTTGTTTCTTGCTTCGCCATGTTACAAGGTTTCCACCAACAAGAGTAAAGTACCCAGCGGTTGATCTCCTGTCGTTTTTGTCTCCTGCCCAATCTGCGTCCGTATATAGCTGAGTTTCAAGATGATCATTTGGTTAAAATAGGATTCCATGTCCTACTGTTCCTTTGAGATATCTCACAATTCTTAAGACTGCTTCCATATGGGGTTTTTTGAGGTTTATGCATGTACTGGCTTACTACCCCAACGGCGTAGGTTATATCTGGACGAGTGTGTGAGAGATATATTAGTTTTCCTACCATTCGTTGATACCTTATTTTGTCAACAAGGTCATCATTCTCATCGTTTAAGAGTTTTTGGTTCATAATCATCGGTGTTTCAGCTGGTTTGCAATCGATCATACCAGTCTCTGCCAATAGATCAAGAACATATTTCTTCTGATGCATGAAGATTCCTTGCTTTGACCTTAGAACTTCAATCCCTAAGAAGTACTTGAGGTTCCCTAGATCCTTCATTTCAAATTCTGAAAACAAGCTTCCCTTTAATTTTTGCTATTTCTTCTTTGTCATTACCTGTAATGATCATATCATCAACATAAATTATTAGACATGTTATCAGTTTTCCTCTATGTTTAAGAAATAAAGTATGGTCAGAGTTACTTTGTTTGAACCCATAGCTTTTCATAGCTATGGTGAATCTCCCAAACCAAGCCCTAGGTGATTGTTTTAGACCATACAAAGATTTTTTAAGGCGGCACACTTCCCTTTTTTTGAAGTTCCTTGTGAACCCATGTGGAGCTTCCATGTAGACTTCTTCATGTAGTTCTCCGTGTAAGAAAGCATTTTTTACATCAAACTGGTGGAGAGGCCATCCTTGATTTGCAGCTACAGAACAAAGTACTCTGATAGTGTTGATTTTAGCCACCGGAGAGAAGGTTTCTGAGTAATCAATTCCATATGTTTGAGTGTAGCCTTTTGCTACTAGTCTTGTTTTATGTCTTTCAATTGTTCCGTCAGGTTTGTATTTGATTGTGAACACCCACCGACACCCAACAGTTTTCTTTCCTGGTGGTAAGATACATTTGGTCCAAGTTTTGTTCTTTTCAAGGGCTTTCATTTCTTCTTCCATTGCCTTCTTCCATTGTTCGGATTTTAGGGCCTGTTCAGGATTCGTAGGAATTTCTTCGGAACATAGAGCTACAGCGAAGACTTTGGCTTGTGTAGATAGATTTCCATTGGCTATGTTGGCCATTGGATATCTTCTCTTCTTTGTCTCCCTTTCTGGTGAGTATCCATTAGGAGGGATGCCCCTGTTCGTCCTTGGAGGTAAGGTGTACTGTTCAGGAATATTTTCTTGTTCTGTAGTTTCTTCTTCGTTATTTTCAGTTTCCTGTATGTTTTCTTGTACACATTGATTGTTAGTTTCAATAGGGTCTGGGTCACTTACCTCGGTTACCAGGATAGGAGTCGACTCTTGGGGGGCACTGTCTTCATTTTGTTGAGGATCTTCTGTTTGCACATCGTCCTGAGGGGTAGGATTATTGATTGGTGTTATGTCAATTGTTTCGAGCCAACTC
This sequence comes from Calendula officinalis, assembly GCA_963853835.1. Classification (NCBI taxonomy): domain Eukaryota; kingdom Viridiplantae; phylum Streptophyta; class Magnoliopsida; order Asterales; family Asteraceae; genus Calendula; species Calendula officinalis. The sequence continues at coordinate 10,299,799 of OY970821.1, read as the reverse complement.
AGTGTGTCGGTTGTATAATCTGTATTCTCCCCCTGACCACTGAGGTTGGTGGTGTAGTAGTATTCTGTTTCAAGAAAGTCACAGTTCATGGTGGTAAACATGCGTCGGGTTTTTGGATTATAGCAACGGTACCCTTTCTGATTAATTCCATACCCGACAAACACACATTTTTCTGCACAAGGATCAAGCTTCGACCTAGTGGATTTGGGTATATGTACGAATACGGTACAACCAAAGATTCGGGGTTCAAGGGTGAGGATGGGTGGTGGGTCAGTATATTCAGTAAGAACTTGGAGTGGTGTTTTGGATTTCAAAATCTGGGTGGGTAACCTATTTATGAGGTAGGCAGTGGTAACGAGGGCTTCGGGCCAAAAAGATTTTGGGACTTGAGATTCTATTAAGAGTGCCCTAGTGATTTCTAAGAGGATACGATTTTTCCGTTCGGCAACACCGTTTTGTTCAGGGGTGTAGGGGCACGAGGTTTGGTGGATTATTCCTTTTTCTTGAAAAAAACGTTTCATATCGGAATTAATAAATTCTCCACCGTTATCCGATCGAAGGACTTGGATGGATTTTTTAAATTGTGTTTGGACCATGTTATAAAAAATAGTGAATTTTTCAAAAACTTCATTTTTATTTTTTAACAAGTATATCCATGTCATACGAGTGCAATCATCAACAAACATGACAAAAAAACGAAAGTTTTGACCTCCGGTGACCGGAGCTGGACCCCACACATCTGAGTGTATTAATGAAAAAGGTAGGTCAACCCTCGTAGGATTTGGTTTAAACGTTTTTCGATGACTTTTGGCAAAGACACAAGTTTCACAATGTGACTTACAGTTTAAAGGAAAAAGTTTTGGAAATAAAGTATGTAAATAATTGGTAGATGGATGACCTAGTCTTCTGTGCCATAACCATGCCTCTCTTTCTGTAGTTCCATGAGATAACATTGCACTTCCATTTTGGGTGACTTCATCCACATAATATAGCCCGTTTTTTTCAGTGCCACGCCCAATTATCGCTCCCGTCCTGATATTTTGTAGTATACAAAAGGTTGGGTGCATGAGAACTGTGCAATTTAATTCTTTGGTGACATGGCTAACCGATAAAAGTTTATGTGATAAATCGGGAATATAAAGACATTTTGAGAGTTTGAGAGTTGGAGAAATCTCAATACTCCCCCCCCCCTTTCTACATGTAACTTTTCCCCATTTGCGGTGTGAATATAGTTTTTTGTTGGTTTATTTGTTGTTGTAAAATCGGATAAATCATGGGTCATAGTATCCGTAGCCCCACAATCAAATATCCACGATTGTTCCCGTTCTTTAACATGTTTGGCCATATTTACAAAACCTTCTTGATTATTTAATTTTAGACCATTTTTAAAAACTTCACAATTTTCAAAATTCTTTTTAAAATAATCAATAAAAGATGACTGTTGAAAATTTATTTGTTGAAAACTATTATTTGGTTGAAAAATATTATTTATTTTTGGCTGAAAAGTTGTTTCAGAATATTTGATTGTTTTTAAACAATGTTGTAATAAAGAGTGGGTGTTATTTTTAAAACAATCCAAATTATAAGGGGGGTATTCTGAAAAATTGCAAAAATAAAGTGGGATTGAGAGTATTTTACACTCTCATCCCCTGTACCTGAATCCACCATCGACGATGCAGGTTCCTGCCCTAATTTCGAAGACGCATCTATATCCGAGAAATCCATAGCAGCAACACCACCGATGCCAGTGGGTTTCCGATCAGTAGTGTTCCCGTTGGTCGGATACTTTCCGTTCTTTTGCCCCTGATTTTTGGTTTTTGTTTTGTGACCATCGGTCCACCAATCTGGATAACCCACGAGCTCAAAACATTGTTCCCTGGTGTGTTTGCTCATTCCGCAGTTGTCACAATGAAGGTGAGACTTATCTTCTTTGGTGGTTGAGCCGAATTTCCTTCCTTCCGGTCGGCGGTATCCCTTGGTCGCAAGTCTGATTCCTTCATTTTCGGTTGCAGCGGCGGACAGTATGCCATGTCTATCGATGTTAGTTGCTCCCAGAATAGTCTGGTGAGCGGCTTCCTTGCGAACCGTGGCGTATGCCGCATCCGTAGAGGGAAGGGGTTCCAACCGGAGAAGCTCCCTTTTGATGTGCAGGTTATCGGAAAGCTTGGGGTTTTGAGGTTGTGGGTTGATGCTATTTCTCAGCAGGTTAGCTAACTGAACCGACAAACTAGTCTCCGGGTTACCGTCTTCGGACATGGCGGCCCGAGAAGTTTGATCGGAAAGGCTTAATTCAAAAAACGGTAGATGATGAGCTAACCCGCTCTGATACCATGATACAAAGATGAATCTGTTTTCAAGTTGTTTGTATTACTTTCTTGTATGTCTTTACATTACAGGAGGAGTTCTTAATTTATACACAAAAAAATATTACAATATTACATAAAGGAAAGACTAAAGTCTTGCTTGTAGCCGTTGTACGTGAGCTGTAAAGGAGGAGAATATAAGCTGTATTGGAGGTTTCCTTTATTTGTTTATTTCTTCCGTTGGAGGTGGAATATGAGCTGGATTGGAGGTTTCTTTTATTTGTTTATTTCTTATTTTAACAGTATACAGTTGTACACTTTTTGGCTTTTCATTTGCAGAAATTTGTTAGACATTTTTTTTAACAGCAAATAGAAATTTGTTAGACATTAATTGAGTTTTAGTTTCAAATTAGGGGAGGAAATGACTCATACGGTTTAATAATTATGAGATATGTCAATAAAACATGTTAATGAATCCTGTATGCGATTCAACATCTATTTAGACAGATCAATACATGTTCATCATACAATTTTGGTATTTCGAATCGCGTTGTATCCCAGGATGTATGGTTCATCTTGGTACCCCCAGAGGCTTATGTTGACAAGTGAAGGGGTATTTAGGGATTTAAATGTGAAATACGAATGTGCCGTTGAGGTGATGTGGGTAAGTGGCTCAATATCATAATAATATGACATTGTAAACATCATAAAGTTCAACTAGTCTGTACAAAAGGTTGATACTGGCAACTCTAACTGGCCTAATTAAATCTAGCCTCCATGGATGCTCGATAAGGGACATATCCTAGACTCACGCATCAGCTAGGAATCATGTGGTGGGAGAAATCAAACTCATGATCTATGTTAAAATAAATCTCCCACATATCTTGACTAAGTTACAAGCCGGCACCTACTAGGTTAAGTGAGTCTATAAAGGTAAACCAAAAATGATGTTTGTTTTTATGTCACCTACTAGACAGAGTGATGTCTATAAAGATAAACCAATAATGCTCAATGCTTATTTGAATGCAATCAGGATAAAGTCAAAATTAAACACTTTCTACACCAAATAAAGGTTTATTAGACTGGGGAAGGTCTGGAAAGCCCTCACTTTATTGATGGGGCATTTGGATCCTTTCTCAAAAACTGCTCCTCTAACTTCAGAACGGGCTACAGATCTATACTAATGAAGTTTTTATGTGAGAAAGTCAAGCCAGGAAGTCCTTCCCAGCTTCTATCCTTTTCTTTTCCGCTGGCATCTCGCATTATGACTGCCGCTGTTAGAACACGGTCGCCAAAGAAGCCCCAAGAAGCATCAAACATTTCCGATGAGATCCATGGAGCGAGTGACTTGACATTTGCTATTCACTCATGATCTGGCCTAGTCGACCGATCATGATATTTCACGCATGAGCTGACTCTCAACCATTAAACAAATTGATACCGTCAGTTGTTGCCAAATCAGCGCCACGTCAGTTCACCCTCTAACCAACATGAAACTGATGTACACATGTTAACAATACCTCTTCCCTTGCAAAGTGTAAGGGGAAGTGACATGGTGGTGCCAATGGTTTGTTTCCACAACTTTGAGAGATGGATGAAGTAACGAGGTGTTGGGAGTGCTCTTATAGTTTGATTTCCTAATAATTATAACAGAATACAATTCATGAAACATACATACAGTTCTCATTATTTCCATCATCTACAAGTAAATTACAGAACTATAACCAAGATTTTCTAGGAACATGAAAACCATTTAAGAACATCACTTTAACAATACAAACCATATCCCTCAAAGTAGATGATTTTCTAAAACAAGTTTCTCTAACAAAAAACGAGAAGATACTTGTTTATAAGCATGTGTCTAACAAAAACTATGTTTAAAATACTAGAATTAAAAAGCATACATCAACAATTCACATCCAACATTATGTTGGAGCTATTTATGTCACTATGTATGACTCCCTACTATGACGACGAAGGATTATGACAGAAAGCTAACCCACAAACAACACCAATGAATATCTCGACTCATCGGATTCTCACGTGACACATGTGCAACCCATTTTTTGGACACACATGTCTCATGTGAACAGATAACTCAAGACATGCATCAAGGTTGTCAGTGGGCTAGACTACCTTCATAATCCTTCATAACCAATGACAAAGAGTCATACATCGTGACATAAAGAGCTCCAACATACTATTGGATGAGAATTGAAAACATATGATTTAGAACTTATGGATGCTATTAATAGTTTATGCTAACTACATGCTTATAAACAATCATCTTCTCATTACAAATGTAATGAAACAAATGAAATAAAATATCAATTATCTTATTTCCCATAGTTAAAAATCCAATCTTTTTAAGACTGGCCTTCAAAACAGGTAACATAACCATTGTTATCCAGCTCCAAAAACGATCCAAGGAGTCCTGATGGATAATCGCTTATCCAAACAGCCTGAATGAACTGGAAAACCAAAATTAAAATTAATAATTATTCCATCTATCCAGATTACAAGTAACACTGAAATATTACTTAGGCAGAACAAATTTAAAATTAGTAAAAAACATTAAATTATTCATGGAGAACAAATCTCAAATTCGAACTATTATGTCACTTCTGAATTACAATCTAAGGTATTCAGTATCAAAATTACAACTTTGTAAGCAGATCTGAAGTTAAAACAATAAGAGATCTAAAACATATAAAATAAAGTGCATAATTTCAAAACTTAACATGTAAATTTTGCAAAATGTTCGACCTCAGTGTCCAGATCTCAAGAAATTAATGAAAATTTAGGCTTATAAGAGATTAGCAACTCTGTTCAGTAATAATAACTAAAACTTTAGTTAAATACTCGAAACAAATCAAAGATGCTGTTAAGAACAAAAATCGATATCATGGGTCCAACTTTATCATAATAAAGAACAAAATAATAAGATTTAATATAGAGATAGATGTGATATTTACCTGTGCTTGCATCAGGATATCAAGATCTAGGGTTTTGATAGGAACCGCAGAAGCGGCCATTTCTTAGATGGTTTAACCATCAAAAGAAATTCGGCGATTGTAATAGCTCTAGGGTTTGTTATTTTATAATGGTTCGGTGATTTTTATTGAATCCCTTTCGTACTTCCGATTTTTCTATTTTGTCCCTAACTTTCATGGTATTTAGAAATGAGGTCGTTAGAATCTGGTTCTTATTTCAGAAGTAGTTTCAAGTGAGGTCCTTCTAGTCCTCAAGTTCTTAAATTTGTCCTCTTTACGTGAAAGTTGGATGCAATAAGTACGATGATAGAAGTAGGGATAGAATCGGGTCAGGAACCGACCCAGATAGAACCGACCCAGATGGACCCGTACCTGAAATCTGATACCCGATTTTAGAGGATTAGTACACCTGAGAATCGAACCGTTTTACATAATCTAGTTCCGGGTACGATTCGGGTAAATCGGATATAGACCCGATTGAATCGAAATTGTAATTAGAGCGCATCTCGAGTGTTAGCATCATATTTTTTAGCTTATACATTTTGTATTAAAATGTTTTACAAATAACAATTGTGTAATAAATATAAATCGAACAACCAACAATATTATGATAAAATTAATTCTCATTTACTAATATATCAAATAATATCTATTTTCTAATATTTTGAAAACTTTAGTTGCTACAAATAATAATAAAAAAGCGGCATATAGAGTTTTGCATGGACGGTTATATATTAAATTAAATTAGAGTAATATTAATTAGATATATGTAAAAGTCAATTAAATGTTGGTTCAGGGTCTTAAACCCGACTTTTGTCTATACCCGAACTTGAAATACCCGAGAACCGATTTTATATAAAAGTTGGATTCGATACCTGAACCAATTTTTAGTAATCCGGTTCTGATCTAATACGGGTTCAGGTTCGGTTTTTCAGTTATATGTCTCATCCCTAGATATAAGTAGGTAGAGACTAATAATAGAAAAAAAAAATATCATATAATATATGTCTTGTAGCATGACTCATTACATATGACGTATTGAAGGTTTACTTTTAAGGAAGAAAAAAAAAAACTAATATTATATATGATTGTAATAGATATAGAACAAAAAAAAAATGCCTATACGGTATAATAAAGAGAAATGATATTTATTCATATCATTTAGACCTACTTATAGGCTTACCTATTTGATAGGATGACATGTGTATTCCACTTATTCTCTCTCCTAATATTATCCATTGATTTTGACACGTGTCTTCATTTAATGAGTATGTCTATGAGTAGATCTAAATGATATGCCTAAATACCATTACTCCGGTATAAAATAGTTAAACTTCTAAATTTGACTTTATAATTGTAATCAGATATAGAACAAAAAAAAAATGCCATATGTCATGAGTTTGAAAATTGATTTTATAACAGTTGATTGTATACCGTATAGGGAGATTTTAGCTTGAAAAATATGCCATATTGCATAACAGTTGTTTTTTAGTTGCTAAAATGGAAAGTTTGAAAATTGGTAAAACAAATGCAATTTTCCCTAACTTTAGAGATAGGTATATATGATATCTATGGAGAATATCTTAAATGGATGCATAGCGTTTGACAAGGGTTTCATAACGGTACATCATGCACCCAAAGTGGATATGAGGTGAATGAGATATCGCGATCTAAAGTGGGGTGTTTGATGTTAAAATTAAACAAAAAAATGATTTTTTGGTTTGTCCCACGTTGGAGGGTGACACAAATCGAGACGTTTAGAAGCACAGAAGAGAATCAGTAGTATGAAATTGCTGATGCTACCACATTCAAATAAATAATGCAATCTTAATAAAGATAAGAAGAATCAAGTTTCCATTCCTTAAAGACCACTCTCAATAGTAACACCAACTGACAGTGTGACACTTTAGTTTTTGCAAATCAACGTCATGTAAATGGATTAGTTTTTACTTAGGTGATATCTAATGTGACAATAATTTTGGTATGGTCCCATGGACCTGTACCGAGTAGCGTAGAATACCACTACCGAGTAGCCTAGAATACCACAAACCCATCAAAACACAAAATCTAGATTTTCAAAATTTAATCTTTGACTTTTGCAACAAAACGTCCATAGTGAACATGATATATATATATATATATATATATATATATATATATATATATATATATATATATATATATATATATATATATATATATATATATATATATATATATATATAGGAGATAAGATCAAGATGTAAGTGAGTTAGGATTTAAGGAATACATCATAGACAAAAAAAAAAAAAAAACATACCCTTCTAGTTTTAACGTTTTGGCATGTGCAAGTCACATGACCAAGTCGAAAAGATCGAACATACTACAACCAAAAGTACACACACCTAGCTTCAAATTTCACAACTTTCCTTACCTATTAACAGAATCACAAACCGAAGAAGAAGATACCCATTTTCCATCAATCCATTCCAAATGTCGTCTCAAATCCGATTGTTTAAACACAATTTCCTCATTTGTCCCCCTAAAAAACACCTCATATCTTTGCCTACTTGAAACTTTAGAAATCACACCAACCCACCACCCGTCATTATACAATGCATCAACTTCTTCAAACAAACGGAAATTATCAATGGTTTCGTTAGTAGGAGGAAAAGGACGAATATGGTTGGTGTCGACTTCTTCTGTCATAAAAGCCGTATCATCATCATTTCTTAAGGATTTATACTCGATTTTGTATTTTCCAGAATTTAATGGTTCGATAACAGTGGCTGCAAACCAAGCACCTTGGAAACCATCTTCATCACTGCATACTTCAACCATACATCCTTTGTCAAATTTTTCATTTTGGGGAACTTTTGACTCTTTTGCCTGCATTAAATGAAGGTTTAGTATTTGTGTGTTGTAGCAAATCTGAAAGGATAAAAATGCCCTCATTTTGAAATCTACAGGTTTGTTTATGGTAAGACCATGAAAAAGTGGATCACAAGTTAGTTGGACTATGTTTATATGATGGGATACTTCATTGAATGAGCATGCATACCAAAATCATTTGGTCATGGCTTGTCCAAATATCAAAATATAAATAATTACTTAATCTTTAACATGAATTGAGGCGAAATTGAAAAGATTATGCACATGGAACTTAATCAAAACGTGTATGAAATCTTTCACTAGGTAAACAGAACAAACTTCAATTCAACATATGATCAATAATGACTAGGATTGTTGCATAGATCAAATTACTCTACCCTTCAAAACCCTAGAGAACCCAATTAGATCAATCTTAAGAAGCATAGTGAATTTGGACAGCAGGACAGCACAGTTAGCAACTATGAAATTTGTGATATTATATACATATATATATGCTTATATTGTTACCTCTTCTTCCTGTTCTTCAAGTGGTGGGACCCAGTTACCATATACCCATTCCCTATGAAGTCGGAGCTCCGAGCGGCCAAATTCCAGCTGTTCTCTAGCAGCTCTAAAGAAAACCGAGTACCGATCACCGGGAAGAACGCCGGTGACGACTCCTTCCCACCATCCATCGTTGTAGTAGGCGTCGACCTCCTCGCTAAACTTAAAATCGCTTTCGCGCTTCTCACGAGGCGGTAATGGCCTCAACTGAACAACATCTAGGGTTTCGCGAAGAGGTCTAGTTCCAGATTCATCCGCCATTAGCGTCTTGTATTCGACTACTATCAGCTGTTTCCTGGTGTTGTTGTTGCTGATTTTGGATTTTATTATGGTGCCGGCGTACCAGGCTCCTCGGAAGCCGTTGTCGTTGCTGCTGATTTCAACCTCTGCTCCATTTTTGAAGTGGACGGAATTGAGATCGTTAGACATCGAGTAGATGTAATTAGGGTTTTCGATTTTGAAATTGTAGGGTTAAATGCGAGGAAGATGGAGCTTTTTAACACTATGAACACTTTACTAGAGTACTAGTGAGCATTTGGGGATAAATAACCAAATTTCGGTTCAGAATCCAAGAATGTTCAAAACGGTCATAATTTTCGTGAGGCTTGCTAGTTTTTAGAAAGTTGATTGATTGACGTTAGAGCATCCCAATTGTTAATCTCATTTGTCACATCAATATTTTAACTAAATGGTTTTTCATAAATAGCATCTCTAATGGTTAACCTTTGTAAAAACTTTTTCTTTTATAATTTTTATAATTTACCTTTATTTATTTCAAATGTTTTATAAATACTCCTATATATAATTCGATAATTTTTAACATATTACTAAATATAATATTTTTATAAAATGTTTCGTACAAAAATATTATAATAATTGACATTGATATTATATAATTTATTTATTAACTAACAAAAATATAATAAAGAATTTATATATAATATATCTAAAGTTTAAAATGAAAAGTTATTAAATATGAGGGATCAAAAAAGACAAACATTAAAAGTAGGTTAAAAGGTTAGTAGAAAAAAAGTCTTTACAATAAGCTTTTAGAAAAGCTAGTCATTGCAATGGTAATAAGTCATGTAAAGACTTATTGAAATAGTAATAAACTTTTAAAAAAGCTACCATTAAAGATGCTCTTATATCTTTGTAGTTATTTTTAAGCTGATAGGTTCTTTCACTAAATTTCAATGTTATTAAGTTGTCAAAATTATTTTCCCCAAATGCTAAAAATATTTACAACTTAATTTTAATGTTAAATTCAACATCACAACTTATTCCAAACCTACATATCATATTTTGATTTTTTCCAACCCAAATCTTAGTAGGCTAGTGGTAATATTTCAGACCCCGAACTAGAGGTATCGATGCTCATCCAATTCAAACCATTCCGCAACTCAAACATTGGGCAAGTCTTCAACTTAAATGGTAATTTGTTAAAAACATTCACTGTTGTTGGCATGTGCAAATTGGACGGAGAACCGGCTGGGACCGCAGAACCGGACCGGACCGAACCGAGTTATATCGGTTCGGCTTTCGGTTCTAATTTTTATGAAAAATCGGTTCTCGGTTCCTACCGGTTCGGTCTAGTCCAAAACTGAGAAAAACCGAAAAAATTACCTCGGTTCGGTTTAGTTTCCGCCGGTTCTCGGTCTGGTTCCGAGCATCATCGGTTCGGTCCGGCAAAAACTATTTTTCGGTTCTCGGTCCTAATCGGTCAGGTCTGGTTCGGTCCGGTTTTTGGAACGTGCACATGCCTACACTACTGTAATATATTGCTATATATGGTTCATATGGGAATTTTGGAATGGAAAGATCTTCAGATCATCGGCAGGGGGAGAAAGAAGAATTCGTTTTTTGTGAAATTCAAAGTTATTCATATTTTTTGATAAAACAAATAGGGCGAAAACATGTGATCTTAATAATCGTTGGTCCGAATGGTATTGTAGTCCTGCATCTTATATGTAATATTTTTTTTTCTAACTCTTTGCTAGTTTTAATATAATGCCGTTCAAAAAAATAAAAATTATGGAAAAGAGGTCACAGTTTCAAAGTTTATTATAAATCTTGTGATTGTTTAGGAAATGGTTTTAAAAACGTTCACATATATCGGTAATTTTGCCTACGCGAGCGTCAAAATACACCTTCCAACGATAACCTAATTTGGGAGAGTTTTAGGAGTTTTGATAATGAGGGTGGTCTCTAAACGCATAAATGTTGTACATTAAATTATAGGAGGAAGTGGTTCCTAAAATTCATAGGTAGTTATAGATTGATATACAAGCTTCTGATCCATGTCTATTGACAACCCTTAGGCTATCATTATCAATACCCAAATTTTAATTTGTTTATTTTTCTCAGTGGGTCTACAACCATACTTTATCCATTCATTTTAAAGAGAAAATCCAATCCAACTAGACTCTATCACTCTCTTCATATTTGAATGGAAGTAAAATTTAAAAATCCCTTCATATTTAAAGTGACCTCTATCAACGGAAGCCATATTTTTTAAGACTGTGATTATTAGTGAAATACAAGTCTCACTACTTTTGAATGAAAGAATAGAGCATATGATTAGAATTGAGACTTTATTTAGAGAAAATAATCTCACCATTAACAGAGATAGAAGGAAATCTACGGTATGATTAGAGATGCTCTCACCCGATAAGAATATATACATTACTCTCCTGCTCTCTTTTATACCACTTAGATCGGTGCTAACAGTGACACAACTAAGCCGTCAGGTTTTATTAAATTAACGTTATAATAGCTCACATTTCAACTAAAAATATGTATGTTATTAATAATAGATCTCCAGTTTTTTACACTAGGCTACAAACAAACGTTGGGTACATTAGCCTAAGTTAATAAAATCCTACAGTTACTTTTATTCGGTTGAGGAAAGTACCGGGCTTTCCTTGCGTTTGGTAGAACCCTCCAGAAATCTTCAATTCCCCTGCTCCTTATAAACCCCAATTTCAGTAGCATAGTAAATCACTATCACAGAACTGCAGTTTGATTATATAAACCATGTTCTTCTTCTTCGTTGGAGGAGTTACTCAAGAGGTTCGCCAGGTACTCAAACGAGAAGCTGGACGGTGCATCAGCTGCCATTCACCGGCGGATCTCGTCGACACCAACAAAGTCTTAAAGCTATTTTTCGTCCCCGTTTGGCGTTGGCCGGGAATAGACCAGCTCATGCACTGTAACAATTGCGGTCTATTCTATCCGCCGTCGTTGTCCTCGCCTGACTTCCGGCCGTCGGAAAATCTCCGATGTCATTTCTGCAATCGGCAGGTCGATTCGGATTTCAGGTTTTGCCCCTTTTGTGGCTCTGCTCTCTGAATTGATTCGAGGTGTTAATATAATTTATCCAATAAGCAGTTTTATTTGCCCTCACATGTTCTCAATATTCAATAATTTGTTAGCATTTCATAGACGCGTAGGTTTATCGATCTGAGGTTTATGAGCCCTAATTTGATCACTTGTAACTAGCTAGAATCCTAGTTTTAAACTTGTAATTACTCTGTTCCATTTTCCAATTCCACAATATATGCTATTTATGAAATTCAAATCATAGATTGTTGTGCATTCAAATTAGATATTGTTCTTGATTTAATACACATCAGTTAATCGAAGATAACGAGGGTACTTGGAAACTTCAAAATGTCTTACAATTTTGCTATCTTAGGGACCAAATCAATAGTATACAATCGATAAATATAACAATTTCTCAAAGGCCAAATGACACCATATCAATGGGTGTACGCATTGTCAAGGATTTCATCAATTCATGCCATCATCCATGTTGTCTATGCTTCTTTCTCTTGTATTTCTGCAACAGTTTCCTGAAAATGAACCGTAACATACTTTTAATCACCACATCTGAACAAAAGCAAATACAAAGACCAAAACGTAACATGTTTGTAACTACATATGTTGCTATCTTATACAAGTAGCCCAAAATCAGTGTTGTAAAACTCAGCCGAGTACTCGCTACTCGATGGTGTACCGAGTCGGGTTGATGCTAACTGGTCAAAAGACTCGGTTAATATAAAACTCGGAACACTCGCTCAAAACTCAACCCACTCGGTCAAACCCGTCCAACTCAGATATTCGGTAAAAAATGGGAAATTCGGTTAAAACTCGGTCTAAACTCGGCCAACTTGGTCAAACTCGTCCAATTCGGAAACTTGGTTAAAAATAGGAAAATGGTCAAACTCGGCTAGAACTCAGTCAATTCTCCAAAATATGTTAAGAACTATGGAAATTATATGTATAATATATATTTTTATAAAAATTTATATGTAAAAAACCCAATTCGAATACTCGCTACAAGGTCGTCGAACGAACAACTAACAATAGCGAGTCCGCAACAATGCCAAAACACAAATTAAGGTAAAGTTTGTACCTCGTCCACGATCAGGACCTTTTTTGGTTCTGTCACGGGTGTACTTTCTGTGTCAACAATTTCACCAGTAATCACGACGACATCTTCATCTTCTTCTGCAAATTTATAAGAAAAAAAGATCAGATATATCATCATGATTGATTTCAACATGTTTTATAAAAGAAATGAACAAATTATATTTCATACCTTCCTCTGATTCCAATGTAGTTGGTTCTTCCGTTGGTGCAACATCCTCGTTTTCCTCTTTTTCTTCTTCAGAATCATTCACCTCTTCGTCCTCGGTATTTGAAATATCGTCTAGGGTTTCGACAATCTTTTCATCCGCGATTACAAACTCCACCTTTTCTTTTTCGGAATCATGGCGCAACATGGGAGTCATATACTCCCTATTCGCATTGCTATCTTTTATCAAGAGGGGTGCCTTGGTCTTTACCTGTTTTGGGGGAGCCACATTGTCGATTTTGCCCTCTTTATCGGCTATTTTGTTGGATTCTTTCTTTTCTTCATCTTCTTCAACAACTTCTGTGATTCTTACATTGTCTTTGCTCGGCGTGGGGACTGCGTTGTCGGTTTTGGTTACAATTGCATTTGCGGGATTTTGTCCATTAACCTTTTCTTCTTGTTTTATAATAACTGCTTCGGATTTTGTGACATTTTTCTCGGATTTTGAGACATTTTCCTCGGATGCGAGGGTCACATTTGGTTTTGTTGTGATGGTCTCTTTCTTGGTGTTTTCGACAACCAAACTTCTTGTTTCGACTTCTTTTTGCACCAATGACGAGTCGCCTTTCTCTGTCACGGTTTTGGTTTCTTTGATGTCGTCCGACACTGACGATTTGACGATACTGGTCTCGGTGGCCACCGCATGTTTGGATTTCCCACATCCCATTTTCCCTTTTTTTTTCTTTCTTTTTTGGTGGAGAAACAAGTTTGGAAGAGTGAGAGAGAGAAACAAGGGGAAATTCACGAAACTCTCTCTGCCTGTTGTTCACAAGGGTATCTGTGGTATATGTTGTTAGAAGTGCATGGGAGGGTATTTTTGGGATTTGACTCATAATTAGTTATTTCAGTTGAGGGTCGAGATTTGCAGGCCTAAATGGAAGCAAAAGATTTGTGGCGTGTAGTGATTTGCCAGTTTCTCTAAAATTGTTAACCAAAACATAGTCTTTAGCAACAATAACAATAATACCCAAGGCTTCTAGCCTAGTGATATTGATAAAATAAAATAAGGTGTTGCTCATGACCTATTTGTCATGGGTTCAAGTCTCATGTGGACAAATGGTGGAGTTTATTCCCCACAGGTGGAAGGTTCGAGGGAAAGCATATTGCTCCTTGTAGATGTCATTGTCTAGGCTCGAACCACAAACTTACTAACTAGCCGTTCAAAAAAAAAATAGCAATAACAATAATAGCAAATTAGAATGTTAATATTATTATATCATTAACAATAATAATATTACATACAATATATAATATTAGAGAGATATGTTATTGGAATTATTTGGGTGCTGTTATGAATACTGAAGTTCAGGGGCAGTTTGCAGAAACACTTCTTTGATATACCATGTTGATGGGGTATCAAAATATTTACATTTATTAAACTTTAATTGAACCTTCAAACCGCTTAATACAAGTTGTTTTATGTTGGGTTCCACCAACTTGACCAACCCAACAAACTTTCCTTCGTGGTGTTTAGAATTAACACATGAGTTTATTATGTTTAGTTACCCAACATCTTGGGGTTTTGCCAACAGGCTCTTCCCTTGGGTTTCTCGGTCGCTAACATTATTGGCACAACATTATCGGCGCGCCATTTCTTTGCTTCATCCGTTTATGCTCTTCGGTTAACTAACAAAGGAAAGAAGAAAAGATATTAAAATGGTGGGCAAACTTGTACATTATGCAACGTAGTTTGTACTTTATCCTATATAGGGCTGGGCATTTGGGCCGAAAAGACCAAACCAAACTGAAAACCAACCGTAATTGAACCGAACTGAAACGGAAAACATGTAATTGGTTTGGTTTTCGGTTTTGTAATTTCATGATTTTCAGTTTCGGTCCTATAGGTTTCGGTCCAGTCCAGTTCGGTTCTCGGATAGGGGGTGAACATTTGGGCTTAAAAAACCAAACAGAAACTGAAACGAATCAAAATCAAAAATATGTAATGGGTTTGATTTTCGGTTTTAAAAATTCATCATTATCGGTTTAGGACTTAGGTCTTATCGATTTCTATGTATTTTTAAATTCGAGCTGTTATTTTCTCTTTTAATTAATTTTAATGATCTTAAAAAATATTTTTCTCCCTTTATCGTGAGTTGTGGCATATGACAAAACTAAAGAATGAAGAAAAAGTTATTATTGATATGTGTATGTCAATTAGTTTATAAATAAGAAAGAAATAATTTGATGGTTGGGTGATAGTTCAGCAGCTGGGTCACGGTTCAACTTTTTAAAACTCAAGTTATTAATCGGCCCGATGCGATGATAAGTTCATGATTCAACCGGTTCATATGACGGGTTAACTGGAAACCAAATAACATAGAAAATTAAATGACATCATCTAAAAAACAAATTACAAAATCTTTCAAAAACAAATTAATAACATCCTTACAAAATCTAAATAACATCATCCAAAAAACTTATATAGATCGAGACAAAAACAAATTAATAGTAACTTTTTGAAACAAATTAATAAACTAAATAGCAACTTGCTCAACTTTTTGAAACAAATCCTACTCCCTTCGTCCCTAAATAAAATTCTCATTTCTCCTCCAAATTTTGTTCCTAAATAAAGTTCTCATTTCTCAAACTTAAGAGTCCCACCTAATATAATAATATTATTACCAATACTTTCACCACTAACTATCTCTTAAAATATTTTCTCTCTCCAATCAAACCTTATATTTTAATAAAAAATAATACTAAATTCCCCACCACTAAAATTGTACCCAAGAGAAATGAGAACTTTATTTAGGAACGGAGGGAGTAACTTCTTAAGCATTTTAGCTACACATCAGATTAATCAACTAAATAGGAACTTTGTAAACAAATTAACTATTTCATAGCCGCATTATTCAATAAAACACCAAAATTTCAGAAAACACGCTGGAAAATGTAGATTTAGGGCACTAAAAAAACGGGTTTATGCCGGGTACCATGTCGCCAATTGAACCATTACCGGCCATGTTTTAACGGGTGGAAATTAAGTAAAAACACGGTCCCCGTTGAACCACCTCTTTTGGCCCGGGTCCCCGTTGAACCGATTGTACGAGCAGTCTCAACTGAGTTTTAAAACATTTACAGAAACTGAAGGCAGAGAAC
The DNA here is from genome assembly GCA_963853835.1 of Calendula officinalis. Classification (NCBI taxonomy): domain Eukaryota; kingdom Viridiplantae; phylum Streptophyta; class Magnoliopsida; order Asterales; family Asteraceae; genus Calendula; species Calendula officinalis. The sequence goes on along the minus strand of OY970821.1, from coordinate 10,283,354 downwards.
AAATTGTTTAGGAGAGGCGTTATGCGGTAAGGAGTCCAATGGAACTATGTCTGTGTTTGTTACAGACATCGTGCACATGACAGGTGGCATAACACATAATATAAGGTGTCATATAGTGGCATAACACATAATAGAAGGTGTCATATATATAAGGGGTCTAGATGCAATAACTCCCAAAGATCAGAAATTTGACTTTTGGTATACGTGTTTGTCCTAACTTCCATGTCTCACTCGTTCACATCACATATGTACTCGTTCCGTCCAGAAACCTCAAAATTTGGAATATATATTTCATACTAGTATCTTAAATTAGTTGAAGATCGCATCAGGATGGGACTTTTAGGTTTGATAATTCAGGTTGGGGTTGGGTTTACGGGTTTTAAATAGCGAGTTGGTAAGTCATAAAAAGTTTGGCCAAAATGCATTTTAGTACCCTGAACTTGGCCGGTTGTAATTTCTATTACCCTGAACTATTAAAGGTGCACCATAGTACACTGAACTTGACAAAATGGTCGATTTAGTACCATGACTCATAAATTTGATCGCATTTTCTTACTTGATTTAATTTTGTTGGAGCTTTAAACGAACTAAAAAATGTATGTTTATCTCAATATAATGATATTAGAAGCAAATGATATGAGAAAACAAGAGCATATTAGTAAGCCAGGGTATTAAATTGACCATTTTGTCAAGTTCAGGGTACCATAGTGCACCTTTATAGTTCAGGGTAGTAGAAATTCAACTCAGCCAAATTCAGGATACTAAAATGCATTTTGGCCTAAAAAGTTCAATCTGAATTCGACTTGTTTATATAGACGAGTTAAATATCTAAACCTTAACACATTTACTCTCAGATTAAACATGACTCATATAACTCGTTTAATTAGATGGATTAAACATGTTAGCGGCTTGAATGAGTCAAATGGGTCAAACCAGTAAACTTTTTAGATGTAGATGCACAACTTACTAAAATATACAAATCTGTTTCAAGTATATCTAAAAACTAATAATGTGTAAATATATTTATTTTTAAACATGCTTTAATAATTAATTAGGTTGACGAATCCACCCATTTAAATCATTATCAATCCGTACTTAATCCGTTTAATAAATGTATCATTTTGTTTGCCCCAGCCTCAAATTATTTATTCTCATGGATCAGACTTCGGGTAAAAAATGCCACCCCTACTTTTTTCATGATAAGAACGTAGGTGAGATGGGTATGCCTATTATCTTTTCACATTAATGTCGAGTTTAAGACATTTATGAAGTATAAACAAAAGCCTTTTATCCATCCAATTCATTTGTATCTATGTATGCATGTATATGTGTTTCATGAAGTGAGATCTCAACCTTATCTTATAGTAGTATTATTTTTTGTTACGTCTTATTCAAAATTAATAAGATTAATGACTAATGAGTGACATGAGACAACGAATGGAAATGACCCACCAAAAAAAATAATAATTTAACGAATTAACAAAATGTTCTCATGTTTCCTAATTACCGCTATTGATGATTTATGTTTAGTTAAGTTAGAAAAAAAAAATGAAAATTAAGTGAGTAATTTGATGACTTTTAATATTCAAGAATTATCTTTTGGTTTAACGTTTTATAAACTTGCTATTCTTTCACGTGACTTTTCTCGTGTAGGCTTCGTATATGAAAACGAAGTGCATGTGAGAGCGGGTGGATTGCTATTATGGGCTAGTATAGTCTATTTAGTTTGATGCAACTAAACATTTGTTTTAGTTTATTATATTTTTATGAAATGTTATGTCGCGTAACACCCGCTATGATTTTTACACATTCTATGGTGTAGACGTTTGAATTTGAGACTTCCACGGTCGTGACATGTAATGAATGTTTATTTATTAAAATATTATTGAAAATGGTAAAATAGAAAAAAGGCGGTGTTACATAGTTGTGTCTCTTAGGCTTGGCGGTATGGGTCGACGGAAAGAGAGGCGTGGTGGGTGAGGTGGACGACCACGCCGTGGCATGGCAAGGGAACACCCCCCCCCCCAAGGGCGTTGGGGTGCGGCGTGGGTGGAGGAGACAACGGTCCACATGCAAGAACGGGCGTGGAGGTGGTCGAATTTGGCCAATATAGCCGTTGGCAACGGCTATATAGCCGTTGGAATTTAAAAAAAAACTTTTTTTTAAAAATTATTTACCTATATATATTTACATACTTTCACTCATTTTACACACAATTAATCCATTTTACTCTCTACAAACTTCAATCTTCATACCTCTCTACTTACAATGGATACACACAACAACTCTCCACAAACACCCAACCAAACTTCACAACAAAATATACTACCGAACCTTTGATTTGGTAGCTACGAGCCGTATGTCAACATCCTAAATTCCGGTGTTGTCCCACCTCAATTTTATCCACAAACCGCACCTCAATATCAACCTCAATTTCAACAACCCCAATATTCACAAAATGTATCTCAATTTGCACCCACCGGCCAATATTTTCAACAACAACTACTTTCTCAACAAACCCAAACACAAGAACCACAAGCGGGAGGGAGCAAGCGAAAGGGGAAAGGGAAAGGGAAGGGGAAAAGGAAAGAAAAAGAAGTTGTTGAAGAAGTTGGGGAAGAAGATGTGGAAGAAGACACACAACTTCCATGGACGGAAAAGGAGGAACTTGCGTTGTGCCGAGCTTGGTGTGGCACTTCTAAAAACGAGAAGGACGGGAATGGCATGAGAATTAAAAGCTATTGGGAAGCCATTCTTTCTAAATTTCATAGCTTCATGGGAGTCCCGCCATACCGAAAAGACAATAGTCTTAGTAGCAAATGACGTGACATAAACAACAAGGTTACAAAATTTAATGGTATATACAACAAACTCTCGTCGGAAAGAAGTAGCGGAATGGCCGAGTTTGATGTTTTGGAGGCCGCCAAGAAACAATACAAAGTTAAAAAAAAGGGCCATAATTTTGAGCTAGATCGACATTGGTTGATTTTAAAAGAGGATCCAAAATGGATCGGCACAATTACTAAAGATCAACAACAATCGAAGCGCTCAAAAAGTTCACAATCGGTTGACGTTTCTGATGGCCGTTCTCGTGCCGACCTTAATGCAGGGGACGATGAATTTCCAGATGACCTATTCGACGACATTGATGAAACCCCAACTCCTCTTCAACGACCAATTGGAAGAGACAAGGCTAAACGAGCGGATAGGCATGCGGCGGAAAAGGAAGCGAAGAGCAAGCATAGGGAAGATATTCAAAAACGATTAAACGACCACTTTGAGGCAACGGAAGAGCGCGTAGAGATGCGTCGTCTACAAGTTCAAATGGAGAAGGAGAAAGATGAAAGAGATAGGGCGCTTGCAACCGAACAAAGAATGATCAATAATTTGAATATTTTGAGTATGCAACCACCGCCAGGCTTGCCGCAAGAAGATCTTCATCATTTCCTAGCCGCGAAGGAAAGAGCCCGAAAAGCGATGAGCGATTTAGGATTGTAGTTTTTTTTATTTTAAGTATTTTTAATTTTAAGTATTGTTATTTTTAATTTAATGTATTGTTATTTTAATTTTAATGGAAGTTTAATATTATGTTTAAAAAATAAATGGTCTTCTAAATAGCAAAATTCACAAGAGATCTCATGTTCAATTCAATTTATATGAGAAAAAATGTCTCCTTGTGGCCACAAAAGTTTCTTTCGCTCTGATTTCAGGCTACGCGCAAAGTGAGTGGTCAACTTGAAAATTGTCGGATCGGAAAACAAAATGTCTCCTTGTTGGGTATCTTATTTGAAAGACAATTAGTTGATAAAACAGTTCCTCCAATTTGTTGGGAATTTTGAAAGACAATTAACCGTTGCTTTTTGCGTGTTTGCGTGATCATAGACCGTACCGACATTATTTTGGACTTATACAATTGTATTCTCGGCACCTCCTAACTTGTACTATATACAAAGCATGAAATTTATTACATACACATTATTTTCATTATACTAAATTCAGAATAAGTAACACTTAAATCACCAACACATTGATCACAAACCAAATATGTATTCAGAAGTGGTAGCAATTCATGTTCATGGTGTGCTACAAGAAAATAAGCTACAGACATTTTTATGATGATATGCAACATGAATGACTCAAATAACTAAATGAAATGTGACGAAGCCAAATATATTCTACCAACGTTTTTCTGTAGCCCGTGACATCTGGAAGCATGGTGATATAATTGTTCAACAAATTTTTGTTCAAGTGGAATATAAGCAGATTTCACTAGAACAGAAAAGGTCTGAAGGTGCGGGTAAAAACATAAGAAGTTGCGGTTTTTTAACCGCACCAAATAAGTGCGCATTATCAAATAAAAGACCCGCCCTATTAAAACACCGCCCTATAAAAAGGAACATCGCGCTATTAAAGACACCACACTATAAAAAGGAACACCGCCCTATTAATAAATCGCACCCAAATATATACACCGCCCTTTTTATAAAACGCACTCTAACATATCCACCGCCCTATTAATACATCGCACCCAAATATACACACCGCCCTTTTTATAGAACGCACTCTAACCTTTTCACCGCTCTATTAGTATGTCGCACCCTAGTGTTTTCACCGCCCTATTATATATCGCGCAAATATTATATAACCGCTCTATTCCATTTCAATATTAATAAAAAAAAATAATCCACAATATTTGTATGTATGTATATATATATATATATATATATATATATATATATATATATATATATATATATATATATATATATATATATATATATATATATATATATATATGGTCCGGATCCGGTGAGGACTCTTTTCCTCGCGAGGACTGTGAGGACAAATCTCATCCACTCATCTTAAAAAGGGCATAAAGGTCATTTACGAAACCCCCATTTCCTCATTTTGCCACTTGTCCTCTTATAATTGGAAGTGAGTTTTTTTCCCGCACTTTGTTTTTCGCCCATAACTTTTTTATTTATTTGTAAAATAAAAAATCTAAAAATGCCAACAATTTTAAAATTAAATTTTCTACAAAATGAGTATAGTCATGAAAATTTGAAAAAAAATATCCAAAATTGACAATGATCCATAAAAAACAAAATGATCCAAAAATTAACAATAGTACAAAGTAAACAAAATGATCATGAATAAACAAAATGATCCAAAATTATATATGATATATTATTTGACTAATTATTTATGCAAAATTATGTTTATGCAAGATTAAAAATGATCCAAAAATAACAAAATGATCCAAAATTATGACAATGATCCAAAATTAACAAAATGATCCAATATTTTATCTGTTTTTTTTTTTGAAATTTTCATGACTATACTCATTTTATAGAAAATTTAATTATAAGAACTTTGGCATTTTTAGTTTTTTTTTTTACAAAGAAAAAAAAAAGTTATGGCCGAAATACGAACTTGGGGGTAAAAATAAAACCCACCAAATCAGAAATTGACATGTGGCGAGGAGAGAGAGTATGTGTGCGAAAATGACCATTTTAACCTTACAAACTTGCTTTTTACCCCCACTATTTTATTAAACTTAACACAAAACCCCCTAACCTTCTAACATTGTTACGTTTCTTCACATTAGATCCTAGTCATTGATTTTGTTTGATCCAAAGCCCAGATTTGTCCTCGCAGTCCTCACCGGAAAAAGTGTCCTCACTCGATCCCACTTCTATATATATATATATATATATATATATATATATATATATATATATATATACACACATATATATATATATATATATATATATATATATATATATATATATATATATATATATATATATATATATGTATATATATATATATATATATATATATATATATTTATATATAACAACACAATATACCCAAAAACTGACATAAAACTGGAATACAATTGTTTTGTTTATGAGAGTCATCTTTGACATTCTCACTGTATAAAAGTAGCCCAAAAAATTTACAGCCAAAACTTTACAAAGTGTTCGATTTAATTTGCAATTTCAAATCATGATCTAACCTTATGCCAATTAAATAATCTTGGAATCAACTTTGCCATTTGTCCCTCAATTTCTTGTTTTGTTACAACTTTATCCTCTCCCCAAATCTGAAATTACAGATAATTAGTCTGTTTGTTACCATTGCAAAAATTATAATAGAACTATATTAATAAACACTTACGAAATCAGAAAAATTATGATGAATATACTCGACAAAATCCTGAATATGCTGAATCACAATATAACCACATTCCCAGCTCCCCTTTTGTTTATTGCACTGCAATTAATTACAAGCACTTAATTAATTTAAAACTAAGCTTGTTTATCAAAAGTGGTAATTGAATACATACCATTGAAGATTTCCACTGAAATCTACGAGGGAACATTTGTTCGATTACTCTAACGAAGAGGTCGTGATCTTTTTTAACAGCTCGAGGCAAAGAATCGATAACTAACAGACGAATATATTGCCATTATTATCATTAATTGTAGATTAATTGTAGGCTCGATTTGTGCACATCAAATCTCTGTAAATTAGGCATAATTGTAGGATCATTGTATTTATATACCTTCCTATGTAATCACTCTATTCATTAAGGAAAATATCATTATCATACATGGTATCAGCCTAAGAAATCATTCTTTCCTGGAAACCTCTTCTTCTCCATCAAATTCTTCTATCTGTTTCTTCCATGGCCGGCGATAGCACAGTCGATGCACCCCTTCCCCTTGCTACTATTCTCCATATGATAACCTTCAAACTCTCTTCCACAAACTATCTCTTGTGGAAGAATCAAATGCTACCCTTATTAGCCTACCAAAAATTAACCGGCTATATCAACGGCACCATCCCGCAACCTTCTGCCACCATTGTCACCGATAACACCATTGCTTCTCCAAACCCCGAATATTCTGCTTGGGTTGCCGGTGACCAACGTGCCCGGATTTTAATTCAATCCTCACTCTCGGAAGAAGCTATGGCCGAAACCCTTGGCCATACTACTTCTAAAGCAATCTGGACGGCACTTGAGTCCTCTTACAGCCATGTTTCTGTTGAGAGGATGCACACTCTTCGGGATTCTCTGCGTGCCATCAAGAAAGGCACTTCATCCGTTTCTGATTATGCTAAAAAATTTAAAGGCATATGTGATCAGTTGAGTGCAATCGGTCACAACCTTGATGACACCGATAAACACCATTGGTTTCTATGCGGCCTTGGTTCCGCGTTTGAAACATTTTCTACCACACAATGTTTACTTCAAACCCGTCCTAGCTTTCGGGATCTTGTGTCACAGGCCGAAAGTCACGAATTGTTCCTACTTTCTATTAGTGACTCCGTCACCAACAGGTTCACTGCCGATGCTCACAATTCTACCCGGAGACGTGGTGGCCGATCTCAATACCGTGGCAATTCTGCCCGGGGCCGTGGTCGTTTTAGTCGCCGTCCTCCTCATTGTCAACTATGTCGCAAGGATGGACACTACGCATCTCAGTGTCCGGATCTTCAATCCTTTGCTCATCAACCACACAAAATTGATGCAAACCTTGCACAAGCCTTCACGGCTCAATGCAACACTAGTGCACCCGATTGGTTTGTTGATACGGGTGCGTCATCTCACATGGCTCAATCCCCTACTCATTTGGATTCGGCTACAACCTACAATGGTAATGAAACCGTTTTTTTCGGTAATGGTAACGATGAATCTATTTCTCATATTGGCAAATCTCATTTATATCCAAATATTGCTCTTAACGATGTGCTTGTTGTGCCACAGCTTACAAAAAATTTGCTCTCGGTTAGCAAGCTTACACAAGATAATTTTGTTGACGTTTTGTTTTCTGATCCTATGTTTTTTATTCAGAAACGCCGCTCAAAAGAAACTCTAGCAACCGGTCATCGTAAACATGGCTTGTATGTCCTTGACTCCGGTCAACATGCATTTTTAGCTAATCTATCCTCACGGCGTCTTCAAGCTTCTTTTGAATTGTGGCACAACCGATTGGGACATGTGTCTCATGATGTTATTTCTTTTTTAAATAAGTTGGGTTGTTTAAAAATTACATCCGTTTTACCAACTCCAACCGTATGTTCTTCTTGTCAATTATCTAAAAGCAAACGATTACCTTTTGATATTAATCCCAAACGGGCTTTACATGTTTTAGATTTAATTCATTGTGATTTGTGGGGTCCGTCACCAATTAATTCTATGGATGGTTATCGTTATTATGCAATTTTTATTGATGATTTTTCAAGATTCACATGGTTTTATCCTTTAAAGCTCAAATCCGATTTTTATCAAGTACTTGAAAATTTTGTTGCTTTGGTTCAAACACAATTTACTTGCAAGATAAAAATTTTTCAATCCGATGGTGGTACGGAATTTACAAACTCACGAGTTCGTAATCTTTTTACCAAAAATGGTACTCACCATCAATTATCTTGTCCTCATACACCGCAACAAAACGGTCGGGCCGAACGAAAACACCGACACATAACCGAAACGGGCTTGGCAATGATGTTTAATGCTAAAGTTCCGGCTTCTCTTTGGGCTTATGCTTTTGCTTCCGCCACTTACATAATAAATCGTTTACCAACCAAAGTACTTGATTATAAATCTCCTTATGAACTTTTATTTCATGTGGAACCAAATTATAGCAATTTTAAAGTGTTTGGAAGTTGTGTTTTTCCTTATCTTCGAGATTACTCCATTCACAAGCTTGCTCCCCGAAGCTCTCCATGTGTGTTTATTGGCTATAGCACTCAATACAAAGGTTATAGATGTCTTGATCTCCAAACAAATCGCATCTATACCACATGTCATGCAAAGTTTTATGAAACCATATTTCCGTATGCGCGTTTACCATCCACCACACCATCGGCTCATTTATTACTCACTACATATTGTGATGATATACCCATTACCCAAACCACATCCGCACCACCTGCTCCCACCCAAATTCAAACCCCAACTCCCTTACCTTGTGGGACTTGTGATCACTCATCACACCCGCCACGCATACAAACCGAATCTCCAATCATTACTCCATCTCCGCCACCCACCCCACCACCCCAAACCCCATGATATGGTAAAACCAGTTATAAAATAATCACCTAAAATACGCCTTTCCTAGATTACCACACTCTTAGGCAAGTATGACCTAATCGTGAGCAATATAGTTCAGGTAAGTAAATTCGGGTTTATTCGTCTCCACAGGGAACAATTAAGCTGATTATGTAATATAAAACTAATTAATTAACCTAAACAAATAATAAAAAGGGGTTTTCATTTGGAATATTTTTTATTTGCAAACTAGATAAATAAACTGAAAATGGTTGTTCAAAGTGAATAATCGACCGAAAACGACAAGGGAGTGTTTAAATATTAAGGAGTATATTCACTATGAGTCGAATCAGTCCAGGTCTAGGTTTGGTTTTGAAGTACCGATTTAATTCATGCTCTAGGAGTTTAAGGAACTAGATTTCTCTCAAAACCTTACAATGAGTCTACTATGATTTCTAGGAATTTCTTCTCAAGAAACCTGTTTAAATTCACACTCCTTCTTGTTATTTCTAACTAGGTCCGGCTTTCCGAGACCTTATAATCCTAGGAATTTCTTCTCTAAAGATCAGACTCTAAGTTTCACCTAGGTTATTGGTATTAAATCTCGGACCCCTATTTCTAGTGAGTCGCTGACTAGATCAAAAGGTATGAAAAGTCAGGGGAATTACTAGACCAATTCAATGTTGTCAATATTTTAATCAATCAAGTAACAAACAGATTCAATAATGCAAATGTAAGGGTTTAACGAAAAGGTTCTTTATTAGCAATAGAAGCGTTCAAACAATCATTATAAAATCCTAAGAATATCCAAACCTAAAACCCTAACTTCATCTAGTCATAGTGAATAAAGGATGATTAGCACATAGACATGCTAAAAATCATCAAACAAATGTAAATAATCGAATTCATAAACATAGAATTAATCAAAGATGATAAAAAACCAATGTTTTATGCTTGAAATCTCGATCTTGAGTGCTCCAATGGTGTTTTTCGGCTGCCCTTCGAATTAGGTCAAAAGTCCTTTAATTCAGATCTGCATGTTTATTTAAATAGTTATCTGATCGCTGGAAATCGCGCCGCTATCTACAATCACGTCGCGATTTTCGGTAATTCATAAATAAACAGAATGCCGAAATCGCTAAGGCCTTAAAAATCATGTTTACAAGATAGCGACAGAGATCGCGTCGCGATCTAGGATCGCGCCGCTATTTCTAGGCTTTTCTGCAGTTTTCGTTTCTTGTGATGTTTTGACCCGTTTTTGTTACGTTTTCTTCTATAGCCTGCAAAACACAATGGAAACTACATTTTGAGTGATAACATCATATTCTGTTCGATAAACACATATAAAAATCGGTATATTGGCAGATAAATATATGTATAAATCTGCCAATATCAACATGCCCACACTTGAACTTTGATTGTCCTCAAGCAAATCATTAATAAAATAATCTAATCAGATAGATAAAAACAATTAATGCAGTCGACACTTCATCTCAATGAATTTATAAAAATACAATAATTTTTCAGAACTTAGTCCATTTAGCAGTTAAAATTTCTCGCTATATTTTATGCCCAAGTTTGTGTATGACAGTAACTAACTTTTCACAAATCTAATCAAATCCTTAACTATGCTAATTATACTACCTTTAACTTAGATCTTAATCAATACTTGTATAACCTATAAATACCATCTTTATGAAAATTACCCAACTAGTAAGGTTAAAAGAAGAAAATTTAGTTTATTCATTTATTTTAAGGCTTATTTGCTTTATTTCTTCATGCTTTGCATGTTTATTTATTTTATTTGATTTTTCATTTCTTTTATTACATGCTTTGCACGTTTATTAATTTATTTATTTATTTTGTTTGGAAGAGAGAACCACAACTTTCATTGAGCACCCGCGTAAAAGACTTTCAGCCAACATATCCAGATCAGTTGACCTTAGTATGCTAGGTTTAAAGGACCCCGCGAGCTTACTTGTCGGGAACCCAAGGTCGGCTAATTGTTCTCCCTAAATATTTAATTAGGTATTTATTCAAGAATCGATTCGAACCTCAGCTTACATTGTGAACCCGCGTAAAAGACTTTCGACCAACATGTCCAGATCAGTTGACCTTAGAATTCTAGGTTTGAAGGACCCCTCGGGCGTACTTGTCGAGAGCACAAGGCCGGATGAATATTCTCATTGATTCTCAAATTTTTCATTTATATTATTATTTAGCAATTTATTCACGTAAACTAAAAGCTCTTAATCCAACCTAATGTCATCGGGAGCTAGCTTTGCTAATCTTAATTTTCTAAAAGACAATTTTTATCGGCTTACAAGATATTTCAAATTTTCCAAATTAGGAAGTGGTTTAATTAACGAGTTAAAAAGATCATTAGATCGGCGAAAAGCCACAAAAGTTTGACACATAAAAGCTAGGAAAAATTTTGCCCTTTAAAGTGAACTCTATTGTCTAAAATTGTTTTCTACGATTGAGATGTGTCTAAAAAAAATTCTGATTAAACTGGTTATTTCGTGTTTTAGATGATTTACTAAGAGATACAACAAGTGGTGGATACCACGCCCCATGCCCACACTTAAAACGTTGCATTGCCCTCAATGCAACAAAAATAAAATAGAAAATTATAAACTGAAAGTAAAAGGCAAAAGGGAACGGTACTCCCTGAAGGTATTGTGAATATTTGTTTCTGTGTTCCAAATACTGTTATCATCCGAACGCAAGGACCATTTTCGAGCAATTCCATCCAGTTCCAAGCTCATCACATTTGGAAATAGTCTAAGATAACCACAATCATGGATCAATAATCGGGCCCATCACGAGGCTGTGCAGGATCGTACTGCTGGAACCAGGCATCGTATGTCGGGAAGTTCGACGGTGCTGGCAAACCCGGGCCCCAGTATGGAAGGGAGTATTGGGCCTCGACTGGTGCTGCTGAAGCTCGCCACTGGTGGTATGCTTGACCTCTTTCGGCCTGATAATAATTTCTTTGAAGTTGTAGGTTCATACCTACCATGTATTGCTGCATCCCACCAAAATCAGTCCTCAAACCTGCCATATCAACCTGCAAAGCATGTACGTCAGTATATAAACTCTGATATGGATCAGATGAGGACGGGCCCGCTTGGGAGCCAGATGCCCCGGGGTGCCCATGACTCTGATCGATAACCGGTTCCTCTATCTCCCGTATCTCCGCATCTTCCTGCTCTTGCGGCGGTGGATCCTGTGCCCTTCGTCTAACCCGTCTAGCAAGGTCGGTGGGTGGATTATCCACCCATACATATCTACCAACTTCCACCCCAGGTATTGCACTTCGGAGTATCCCCACCCCTTGCATTTGATTGTAATCAATAAAACCCATCTCGATCTTTGTTAAAGTACCTCTCACTCGTGGTGTAAGAGGCATCGCGGCATTTGCCAATCGAGTGATGTATTGGCCACCTACAAAACAACTTTTTCCTTTATGTCCCCGAGCGGGACCATTCAAGAACAAAGCGATAACCATCGGGAGGTTTGTGAAACACTCTGGGTTGACCAACTGATGTAGAAACCAAATGCTCGCTATATTCATTTTTTCGGCACCATCCTTTCGTTGGCGGATGGTGTTGGAGATCATTCGGTATAGATAGCGGTGCTCACTGTTCCTAAGTTGCTTGCTTTTTGAGTACCGTGAACTCCATTCCCCAACACCGAGTGCGGTCCAAATCTCTGCTACATCACGATTTGGTATAAATTGGCCCCGACGCAAGTATGAGATGAAATGCCGGTGATTTGTTTGGGCTTGGGTGTAGAGCCCCAGGTTTATTGCGAACTGAATGAGTGAACATTGGACCCATTGATGAGCTACCCGGTAATGAATGGATATGGCATCGGGATCGTTGTAGGCGGTGGTGCGTTCCAAATGGTATGTGGAAAGGAACTCTAGCACAAGCTCGGAATAGATTGGTTCTCTTAGTGTAAGGGCGACCTCCCAAGCATTGCACGTGAATATCACGCGCCCGTTATTGTCCCGAACTTTTCTCGTTAAGTAGGCTCGGATAGCCTCCTCTTTCCCCAAGGCCGCAAGTTCGTCCCATTTAGGTGTTCGACCCGCATGCACATCTTTATGCATGATTCTATCTCTTCTTTGTTCATAAATGGCTCGAGTGATTTCGTTGCGAATATTATCGAATTTCTCGAACGTGTGATGAAGCTCGTTGATCTTAAGAACCAAGGGGAAACCATCTTCATCAAGGTCTATTGGTAATTCAAATTCTTCCTCATATTCGACCGCGATTTCTTCCTCTGAATCGGATGATGACTGATATGGTGAAGGTGGAGGTTGAGGTCGAGGGACCCTAGATGAGGATGCCCTAGACGATGATGCTCTTGTAGGTCTCGCCTAAAAACAAATTAAAAGAATAATCATTAGAAATGTTATTTAACAGAAAAGTTACAAAATAAATAAGGAATTTATAAGCTTTTTCTAATTTAAACCCCAATTTCCCGTACCCACACTTAGTTGTTAAACTAAGTGTGAAACTATGTAAAAACTTACCAATTTTCCTTACCCACACTTAGTTGTTAAACTAAGTGTGACATTATTTAACACTTATAATGATTGTTTTGATAATTAAAATTTTAAATTTGTATAAGCTTGTGATGTAGTTGTCAAGAACTTGAGCCCAATTTATTTAAATATGACCACAAAGTGAAAAATTGACAAGTATTTATGTTATTCATCCACAATTAACTCATTAACACAATGTAGAAGATTCACCAAGCAAAATATGTGAAATTTTCGTGTTCTTGACAAGAACAAACCCTAGTTCATAAGTTTTTTTTTTCTAAAAAGCAAAATCAACCCCTAAAATTCAGAATTTATACTAGGGTTTAGTAACAATTCGACTACTAACAATCTATGGCTTTAATCAACAACTAATCACACAAAAATCGGACGAAAAGAGCAAGCATTCAAGAATTTCGGGTTTTGCAAGAATACTCCCAAAAACCTAAGATTTCTACCCTAAAAGATGGATTAATGGAGGAAAAGAGTAGGAAACCAACCTTAGGCGCCATGGAGATAAAGATTGATGGAAGAAAAAGGAAGAAATCGGCCGGATTTTGGGGTTTTGGTGGTTTGGTCGCCGAAATCGCGAAGGGGGAAAAGGGTTATGCGATCTGCTGTGTTAGACGGAAAAAAATAACGCTTAAATCTCCGTCAGAGATCGCGTCATGATCTCTGGATCGCTTCGCGATTTCTGGCGGGTCCGGATAATGACTTAGCGATCTCAAAACGCGATTTTGGGGGTCTTAGCTATTTCGGTGTTCTGTTTGGCTGCCATATGAACGAAAATTTTAACATTTTTTATTTATTTTTTTTCTTTTAAAACAAAACGCGGAAAGGAAAGGGAAAAACAACTAAACACGGGTTGCCTCCCGAGAAGCGCTTCATGGATTTACGAGTCTAGAGCTTGACTCGGCGTTACTCTTTTACTTCTTTTCGCCCATCATGGCGAAATGCACCTCCTCTGTCTCGGTCACGCCTTCATTCTCGTCTTCGTGACAAAGCTTCAAGCGATGCCCGTTAACACTAAAATGACCGGTTTTGGTAACGAGGTCCACGTATCCTGATGGGTGTTGTTTTAGAACGGTATAAGGACCCACCCATTTGGATTTAAGTTTTCCAGGCGAAAACTTATACCGGGATTGATAGATTAAGACCTTGTCGCCCGGTTGGAAGCATTTTCGAGTTTTCAACTTTTTATCGTGCAAATACTTGCTTCTCTCTTTATAGATTCGGGAATTTTCGTACGCTTCAAATCGGTGTTCATCGAGAAGATTGAGTTGATGATTACGTTCGGTCCCGGCGGGAACGATGCTCATGTCACACTCTTTGATAGCCCAATAGGCTTTGTGTTCGATCTCGAATGGAAGGTGACATGCTTTCCCGTAAATCATCCGATAAGGAGTATGGCCGATAGGAGTTTTGTAGGCGGTACGGAATGCCCAAAGAGCATCTTCAAGTCGTTGAGACCACAACTTGGGATTTTTTTCAATGGTTTTCTCGAGAATTCTTTTTAAGGCCCGATTAGTGTTCTCGACTTGACCACTAGTTTGTGGATGATACGCGGTCGAGAAACGATGGTGGACACCGTATCATTGGAGAGTTTTCTCCATAAGATGGTTGGCAAAATGTGTGCCACGATCACTAATCAGCGCCCTCGGGCAACCGAACCGGCAGAAAAGAGATTTCAGAAAATTGATTACGACTCGAGCATCGTTAGTTGGAAGAGCTTTTGCCTCAGCCCATTTGGAGACATAATCAACAGCAACAAGGATATATTTATTACCTTGGGAGCTTGGAAACGGACCCATGAAGTCAATGCCCCAAATATCGAAGACCTCACAAACTTGGATGCCATGTTGTGGCATTTCATCCCGTTTGGAGATGCTTCCGGTTCGTTGACATGCATCACAAGTTTTGACCAAATCTTGTGCATCTTTAAAGATCGTTGGCCAATAGAAACCCGCATCAAGAACTTTCCGGGTGGTGTAGTTTGGACCGAAATGTCCACCGGTGGGGCCTTTATGACATTGGTTGAGAATGTCATGGGCTTCATCACCGGAAACACACCGTCTATGCATCAAATCGGGACCGACCCGGAAAAGATGTGGAGCATCCCAATGGTAATGTTTTAGATCCGAAAAGAATTTCCCTTTTTGTTGATGGGTCATTCCTTTAACAAGGACACCCGCCGCTAAATAATTTGCGAAATCAGCGAACCACGGGTCGTTGGTGTCTTGTAAAGCATTGACCGCTTCGATAAATTCATCGGGAAATGTATCATGAACCCCGTCTTCATTGCACTCCTCAAGGTGAGGGTTCTCTAATCGGGATAGATGATCCGCCGCAAGATTTTCCGCACCTTTTTTATCTTTTATCTCGATGTCGAATTCTTGTAAGAGAAGAATCCAACGAATGAGACGCGGTTTTGCATCTTGCTTGGCGAAAAGATATTTCAATGCTGAGTGATCCGTATAGACAATCGTTTTGGATAAAACAAGGTATGGACGGAATTTATCGAAGGCGAAAACCACTGCAAGGAGTTCTTTTTCAGTTGTGGTGTAATTCGCCTGAGCACCGGGGAGTGTTCGGCTCGCGTAATAAATAGGTTGGAAATGATTGTTTATACGCTGGCCCAAAACTGCAGCGAGTGCGAAATCACTAGCATCGCACATGAGTTCGAATGGTAACTCCCAATTGGGGGATACCATGATAGGAGCTTCTGTGAGCCGATTCTTGAGAAGATCAAAGGCTTCCACACATTCGGGCGTGAACACGAAAGGTGTATCCTTCTCGAGAAGGTGAGTCATGGGTCGGGTTATCTTGGAAAAATCGTTGATGAACCGACGATAGAATCCCGTATGACCTAAGAAACTTCTCACAGATTTCACATTTGAAGGGGGAGGTAATTTAGAAATGACATCGATTTTTGATTTATCGACCTCGATCCCCTTCGCAGAAATTTTGTGACCTAACACGATGCCTTCGCGCACCATGAAATGACACTTTTCCCAATTAAGCACGAGATTTGATTCCTCGCACCTAATGAGAACTCGCTCTAAGCTCGAAAGACATGACTCGAAGGAGTCTCCGAATACTGAGAAATCGTCCATGAAGACTTCCATACAATCCTCGATCATGTCTTGGAAAATCGCGGTCATGCACCGCTGAAATGTTGCCGGAGCGTTGCACAAACCGAATGGCATCCTTCGATACGCGAATGTACCGAAGGGGCACGTGAAGGTGGTCTTTTCCTGATCTTGGGGGTCGATCGGGATTTGAAAGTAGCCAGAGAACCCGTCCAAGAAACAATAGAAGTTGTTTCCGGCCAATCTCTCCAACATCTGATCGATGAAGGGTAAAGGAAAGTGATCCTTTCGGGTGGCTTCGTTGAGTCTGCGGTAGTCGATACAGACTCGCCATCCCGTGACAGTACGAGTAGGAACGAGTTCGTTCTTATCATTACGCACAACTGTCATCCCTCCTTTTTTCGGAACTACTTGGACCGGACTCACCCAAGGACTATCAGAAATGGGATAGATGAGCCCTGCATCAAGCAGTTTAAGAACTTCCTTCTTCACGACTTCTTTCATGTTGGGGTTTAAACGCCTTTGTCTCTGCACACTAGGTTTAAAGTTTTCTTCCATTAAAATTTTATGAGTACAAAAAGAAGGGTTTAAACCCGGAATATCTGCGGTTTTCCAAGCTAGAGCTTTTTTATGATTTTTAAAATTTTTTATTAATTTTTGTTTTTCAGCAAAAGCTAGAGTAGAAGAGATTATGACAGGCAAATCAGATTCCCCTTGAAGGAATGCATACTCTAGATGGTCGGGCAATGGCTTAAGCTCGAGAGATGGAGGGTCCTCAAAAGACGTTTTAATTCGAAGTTTTTGATTCGGGTCGAAATTCTCAAAAATTACTTCACTTTCTTCCGAATCCTCTTCTTCAAGGTGAAGAAGTGCCTCGAGATCTGAGAGATCTTGGATGGATTCGGGAGAGTCTAGAGTGACATCACCATAGGTAGTGATGTCATCGCAATCTAGGTTAAGAAATGAGGTAATTTCCTCCTCCATGCACACATCGATGATGTCGATGAAATTGCATGTGTCATCGGAGGCAGAGGTATGCTTCATCGCTTTCTCAATGGAGAAAGTGATTCGGTCATTCCCGACACCTAGACTAAGCTGTTGTTCAACAACCAAGATTATGGCACTGGCAGTGTTCAGAAAGGGTCTCCCTAAGATGAGAGGGACATTTGGTTCTTCAGGGATATCTAGGATAACAAAATCAGCAGGAAAAATGAACCTATCTACCTTAACCAGAACGTTTTCTGCTATTCCTACTGGGTATTTAAGTGACAGGTCTGCTAATTTGACACGCATCCTAGTCGGCCTAAGGTCTGTTATTCCCAATTTAAGGAACAAAGACAAGGGCATCAAGCTAATGCTAGCTCCTAAATCAGCTAGCGCCTTACAGGGCGGTAAGTTATCTATAAGACAAGGGATAATAAAACTCCCTGGATCACCCTTCTTCGGAGGTATGTTAGGTTGGAGGATAGCTGAGCATTCCTCGCTTAATATTGCTGACGACACCTCCTCCGTTTGCTCCTTGCTTGAGACCAAGTCCTTGATGAATTTCCCGTAGTTAGGCATACCTGCTAACATATCAACCAAAGGAACGTTAATGCGCACCTGTTTAATCATCTCAACAAACTTACCATATTTTTCCTTAAGTTTTTCTTTCCTCAAACGTTGGGGAAAGGGGACCTTCGGTGTATAAGAGTTTGTTGCATCTGTTTTGGTGGACTTATGCGTCTCCTTTGGTTTTGCCTTTTCTTGCTCAGTTGGAATTTCAACCTTCTGCATAACCCTCTCCTCTTCATCAGCTGGAGTCTCCTCATTAACCTGTTTATCAAAAGAATTTTCATTAGTATTTAATACAGGTGAACTTACCGTCTTACCACTCCTGGTGGTGATAGCTTTAATATTCTCGAATCCCCGTTTTGGATTATCTTGTGTACGGGGTGGTAAACTTCCTTGAGGACGTTCTTGTAAAATTTCGGCCATCTTGGCCAGGTTTCTCTCTAAGCTTTGAATTGCTGCTTGCTGATTTCTGATGATCTGGTCTTGTTCCTCAGTTTTCTTATTGTGCTTTTCCATAAATTTTTCAAGCATTAATTCCATTGAGGACTTTGATCCTTGACCTGCAGCATTCTCTCTAGGTGGTTGGTTCGTTTGGTTATCACGTTGGAAACCAGGGGGGTTCGAGTTTCTCGGGGGGTAGTTATTGTTTTGGTTATTGTTGTTATAACCTCTGTTGTTATTGTACCCCTGATTGTTGTTGTTGTACCCCTGATTTCCTCCCTGATAATTACCTCGGTACCCATTGTTGATGTAATTTAGTTCTTCTTCTGCAGACATCATCGGTTGATGCTGCTGGCACTCTTTCGTGAGATGTGGCCCTTTGCATATATCACATCCAACCTGTGTAGCATGTAAACAACTAGTTATTTTGTCTAATTTACGTTCAAATACCTGTTGGTTATTCTTAATTGCAGCCACTTCATCATGTTGGCGATCATCAACTGCCTTAAGGGATGCCTGATTCTGTCCGACTCGCCTGTCGGATGTCCATTCCAGGCTGTGCATCGAGATGTCTTCGAGAAGTTGATAAGCTTGAGTTGGGGTTTTGTACATGAATAGCCCGCCACTTGAAGAATCGAGGAGGGAACGAGATGTGTGATCTAATCCCCTGTAAAAAATATGTACTATGTTGTTCTTCTCCAAACCGTGGTTAGGACATTTCCGTAGTAAGCTTTTCAGTCTTTCCCAGGCCTCCGTTACCTTTTCACCTGACTCCTGCATAAAAGCCAAAATATCAGTTTTAAGTTTATCAGCCTTGGCTGGTGAAAAATAACGAGTAATAAAACGGCTTCGGAGTTCATTCCAAGTCGTAATAGAGCCTGGCTCTAATGATTTAACCCATTCTTTTGCATCCCCAGCTAAGCTGAAGGGAAACAATCTCAACCTCATGGCATCAATTGTTACATCTCGTTGTTTGAACAGTTCACAAATCTCTAGAAAGTTTTCTAGATGTCTATTGGGATCATTGCATAATCTTCCGTCAAAGTTTAGATCCCGCACCATACTGATGAATTGCCCTTTAATCTCAAAATTGATATTATTCAGTTCAGGTACTAAGATAGATGGATTAGGACCAGTTGGTGCTGTTTGTCTGGTGTTCCACATGGGTTGCTCTGGTGGCGGATCTGGTGGTGCTTGATCGCCCATATCGAAAATTGGGTTTTCGATAGATTGAAAGTTGATTGACTCTAGATATTGCGCTGCTAAAACTGCTCTACGTCGCTGGCGAAGAAGTCTCTCTGGTTCAGAAAACGGTGATAACGGATCTGAATCAGAGCTACGGGTCATACACCTGCAAAACTTAAAGCAAATCGTAAAAACGCAACAGTTTAACAACTTCAATTAAAACCAGACAAATAATAAAAACGATTAAAATAACTTGTTTAGAAATAAATCTCTAGACAAGGATCGATTAACAAATTAAATCTAAATTACTAATCTCGCAACTGCTCCCCGGCAGCGGCGCCAAAAACTTGATGTGGTAAAACCAGTTATAAAATAATCACCTAAAATACGCCTTTCCTGGATTACCACACTCTTAGGCAAGTATGACCTAATCGTGAGCAATATAGTTCAGGTAAGTAAATTCGGGTTTATTCGTCTCCACAGGGAACAATTAAGCTGATTATGTAATATAAAACTAATTAATTAACCTAAACAAATAATAAAAAGAGGTTTTCATTTGGAATATTTTTTATTTGCAAACTAGATAAATAAACTGAAAATGGTTGTTCAAAGTGAATAATCGACCGAAAACGACAAGGGAGTGTTTAAATATTAAGGAGTATATTCACTATGAGTCGAATCAGTCCAGGTCTAGGTTTGGTTTTGAAGTACCGATTTAATTCATGCTCTAGGAGTTTAAGGAACTAGATTTCTCTCAAAACCTTACAATGAGTCTAATATGATTTCTAGGAATTTCTTCTCAAGAAACCTGTTTAAATTCACACTCCTTCTTGTTATTTCTAACTAGGTCCGGCTTTCCGAGACCTTCTAATCCTAGGAATTTCTTCTCTAAAGATCAGACTCTAAGTTTCACCTAGGTTATTGGTATTAAATCTCGGACCCCTATTTCTAGTGAGTCGCTGACTAGATCAAAAGGTATGAAAAGTCAGGGGAATTACTAGACCAATTCAATGTTGTCAATATTTTAATCAATCAAGTAACAAACAGATTCAATAATGCAAATGTAAGGGTTTAACGAAAAGGTTCTTTATTAGCAATAGAAGCGTTCAAACAATCATTATAAAATCCTAAGAATATCCAAACCTAAAACCCTAACTTCATCTAGTCATAGTGAATAAAGGATGATTAGCACATAGACATGCTAAAAATCATCAAACAAATGTAAATAATCGAATTCATAAACATAGAATTAATCAAAGATGATAAAAAACCAATGTTTTATGCTTGAAATCTCGATCTTGAGTGCTCCAATGGTGTTTTTCGGCTGCCCTTCGAATTAGGTCAAAAGTCCTTTAATTCAGATCTGCATGTTTATTTAAATAGTTATCTGATCGCTGGAAATCGCGCCGCTATCTACAATCACGTCGCGATTTTCGGTAATTCGTAAATAAAACAGAACACCGAAATCGCTAAGGCCTTAAAAATCATGTTTACATGATAGCGACAGAGATCGCGTCGCGATCTAGGATCGCGCCGCTATTTCTAGGCTTTTCTGCAGTTTTCGTTTCTTGTGCTGTTTTGACCCGGTTTTGTTACGTTTTCTTCTATAGCCTGCAAAACACAATGGAAACTACATTTTGAGTGATAACATCATATTCTGTTCGATAAACACATATAAAAATCGGTATATTGGCAGATAAATATATGTATAAATCTGCCAATATCACCCCACCACCCCAAACCCCACCACCCTCGCCTGTTAACTCACCACCACAATCAAACCCAACATCTCCAATCTCTACCGAACCTCATGTTATCCCTTCACCGCAACCGATCCCTCTAAATAACCAACCTCTAGACCAACCCCCACCCCCTGATCCCGCTACACAATCCACTCACCCTATGACAACCCGATCAAAACAAGGTATTTTTAAACCCCGCCACCGAGCCGATTTATCTTATTCGGGTTTACATCAAGCTTTATTTGCTACAAAAGAACCACGGGGATTCAAATCGGCTTCTAAAGATCCTAAATGGTTTTCCGCCATGCATGATGAAATGCGTGCTTTACATACAAATAATACATGGCAACTTGTCCCACGACCTACTCGTTCCAACATTGTAGGCTCAAAATGGGTTTTTCGAACTAAGTTTCATTTGGATGGTACAATTGATAAATATAAAGCACTTTTGGTTGCTCAAGGTTTCACTCAAGTTCCGGGACTTGACTACACGACAACTTTTAGTCCCGTTGTTAAAGCATCTACTATACGTACCATTTTGTCTATTAGTGTTCTAAACAAATGGTCTCTTCGTCAATTGGACGTTAAAAATGCTTTTTTACACGGAGATTTATCCGATGTTGTTTATATGGAACAACCACCAGGTTTTGTTGATGAGAAATACCCAAATCACGTGTGTAGGCTCAAGAAAGCTCTTTATGGTCTTAAGCAAGCTCCACGAGCATGGTTTCAACGTTTAAGCTCGTTTCTCATCACTCTTGGATTCACTTGTAGTCGAGCCGACACCTCACTTTTTATATTTAAAAAGGGATCCTCACTTCTCTACTTATTGGTTTATGTAGATGATATCATCTTAACGGGTAACAATGATGAACTTCTTCACAAGTTTATTTCTAAACTCAACCAAGAATTCTCAATTACCGATCTTGGAAATTTGAATTACTTCCTCGGTCTTGAAGGTCAACATCTCAAAAATGGTCTCTTTTTAAGCCAATCAAAATATGCTCACGATGTTCTTACTCGGGCCAAATTATTAGATGCTAAACCGGTTGGAACACCTCTCTCCACTTCCACATACTTCACGAGTCACGGCATTCCGTATTCCGATCCAACACACTATCGGTACTTAGTAGGTGCTCTCCAATATCTAACTATTACCCGGCCCGATCTTTCATATGCCGTCAATCAAGTTAGTCAATTTTTACACAATCCTATGGAAGATCACTTTTTAGCGGTAAAACGCATTTTGAGGTATGTCAAAGGTACCATCTCCTTTGGTCTTACCTTCTCACATGCTCACTCTCCTACTATTTTCGGCTACTCGGATGCCGATTGGGCTCGTTGCATTGAGACACGGCGATCCACTTACGGTTATTCTATATTCATTGGTGGTAATCTTGTCTCGTGGAGTGCCAAGAAACAACCAACCGTCTCAAGATCAAGTTGTGAATCTGAATATCGAGCCTTAGCCAACACTGCGTCCGAGATTATTTGGCTAACTCATCTTTTACGGGAACTCCGTGTTCTTCCCGCCGGTCGGCCTACTCTCTTGTGTGACAACCGAAGTGCACTTTTTCTAAGTCAAAATCCAATTTCTCATAAACGGGCTAAGCACATTGATATAGACTATCACTTTGTTCGTGAACTTGTGTTATCGGGTCAACTTCACACCAAATATGTCTCTACTCACCTACAACTAGCGGACATATTCACAAAGAGTCTTCCTCGTCCCCTGTTTGAGGACTTTCGATCCAAGCTACGAGTTGGACCATCCCCCTCTTTGCTTGCGGGGGGGTAACAGACGAATATATTGCCATTATTATCATTAATTGTAGATTAATTGTAGGCTTGATTTGTGCACATCAAATCTCTGTAAATTAGGCATAATTGTAGGATCATTGTATATATATACCTTCCTATGTAATCACTCTATTCATTAAGGAAAATATCATTATCATACAATAACGTAGATTTCATCGGTTTTAGGACAAATGATAAAGAGGACCCAGTGACGACTGCAAATATACACAAATACTTAAAAATACAGTTAATATTGTAGAGATTTATAATTGAAAATTAAAAATTACTTTTGTATATAAGGTGCAAGAATGTATGTTCGGTGTTGTTGATGGCTGAAAACTTCTGTGATATGTCTCTTCATTTCGGGCTTTTGACATTCTGACTCACCAATTAACCGAGGATTTAAAAAAGCACATTCATAATTAGCCGCATTATCATAGAAATACCTTAAAAATATTAGCACATACATGGTTAGTAAATTAAATTATATCCAAAGTATTAAACAAATAATATCAACTTACATTGACGCAATATGTAACATGCAACAGTCAGCTTCACCCAAACATGCTACGTTGCAAAGCTCAGGTATCGTGAGGGCTTCTTTACAAATCTTTGGATACATAGTTGAAGGTGAAGAAAACTGAACATAAGTTCTTTTATTGAGGAATCTCTGGAACATTTCATGAAAAGCGGGATATTCTTCTGCTACTTTAGCCAACATCATCTCATCTTCAGGATCAACAAAATCCGAAATGGGATCATCTTCATCTGCAACTTTACTCGTTGAGGCTGCACTGACGGCTGCAGTGACTGGATCATTAATGGTTGAGCTGCATTAACTGGGATGTGTGTGGTTGGGGCTGCAGTGACGGTTGCAGTGACCGGGATGTGTGTTGTTAGGGCTGCAGTGACGGTTGCAGTGACCGGGATGTGTGTGGTTGGGGCTGCAGTGACGGTTGCAGTGACCGGGATGTGTGTGGTTGGGGCTGCATTGTCGGTTGGGAATAAATGTGGCCCTCCCATAGATGTTAGCTAAAAACAGATCCATGGTAAAAACATTAGTAATTAAAAATCATTAAAATCATATGTAAAGGTTTAGAAGACTAACCATATGTGTAAAAGATACAGGGGGAGGATAAACTAAATTTAGGTCGGGAAGATTCTCCTCAAAAAATCACAATTCGGATGATATGAATTTGTCGAGTCCATCTGTGGAGAGGATTCTCTCGAGGCCATTTCAGGGATATATGGGTTTTCAACATGTTGGTTTTCAACAGCAAGTTGGTTACCCGGTAGAAGCTAAAACATTTATTCTTGTTAAAAACATACAAAAATATATTTTAATCTAATAAAAAAATATACCTTTAATGCAAACCGTGGCCATTGTACAAACTTAAGAAAAACATTATCAACCGTTTCAATTGTATCCGTTCTTGTTAAAGAATGAACGGGCAAATCCAAGAATGATGAAACGACCTGCTCTACTTGGACTCTTGCACAACCTTCTTTGTCTTGTTCGGATGTTGGCCTTGCATTACCAGAACCAACTGTGATAAAATCACTATCAAAGACCTTAATTTGTATATCACATGGTGTGATGCGCTGCAAACCAGATAAAAGTATAAGGTAAAACAATAAAAACAATAAATAGTACGATCATTAAACCTCAATTGGTGGATAGTGGGCAGCCGTTCCATGAGACCCACATGATGATGCATGGTTGACCGAGCTTGTAAGCCTCTGTACGGGGTCCACATTTCTTATTAAACCTCCGTGAACCTTAGTATATCCAATTATCTCGGATACCGTACGGGATCATCCCCCGTGCTCACGTCCAAAAACCTTTATTAAAGGATCTTCTTTATTCTCAAAATAAGTTCCATCCTTGATCATCTTTATCTCCTCCTCAAGCTACAAAAAATATTTGTTACCAATAAGATATAATTCCTCAATTAAATTAATATTTAGTTTACCAAACGCCTGAAAGCAACCATCGCTTCCTTTGGAAGTTCAGGCTTTCCTTCTTTATCCTTTATCGAACAACCCTTTAAATATTGCCTTGAACGATCATTTTGAATCTCACCAAGACAATCGTGTTTTTCTAAAAGTTGAGCCCAACGGTCTTTTCTTTGTTTTTTAAACCGCCCCAGCTGCTTCGACCCAAGCGGGTTATAAATTTCCTCTTAGAATTGCTTGATTGTATTCTTCTTCGTCTACAAATGCATCCCAAGGTAAATAAGTGCAAACCTACCATAAATTCTGGGGTGGTTTTTTGTAAAACAAATGCATCCCAATCCTCTGGCTCAATAAACAAATACTTTCCACAAGGATTCTGTTGTGTAAGAACATAATCTTTTACTAGTCTAGACCTAAAATTTGTTCCAAGTTTAATTGCTTTCTTCCGCATAAATTCTTCTGCATTATTGTTTTCGATGTTCCACATCCTCTACATCTCAATACAACAGAAATGCATATAATATTTGTAATAAAATAACTAAAAATTACGAACAACACAACTAAATTCATTCCGTACCTTGGCTTCCAACCACAGTTCTTTAAAAAAATCTTTTTCAACTTTACACATAGGCGTTGTAATCTTAACTCTATGGCAAACCTCCATCCCATACCACGACATCAGCTTGCTATTCTGCGGGATGTTGTTTTCATCAAACTCAACTTTAAATACCTCTTCGGGGTACTTCTTGGAAAACGATGCAGCACCACGTTCCCCTCTGCGTCTTCTAGGGTTCGATTGTTCCTCCATTTCTAAACTACAATGCAACAGAAAACAATGAAATGTAAAGGATTGAGTAAACTATGAGCTATTACAACAGAAATGTACGAAATTTACCTTGTTCGAAGGTCAGACTGAGTAAACTATGAACCAACGACGTGATAATATGAGAAATGTATGAAATTTACCCTTGTTCAAATAGTTTAGCAGAGGAAAAAAAATCGCCGATGAAGAAGCAGAAAGGGTTTTGTGAAGAAAGTGATTAAGGATTAGTGTTTTGAGAAGTTTCCCGGGAGATGAAAAGATTCGAATAAAAAATTTCATTTAGCGGGTTCTAATTGAGGAGCGGTGCCGATTAGTTAGAGCGGTGATGATTTGTTCGAGCGGTGTTTTGTTTTTGTTGGAGCGGTTTTGTTTAGATAACGCAGTTGCTGTTATTTTTGTTGCAGCGGTTGATCCTTTTTGTTGGAGCGGTTTTGTTGAAAATTTTCAAATAGTTAATATGATTTAGCGGGTTATTTTCAGTTTCTATTTTAGAACTGAAAAAAACGTGCATTACAATAAACATCATTGTGTTACAAGACAATTGTACGTGTGATAAAAACATATGTTGTAATTTGATTAAATATGTTGTAATTTAATAAAATTTATTAAATATGTTGTAATTTGATTATTAATTTTACATGTATGATACATTAGTTTAATATCAACACATTCAAATAGTTACATAAATTTAATTTGATTAAATATGTTGTAATTTAATCAAAGTTACTAAATATGTTGTAATTTGATTATTAATTTTACATGTATGATACATTAGTTTAATATCAACAAATATTCATATAGATACATAAATTTGTTAAGTAATATAACAAAATTATTTGTAAGCCGTCTTTGATTCATCACGGGTTATAGAGTAGTTTATTATATGTTAAGTTACACAATAAATGTATTAAACATATGTTCCTTCTAAGTCAATTCTAACATATGTCGTTCTATTCATGTCTTCAAAATTACGGGGATCGATACCAACCGAAAATGGTGGTAGGTCATCAAAGTGATCGTATTCTTCTTCGTCTACAACATCGTCAACCCCGAGAATACGTCTTTTACCCTGTAGAACAATGTGGTATTTTGCTTTGCTCGGATCTTGAACGAAAAAAACTTGTGAAACATGTTTTGCGAGAACGAATGGTTCGGATTTATATCCATTAGTTTCAAGGTCCACAAGTGTGAAACCATATTCATCAACTAGAACACCACGGTTATTCACCCATTTACACTTGAATACTGGAATTATGAAATCACCATACTCCAATTCCCATATTTCTTGTATCACACCGTAATAAGAATCTTTTGCTATTCTTATCAATGTATCATGATCACGTCTATCGAAGTGACTCCACTGTTCTGCATTGTACTTTTTCTATCTTGATCGATGGTGTAAAATGTATAGCCGTTAATGTCGTATCCTTGGTAAGATTTTACTCTAACATCTGCTCCTACTCCCAATCTCCGTACTGTGTCTTCAACGTCGTTCCTTGTTACCCTCTCTCTCAACCACCTTGCTAATTCCTTGTTCTGATTCTGTATATACCACATTTCATCTTTGCCGGGGAAGGTCGACTTTAACAGATCTATATGTTCATCAAGAAATGGAGTAAGGCATGTCATGTGTTTTAATACTACTAAATGAGCAAGTTGTAATTCTTCACGAGGTGGAATTTTTATTTTGAAACCAACTCCCTTTCCGTCAAGTCGACCCGAATGACGAGTTTTTGGAACGCCAACACCTTCCATATATCCTGTACGTGAACCAAAAATATGTGTAACGTAACAATTAGTCAACTATAATATGTTTATGCATATATTATATAATATATTAATATGTTTATACTCTAATATCTTAGAATACATTGACAGAACTCGACCACTTCTTCAGAAGTATATCCTTCAATAATACTGCCCTCAGGTCGATTACGGTTTGTTACATAACCTTTTAGTATACCCGTGTATCTTTCAAAAGGGTACATGTATCGTAGAAATACAGGACCACAAGCCTTAATGTCTTGTACGATATGAGAGACTAGGTGAACCATTACATCAAAAAATGAAGGTGGAAAGTGCATCTCTAATTCACAAAGGATAACCGCAATGTCTTTCTCCCATTTGTCCAGATCTTCCACATTAATAACTTTTGAGTGAATCTTATTAAAAAACAAACAAAGTTTTGTGATTGTATGACGGATATCAACTTGTAAAATTCCACGAATTGCGATAGGAATCATATGTGTCATCAAAATATGACAATCATGAGACTTCATCTCAAGCAATTTATAGTCTTTCATCGACACAAATCTTTTAATGTTTGCTGAATAAGTTGATGGAACCTTAATATCATGCAAACATTGACAAAACTTTCTTTTTTCTTCCTTCGATGTATTATAACATGCAGGTGGCAGATAAGTACGATTGCCGCGTTGTTCGGGAGTAAGATCTTTACGTATTCCCATCTCGACCATGTCATTACGAACCTTAACTCCATCTTTAGTTTTATACTTAATATCCAATAATAAGCCTATCAAGCTCTCGCATACGTTTTTTTCAATGTGCATAACATCAAGGCAATGTCTAACATCTAAATATCTCCAGTAAGACAATTGAAAAAAGATTGACTTTTTTTCCATATGGCCTCATTATCAATACTAAATCTCTTACCCAACACAACATTAATATTTTCAACTCGAGAAAATGCATCAAGTCGTGTCCTCACTGTTCTGACCTCTACTGTTCCGTCAAACTCAATCGTCATCTTCCTGAAACGGTGGCCCCTAGGAAGGAATCTTCGATGCCCCATGTATACAGTTTTTTTTCAATTTCTTAACCACACCGAGCTTGTCCCATCTTCACAAATGGGACAAGCTTTCTTACCCTTCGTTTTGTATCCTAACAGGTCACCGTATGCTGGAAAGTCATTTATAGTACAAAAAACCATGGCCCGCAATTTAAAATGTTCTCTTTTGTAAGCATCATATACGTCTACACCCGAACTCCAAAGAGTTTTTAAGTCATCAATTAAAGGAGAGAAATAAACATCAATATCATTACCTGGTTGTTTCGGACCCTGAATCAACAACGACATCATAATGTATTTCCGTTTCATGCATAACCACGGTGGGAGATTGTAAATGCATAAAAGAATCGGCCACGTACTATGACGACTACTCATGTTCCCGAAAGGATTTATCCCATCCGAAATAAGCCCAAACCGTATGTTTCTAATCTCGTTTCCAAACTCAAAATACTTTCTATCAATGTTTCTCCACTGCGGTGAATCCGCAACATGTCTGATTTTGCCATCAATTACACGTTCTTCCGAATGCCAACGAAGTAACTTTGCTTCTTTCTCATTTGAAAATCACCTTTTTAGTCTTGGTATAATAGGGAGATACCACAAAATTTTAGCCAGTGGTCCATTTTTTGTCACATCATCCTCAACTTCATCCGAATCATTTTTCCGTTTATACCTCGATGCCTTGCAATGAGGACAGTTATGGAGATTTACGAACTCATTCCGAAACAACATACAATTGGGACATGCATGTATTCTTTCTACTTCCAAACCCATTGGACACATTAATTTTTTTGCTTGATATGTCAAAATTGGTTATTCATTATCTTCCGGAAGCAACTCGCGTAAAAGCTCTAATAAAGTTGTAAAACTTTTATCACTCCATCCGTTTTTCATCTTTAAGTTAATTAACTTCAACACAGCATCAAGTTTCATTAATTTAGATCCTTTATATAACGGTGTTTGTGCATCATCAAATAGGCGATGTAATTCATCTTGTTCATCAACACCACCCATATTAGTATCCAAGTGATCATTAAAACTCTCATCGAAACGATCGTTTGAATTGTATTGATCATCATCATCATCGTTGTTTGAATCATTGTTCAATGTTGTTGTATATTGATCACTACTATTTAAATTGCTCGAAGGTGTGTTCCAATCAAGTATTGATTCTCCATGCCTTGACCAACAAGTTTAATTATGCAAAAAACCATGTCGAAACAAATGGATCTCAATATCCGCGGTATCGGTAAAACTTTTAAAGTTTTTACAAACGTTGCAAGGACAAAAAATCATACGATTTGCGTTCTTATAACGATTAAAATCGGCAATCTTAAGAAAATATCCAACACCCTTGATAAATTCAGGAGAACCACGTGAAACTTTGTACATCCAATAATCACGATCCATCTATAAGATAAATAAAATTAAAATCGTCAATTACATTAAAAACTAAAATATATCAAATTAAATATTAAAGTTAGCAAATAAAATTGGTTTGAGGGCATTTAAGTAATTAACTCTTTCATGTGTCATTTTATAAAGCTAGCCCTATTCGAACAATTAAAGGTTTAATTTCATTTCAAAATGGTTTTCTGTTGGTGTGGGAAAGAAGCTGTGATTCGTACTTCATGGACAACCAAAAACCCTGGCAGAAGGTTTTACTCATGTTCAACAATGGTAAGTTCGATCTGTCACCAGATCGAGTTTCATATTAAACAATAGTTTAAAGTTCAAATTATAGGTTTTCTTTTTAGGGACATTCTAAATGTAACTTTTTTGGGTGGCGTGATCCGGCGATGTGTGAAAGATCTACACAAATCATTCTAGGATTACTACAATCGAAGAACAATCTTGAAATGGAACTAATGGAACGTGACCTAAAGATAAGGAAAATGAAGCTGTATTTGATAGGGATTTGCCTAGTTTTCATAGCATATGCAATGTTTGTCTAAATCCGATGTATTCTCTAGTTATTGAATGTAATGTGTCTATTTTGGAACTATTTTGGCATAATAACATTTCTAAGCCTATTTCCAAGCTTAAAGTGAGATATATTATAAAAGACAACTTAATAATAAACGAAATTACCTTAAATGAGTAGCAGAATGAACACATAGTCTTGACGAAGAAGACAGATGACTATTTCAAAAAGTAACCGTTGTGTATTAAACATTCCAAAAAACATAAATAGGGGCGGTTCAACCGCTCCAAAAAACAAATAACCGCTGTAACAAAACATAAATAGGAGCGGTTGAACCGCTCCAAATAAAGTTTAAATGCGGTTCAACCGCTCCAAGAAACAAAGTGGGTGTTGCAGCTACAAATAGATAATATTAACTAAAAAATACTAACAAATATGGAACCAATGGTTAACTAAAAATATGGAACCAATGGTTAACTAAAAATAGATAATATTAACAAATATGGAACCAATGGTTAACTAAAAATAGATAATATTAACAAATATGGAACTAATGGTTAACTAAAAATACTTTAGATAATATTAACAAACGGGCATGCATTACAAGGGAAAATTAAAAAGTCACAAAATTAACAACCAAAAACTAATTAAAACAAAGTTACTTTCATGTAAACTCGGCCTCCATGCTTCATTTTATCAAGATCAACGGTAAAAATAACCCATTGGTTCCAATGGATGCCCCAAGCCATTCTCAACTCGTCAAAATCCACATGGATGGTGATCGGGCCATAGGGTCTTTCTTCGATTGGTTTCTTTCGATTACGAAAGACATCAACCAACACGAACCTTGAACTCTTCTCTCCCATCTCGAAGACACAACATGTGCCATAGTTGAAGAGTTTGAGATCCTGAACCAGCTTTGCTGGTATAGTCTGAAATTAAGAAATCAAAAAAATATTTCATCATCATAAACAGTAAACAGAAAGGAAAAAGAACCACAATATAGAATGCATACAATTTCCCTCCGTTGTATAACTTGCGAGGTCAATTTCACAGCAAAGTAATTAATATAGTCATCGGTAGAAGACTCGGTATCACTAATCTCTTGTGGAAGATTTTCGTTTTGGGAACTCATGATGTTAATAACCAAAAAAGGTGTTTGATTAATAAATTTCTTGTAACTGCATTTTAGAATAATACTGGTTAACTATATATAATAACCAAGGGCGTCGAAATTGAAGAGGGAAAATTGACCGTCATCTAGAATTCAAGCGGTTGATTTGTTGGAGCGGTTTTGTAGAAAACCGCAATAACAAATATCAAAACCGCTTCAATTTTATTTGAATTAATATTTTGGGATTTAAATTAAATGCATCGAGTAAATATGCATAATGGATAGAAGTTACAGCTATTGGCAGCGTTGCAGGAGAATCAAATATTTTCTTGAGATTGTAAAATTTACATGACTATTTACTGTTTGGAGATGCGGTTGTACAGTTGTGATGCGCGCCAAATCCCCAATCCCGCCAAAAAATTTAGTTGGGGTTGTAAGTTTCTTTAATTAAGTATATATATATATATAAGACTTCATGCATTCCTTTTGTTATATCAAAAAACGTTTCATTTTTAAACCTACAAGAACGTTTGTAGGAAAAACTTTTCAAAGTAAGATTAATCGATCTTTTGAAAGTTTCTAATATGAGTTCTAACAGTCTGCATATTGGTGATCACGAAGTACAAGTTAATAATTTCTTCATCGTAAAATGGTCTGCGTCCATGACAAATAAAATTGTATGATTTTTCTTTTTAATTTCTTGCTATTATAATTTGCAGTACGTATAAATTTAATTTTCATTTCTTTCATCAGACTATTCCAGCAAAATTTGTTAGGGATCACCAACTTTGGAATGAGCGTCATTTGTGTGCTTTGGAAAACCTTGAGATGAGTCCCCCATACGGTAAAGTTTTCAATTTACAACGCCACGGTGATCGAAGGAGGTCCAATGTTCGTTTTATAGACCATATGACTATCAATGGTGATATGGTCGACTTCAAACAGAAGATGGGCATCCGCACGAACCAACATGTCATGTTCACCCTTGATCTCGAAGCAAAAAACAGTGGTGTTGGAGTTATCTTCAACGTTACTCTTCTCTGAATTCATCTTTATTAGCTTTGGGTTTATTTGTAATAGTTTGTTACATTTTGGTTTTGAATTCAACATGCATCGTTGTATTTTTATGAAATTTGTGTTTTGTTTGCCAATTAATTAATTAAACTGAAAAGAAAATGAAATAAAATGGCATGAATATAATTAATTAATTTGTTGAAACAGGCCATGCATATATATATATATATATATATATATATATATATATATATATATATATATATATATATATATATATATATATATATATATGTATATATGTATGTATATATATATATATATATGTTCATGATAATAAACAAATTAAAGCGAAACCAAATATTTCATTCAAGTTAAAAGGAAATTAACACGACGATTACAGACAATGAAAACCAACACTTAAAACAGACGAACGTTGAACAACAACCCTAGATGACCGTTCTTCTTCTGCAGATCAATCGTGAAACAAACCCATTGGTTGTTTCTTATTCCCAAACTCTGCTTGAAATCCACAAAATCCCCATGAATGGTCATAGGTTCTAAAGGTTTTTCCACTATGGCCCTGTATCGATCACCAAGGTTCGTCATGTCGAAGCGTTTATAAAACCGATCTCCATTATCCAAGCAACATTTTTTATAACGGTAGAGATCGTGATCCTTCACGAACTTTGCCGGTACCGTCTGAAAAGATCAACAAATTAAAATTTCATCATCATAACATGCAATATTGTTATATAATATTTTGTTATCAATAATATACAAGAAAAAATCAAAATTTCTACATACAATTGTGTTTGTTATTTCTTCCTTCCATTTGACTGCGAATTTATGACTCAATAATAGTGGATCACCAATTTGAAAATCGTCAATCTCATCGTCACTGGACACAATAACATGCGTTTCTGGATTTGATGAACTCATCGTGATCAAAAGTAAGTGATTTCTTATCACGGTGGGAGATATAGTAATTGATTATAACTCAAGGTTAATCTCTTTATATAATAACTAACTGAGGAAACGAAATGTCGTGTAATAAATTTGGCGCGTAAAAGCAACGTAAGCGCTCTAAATAAACAAAGAGCCGCACTTAAGATTAATAATAATAATATTTTATTTTACTATTATCAAATGGGGGTTGATAGAAAACTTAATGCATGGAATAAATATTAGTCAGGTTGTAGTTGATATTAAATTAAAGCCCGAGATAACCGCTCCAAAAAATAGATAAACCGCTCCAACAAATAGATAAACCACACCAAAAAATAGATAAACCGCTCCAACAAATAGATAAACCGCTCCAAATTGTTTTTTTTTCTTGATGTTTATCCATGCAGTAGCTAGATTAGACTGCGCGCGGAATCAAATTTTTCTTGAGATTCTCCAATATACGTTATGATGTTTTTGGTTGAAAAAAGTTACAATCGTAATTAATTTTCCGCTATATAAATTTGAATGTAATTACCATTTCTCAAGTATACTTTTCCAAATATGAAGATCTTAAATGTTATTGCTAACTGTTGGGGCATCATCAAGATTCACATGCCAACTAGAGCATATATATATATATATATATATATATATATATATATATATATATATATATATATATATATATATATATATATATATATATATATATATATATATATATATATATATATAGTTCGTGTACGTAAGTGAATCTTGATGATGCTGCAGCAGTTATCAAAATGACAATTTGGAGGTGCGGTTCTTTTAGGATGTGCAGCAAAACTACTACTCCCGCCAAAATCAGGTCTATATATAACGCATGCAGTTAGCATTGGTTTTAGATACTTGTATGTTTACAACATGAGTGATTTTAGTGTTGATCAAGAATTGCCACAGGAAGTTCCACACGATGATGATCTCCCACACGATGATGATGTTCCACATGATCATGATTTTGTGTCTTACGGCCCGTATGAAGAAGTCCCACATCATGATGAAGTTCCACCTGATTTCTACGTTATAGAATGGCGTTCCTCCATGAAGAAAAGAATTGTATGTATCTTGTTAATTATAAGTATATTTAATTGTATAAAGTAATTAATTTATTTTTGTTTCAGACTATTCCAGCAAAATTTGTCCGGGATCACCGCCTTTTGAATGAGCCTCCTCTTGTTTTACTAGAAAATTATGATGTCTTCAGCAAAGTTTATGATTTGAAAATCCACGGTAATCGAAGAAGGAGTGTTGGTTTTATGGACCATATGACTCTATGTGGTGATTTTGTTGAGTTCAGAAGGAGGAATGGCATCTAAAGGAACCAAAATGTGAAGTTCACCCTTGATGTTGTGGAAAAAAAACAATGGTAATGGGCTTACGTTCACTGTTTCTCTTCTTTGATTGCCATGTATGTTAGATTTGGTAATTTGGTGTTGTTTGTCGTTAGGTTGTAACTGATCTTCCATGGGAATGAAAACGTTTTTATTTCTTCTTAAAACGTATTGAACCGGCATTAATTACTATTTAATGAAAACGTTTAATTACTTGCACAAGATTACTTGCACAAGATTGAAAACGATTAATTACTATATATAACTTGAACAACGTTTGTGAATTGAAGGACTTTATTTTTTGAATAAAATAGTTTAGATGAAGATGCGAAGTCCGCACCACCAAATGGTTTTGTTACTGCGGGGTTCAAACGTCCGCACTAATAGTTATAATATAGGTGCGGGGCTTCGTCAACCGCCCTATCAAAAGTTATGTTACAGCGATGCTAGGACACCCGCTCCAACTAATATGTTTGTTGAGGCGGCTGTTTATCTTATTGTGTGAATATGATTTGTTACTGCGGCCACCGCAGTATAAATGTTTTGGGGTGCGCACCTTCAAACCTTTTCTATACTGGTGTTTATATACCAATATGCTTCTAATAAGAAGATATCCATTCTACTGGATTGTGATGTCTCAAAGATCTCAATGACGTAATTAACAGGAATTAGAAAATACAAATTGCACTCTTTTACTCCTACCCATGGTTTTGTTTATACCAGTAGAGTTTTTCTGACAATGTTTGAATGAGACAACGTAACATCATGCATATACTATATAATCCATTTTGTAACCTGCTTAACTTTCAGCCAACACAATTACTATTTAGAAAATATTCGCATCTTGAAAAAAATTAACAGCCTTAATATTTGAATATGCGACCTTCATGTTATTAGCTAGTGGATCTATCCAACTAAGCTACTAGCATAGATATTGATTACATGATTGCCACTGTCTATGTATCATATTATCTTTATTAATTTATAAATTCATATTATTTTATTGACTATCACCGATCACTATCATCGTTACTCACCATCCGTCGTCACATTGTAAGGATACCACGCTATAAAAGAACTATGTAAACTTTTTCCTTCACTAAATTATTATCCAATTAGATTTTATCTGGTAACTAAGGTTTAAACGAGACATCACCGTTTGAATAATGATAGCGAACATAGTGTTATTTATTATTGTGGCTTTTCATCTTCATAACTTCCTAGACATTTCACATCTTCTCATAATGTTCGCATTTAATTGTATTGATATTGATAGCTATGTGCAGGGCACTGCAAACTCAATTGACAATCGATCATGCCGCTAAATTAAACCGGACTAAACGTGACCGAATGGAGTTATATTGGTTCAATTTTCGATTCTAGTTTTCATGTAAAACTGATTTTCATTCCGGTTCCGAGAAGTTCGGTACGGTCAAAAAAACTGAGAAAAAAATGATAAAGGTCAAAGAAACTTTTTCGGTTCAGTTCGTTCCGCGTGGTTTGGTTGGCCGGTTGGGTTCTTGGACTATACACATGCGCCGATGTGGCAGACAAAAAAAAAAGTAAAGGGTTTTTGTAATTATTTAGGGGTATTACCTACACTACAAAAGAAAGAGTAATAAAGCATTTTGGCCTTTTGTAATCAAGCGAAAATAAAAGACTGTAAATGTAATAAGTGATAAACCATAAGGACCATTTGCAAAATTTTATTCTATATTAATTGATTTTTTTTCCTGTTTTATCTATATTTTTCCACCATAATTCACCACTCAAATCTATCTTTTTGAATTAAACATCAATCAATACTATTATTGTCGCGTCATCAAGCTCCTGAAAACTCGAATCATCCCCAACCTCTACCTCCTCCGATTGCCTTCTCCAACTATTTTGCCGCTCATAACGTTCTATCGAGCTAAAGTGATTACTGGAGGAGTTGAAGTTTTTACTTCAAATCCATTTATCTACGTCGGTTTCATTTTCCCTCTCGAAAGTGGGGAAAATTTAGATAACAAACCATTAAAATCAATTTAAACCTTAAAAATAACCCTCAAACACGACGTTTTTTTTTAATTTTTCTACTAGTTTTGTTGAATCCGTATTCGAAAAGAAAATGTTGAGTAAGAATTAAATGTGAACAGTTATTTTGTCGAGTAGGGCCAAAAATCTTGACTTGTAAAGCCATGGCGCGCTTATATATACTCGCATGGATATTCAGACTCTACATCATTCTTCAATCAACATATAATTTGTCACACCAATATATCAGAAATATGGAGACCCAATACAAGGAGATGGGGGTTGTCAACAGACCGTCAATGTTTAACGGCAAGGATTTAACGGTGAGGTTATTAGCACTCACGCTGACTCTTATTGCTGCCGTCCTTCTCGGAGTTGATCGGCAGACCACCTCCGTCGCTATCTCCCTCGTTCCGTCGTTGCCGCCAGTCGACCTCCCGGTCACCGCTAAGTGGACTCACTTGTCGGCATTTGTGTACGTCTTCTCTTTATCTCTTAAATTGGGTTGCTCCGCATTAAAATCATATAATTATAAAGTAGGCTCTCCGCTCTTGATCACATTAACATTATGTAAAATAGTAAATATTGCGTTTATAGTAATGATTAAGAAAATTTTATTGGTTTAAATTAACTAATAAAAAATCATACCTTTGAATTTTCTTAATCACCTTTAAATAATTATGTTTTTTTAATTATATATTGATCATTTTAATCATCGTTAACTATTATCCTAAAGGACAACAATTAGCAACTCCTTAAAATCCTCAAATGTTTAAATATATATTATTAGTATCATGAAAAGTGTTCTCTCTTGTCATAATTCACATTTCCTTTTTGATATGTCACAAAAATATTTTAAATGTAAAAATTCTATATATCAAAAAAGTAGGTACTGTTATAATTGGATTGGTTGCACAGTGTAAATAAATGCACTTTTATTAAAGTATTTAATTCTTATTAATTTTGAGACTTTTTTTTAACAGTACCTAATTTATACCTTACTCATAGAAACTTGAACTCATGATCTATAAGTTATAAATAACCTTACACTAATGCCACTAAACTAGAAGTTTTGAGTATCAATTTTGAGACTAAGAGAGTAATAATTAACTTTTTAAGTTTTTAAAAAAATATGTTGTTATCTTATAAGTCTACTAATTTAAATTTACACCATCAGTTTTAATTAATTCAATTGCTGAAACATATTGCTACCATGACAAGAGATATAGATACATATATCAATAATATGTACCTGCATTATGCACCGACAAAATCTTTTTGTGATGGTCAAATTGTAAGGGTTATTAAAATATATAGTTTATATGTTTGTTGTACAGTTAAATAGCCGGATATATAGTAAGAAAACTGCATAAGCTTGGTTATATATAAAAAGCTTTTATAACTAGAATATATTTGTAAAAAATTATGTACCGACATTAGGTAATAAAAACTTCTACGGAGTATTATTTATTACAATATATGAAAATATGTTGCTATTATTGGCTGAAAAATGAAAATATATTGCTACTGATCATATTTTCGTTCGTTACTATAACTGGTAAAATTGATAAAGTATTTTGCTATTATCAGCAGTTAACCCTATTATGTTAATTATGTGATTGAGAGATATGAATCTAAACTTCAATTTTATGTTAAAGGTACTTTGTGATCGCGAACTCAATCGCATGTTTCTATGCCGCAATGTCGTTGACCCTAATACTGGTTACCCGAGGCAAAAATAAGCTTGTTTCGTTGGTCATAACCATTATGGACTTAGCGATGGTGGCGTTGCTCTTCTCGGCGGTTGGTGCCACGAGTTCTGTTGGTCTTATCGGCTACAATGGCAACTCGCATGTGCAATGGGACAAGGTGTGTAATGTGTTTGAGAAGTTTTGCCACCAGGTCGCAATTGCTCTTTTTTTGTCCTTTGCCAGTAGCATAGCCTATTTTCTACTCATTGTTCTTGCTGCCCTTAATCTTCATAAGAAATGTTGAGAAGATATTCTTGAACTGTTGTGACTGGATCTTTGTTTAATTTGATTTAATAACTTATTTGTATTGCTCTTATTTTAATGAATATCGTTACTCGTTTTCCGTCCAATTCATCCTAAGCAACTGAATACCATTGCGTTACAATTTTTATTTTTTTTAAACTTGGATACCGACTAATCCGGTAAACTTGAGACATCTTGAATTTCAATCTTATGAATGCCAAATGCAAAGCTAAATTTTTAACAAGCGTATTTTTTTTTTTTTTAAACATATTTGTGTTTATAAAAAATATGAACTATGTAACACCTCAAATTTTAATACCAAATATTGGCCAAAATAAAACATTTTATAAATAGAAGAACATCCCCAATTTAGATTTACAAAAACCTTGGTATGAAATCAGAGTATAAAAGTAGGTGTTACAAAATAGATCATCACCAAGCTAAGACTAAATCCAATCTAGTGTTCTTTTATTCTAGGTCCCGCATCTCTATCCATGCGTACCTAAGCCTTCGATCCCGAACCTGAGTACATAGCAAAACAACAAGGAGTACGTGAGACAAAAACGTCTCGTGAGCTACATGGGTTTAGACCCCAAGGTTAATAATAATAACCGAATCAAAATCAAACAAGCAAACAAATTCATAAGCTATCACCCATCTATTTAGTCACCCTATTGTGACTCTAATACCTTGCTTTCCTAGCAATCATACCTAGTTGTCGGGACTTCCCCAACCAACTAGAACCACATTAACTTATTAACCGGGGATCCCCCGCATTAACAAGCTTCAAGGTAAAGGCAAGAGGGAATCGCCCAATCTACCAATACCTGCCTTACTCGCCGGACTACTTCCAGTTAGCAAGATTACTATCATGGAATGGGCCGATGGGGATCCGCCCAAATGCTCCCCATTCCATACCTCATGACCGGGGATCCCCCGAATCATCACATCATCTCACCATATCATAACTCGATGGTTATGTCAATCTAGCTCTCGGCTATCACGTCTATCATCAAACAAGTTAGTTCAATACTATCATCGGTATAACTAACTATCAACTACTAGTCTACACAATTAAGCAAATAGACTATAACACAAGTAATAATAATGTATTTCATAGGCTATGTACTCAGTAAAGTCCACACGTACTCACCTTAGCAATATGATGCCCAAACCGTGTTCTTGACACCCAATCTCTTGCTTCTCAATCCAATCAACTTTCCAAGACTTCACCAAAAGCCTAA
Source organism: Calendula officinalis (assembly GCA_963853835.1). NCBI lineage: Eukaryota > Viridiplantae > Streptophyta > Magnoliopsida > Asterales > Asteraceae > Calendula > Calendula officinalis. The sequence goes on along the minus strand of OY970821.1, from coordinate 10,242,712 downwards.
TACAATTATCACAATATGATCAACATCAATTACTACTACCAATGTGTTCATCTACCTCTAGATAACACCCATCAATCCATTTTCCCCAAATATGGTGATTACCAAACCCTAGGTTTAACCAACCCTTAAGATTCTTACAAATCTTAACCATACACTTGATTCCCTTGTTAATATACCATCTATTAAGTGTATACAACATTTATTTCACCATAAATCACCAACCCAAGAACTAGGGTTTCAACCCCAAGCTTCTAAATCCATAGATCTAAAGCTACAACTACAAAGGATTGAATGTATACCTTTAATCTTCACTTAGGAGTGAAATCTATCAAGCTTTGATGGAGAAATCGACCCAAATTAGCTCTTGCACTTGAAAATCGCCAATGGAAGGAACTAGGGTTTTGGAAATGCATTTATGGCTAAAAACCCCAATTTAATGCACTGGTCGGAAGGGCTCGCGCCCCGCTCGCGCCGAGCTCGCGTCGCGAAAGGACGCGGGTCTGCCCGCTAGTCGCCGCTGTTTACCAGACTTCGCGCCCCGCTCGCGCCGAGATCGCGTCGCGAAGTCAACGCGAAGTCAACGCGACCTTCTCGCGTTTCAGCTCTGGTCCCTCTGCTCAACCTCGCGTTTTGCTCGCGCCAGGCTCGCGCCGCGAGCCTGCCCTTGCAGCAGGGCTGCACTTTTCGGTCTAGGTTTCAACCCGGTTTCGCCCATAACTTTCTCATACGGACTCCAAACGATACGAAACCAATTCATACGGTTTTAATATGATTTATCCATAATTATCATATTTTTACATATTTTATTTATTCACAATTTCGGGTCGTTACAACTATCTACCCCTTAAGAAGATTCCGTCCTCGGAATCTCATCATAGTTCACGAAATCCGGGTACCTCTTCCGAATCTCGTCCTTGACTTCCCAAGTCAAATTCGTCCCAAGTGAATGCTTCCACTTGACCAACACCAACTCGATCTCCTTATTCCGAAGCTTCTTTGTTTTCGTTTCTAATATAGCCTCGGGCTCCTCAATCAACCGGTTCGGGCCGTCAACCCGCAACTCTTGCAATGGAATAATATTTTCGACTTCCCCGATAAACTTCTTCAAATAACTCACGTGAAAGGTATCATGCACACCTTGAAGCTCGGGTGGAAGTTCCAACTTAAAAGCTTGAAGCCCGACCCGTTTCAATATTTTAAATGGTCCAACATACCTTGGACTTAACTTCCCTTTCTTACCAAACCGCATCACACCTTTCCAAGGTGACACTTTCAACATGACCATATCACCGACATCCAAGTCGTATGGCCTTTTCTTCAAACCCGAATAACTTCGTTGTCTATCTTGGGCGACTTTCATGTTGGTTTGAATAATACCGATCTTTTCATTTGTCACTCTCACGATCTCGGGACCCGTGAGTTTCGTCTCTCCCGCTTCCAACCAACAAGATGGAGTTCTACATTTTCTTCCATACAACGCCTCATAAGGCGGCATCTTGATAGTCGAGTGATAACTATTATTATACGAGAACTCGACTAACGGTAAATGTTCATCCCATTTACCACCGAAGTCTAACACACACGATCTCAACATGTCTTCAACCGTTTGAATCGTTCTTTCACTTTGACCGTCAGTTTGCGGGTGATAAGTCGTGCTCAACCGCAACTTTGTACCCAACTCTTCTTGTAATGACCGCCAAAATCTCGAGGTAAACCTCGCGTCTCTATCGGATACAATCGATAACGGAACCCCGTGGAGTCGAACCACCTCATCAACATACAACTTAGCCAATTTCTCAAGTGGCAACGTTTCCCGAATTGCTAAAAATAATGCACTCTTGGTCAACCGGTCCACTATGATCCAAATGGCATCGTGACCTCTACTCGTCTTCGGTAAACCTACTATGAAATCCATAGTTATATCTGTAACACCTCCCGGCCGGCACAACCAATGATTGAGCTACCCCATATGGTACTTGATGCTCGGCTTTCACTTGTGCACACGTGGCACACTTAGAAATATACTTGGCCACTCTCGTTTTCATTCCGGGCCACCAATAAACCCGCTTCATATCTTGATACGTCTTTGTACTTCCCGGGTGAATCGAATACTTCGACTTTTGCACATCATACAACAACTCTTTTCGGATACCACCGAACTTAGGAACCCAAATACGGCCGCCTACGGTCTTCAACCCTTGTGCATTTTCGAGAAAATGTTGGTTCTTACTTAACCGTTCTTGTCTTAACTCGTCTTTTCCCATAACCTCTCGTTGGGCATTCTTGATCCTTTCGATAATACTCGAGACGACTTCTATACGTGATAAAATTCCTCGGTTCGGTTTTTCATAAACTTTTCGGCTCAAGGCGTCGGCCACCACATTCGCCTTACCCGCGTGATACACAATTTCACAATCATAGTCGGCTATCAACTCGATCCACCTTCTTTGTCGCATATTTAGGTCTTTTTGAGTAAACACGTATTGTAGACTTTTGTGATCCGTGTACAACGTACACCGAGTACCATACAAATAATGCCTCCACAACTTTAAGGCAAATATAATCGCCGCCAATTCCAAGTCGTGTGTCGTGTACCGTAATTCCGCATTCTTCAGTTGTCGCGAGGCATACGCGATCACTTTACCTCTTTGCATCAACACACAACCGAGCCCTTGGTTCGAAGCATCACTATAAACCACAAAATCTTCCATACCATCCGGTAACGTAAGGATCGGTGCGTTACATAACTTTTCTTTTAACAATTTAAACGCCTCTTCTTGCTTCTTCTCCCACACAAACTTCTCACTTTTTCTCGTTAACTTCGTGAGTGGAATTGCGATTCTCGAGAAATCTTGTATAAATCTTCGGTAATAACCGGCTAATCCAAGAAAACTTCTAACCTCGGTAGGAGTCCTCGGAGGCTCCCAATTTGACACCGCTTCAATCTTGGACGGATCAACCTTAATACCATCACACGTCACCACGTGACCTAAGAATTGCACCTCCCGCAACCAAAATTCACACTTCGAGAATTTTGCATACAACTTCTCCCGTTTCAACACGTCTAGAACAAGCCTCAAATGACCTTCGTGTTCTTCTTCGGTTTTCGAATAAATCAAAATGTCGTCAATAAACACAATCAAAAACTTATCAAGGAACGGTTTACAAACCCGATTCATCAAATCCATAAAAATAGCCGGCGCGTTTGTAAGACCAAACGGCATTACTAGGAACTCATAATGACCATAACGTGTACGAAAAGCCGTCTTCTCGGTATCGCCTTCTTTCACCCGAACTTGGTGATAACCCGACCTCAAATCGATCTTTGAGTAATAACTAGCACCTTGCAATTGGTCGAATAAGTCGTCAATCCTCGGCAACGGGTAACGGTTCTTAATAGTTACCTTATTCAACTCTCGGTAGTCAATACACATTCTCATCGAACCGTCTTTCTTCTAACAAATAACACCGGTGCACCCCACGGTGACGAACTCGGACGAATAAAACCTTTATCTAACAATTCTTGCAATTGGGTCATCAATTCCCGCATCTCGGTGGGAGCTAAACGATAGGGAGCACGAGCAATCGGCGTCGCCCCCAGAACTAAATCAATTTTAAATTCAACTTGTCTCTCCGGTGGCAACCCGGGCAAGTCATCGGGAAATACCTCGGGGAAATCCCGAATAATCTTGACATTATCCATTGACTTCTTTTCCTTTCGGCCATCTAACACATATGCAATAAACGATGCACAACCTTTCGATATACTTTTCCTTGCCTTAATAGCGGTAATCACATTAGGCATGTGATGTCGTTTCTCCCCATACACATACACTTTCTCATTCTCGGGTGTCCTAATCGACACAATTTTCTTTCCACACAAAATCTTGGCTTGGTGCATACCCAACCAATCCATACCGATAACCACATCAAACGCCCTAATTCCCATGGGCAACAAATCCACCTTAAACTTTCTACCGTCTATTTCTATCTCACAATTTCTATAAACACATTCAACCATAGACGTTTTCCCGTCGGCTACTTCTATCTCATAAACCTCATCTAACATTTCGGACGGCACATTCAATTTACAACCGAACTCATAGGACACAAACGAATAATTAGAACCCGAATCAAATAAAATATGAGTTGGCAAGGAGTTAATGAATAGAATACCTGACACCACATCGTGTGCCTCCTTCGCCTCCTCCCGAGTAAGTTGGAAGGACCGCCCCTTCACTTTTTCCGGCTCCACTTTCTTTTGAGCCGTGGACACCATCGACTCAATTCCCTTCTTCGGGCACACATTGCTATAGTGCCCCTTCTCGTGGCACGAGAAACACTCGATCTCAGCCAAAGATTTAGACTTGCATTCTCGGGCCATATGCCTCGGGTTCCCACAATTGTAACAAGTTTTCGACTCCCCTCGGCACACGCCGGCATGAGTCTTCCCGCACTTCTTGCATGAACCAACACTACCTTGCTTAGAGAAGCTCGATGTGAACTTCCCCTTCTTATAAGTACCCGAGCCACTCTCGGCTTTTCTCTTCTCGCCCACATGGGCCCTTTCGGCAACACGTGCGTCATTTACTTCCTCCACACTCCGGGCGGCACTAATAGCCTCATCTAGTGAAACCGCCCTCTTCACCTCCAATTGGTAGTCCCACGGTAGCCCACTAGCATACCGGACCACCCTCAACCTCTCATCCGAGTAGGTTTTAGCAACAAACGGGAGCAATCCCGTGAACTCCCTCGAGTATTCTTCAATCGACATATCCCCCTTTTTGAGGGTCACGAACTTCTCGTGCATTTTCTCCAAATCCCTCTCGGGACAAAACTTCTTTTTCAACCTCGTGGTGAACTCATCCCACGACATCTTTTCAACCACCTCCTTCCCGAGGGTCTCATAAACAATATCCCACCAAACCATGGCATCTTCCTTACACTTGCTACTACCGATAACCCTCTCGGTTTCCCGGATCCACCTCATCGTTATCTTCGGGTCCGAACTACCCGAGTACACATTTGGCTTACAAGCCATGAAGGATTTAAACGAGCAACCTTCTTTCACAACGGGCCTAGCCCTAGCATCACTTTGGCCACCCGTGGAGGACTTTCCTTCCCCGGTGCCACTACCCCCGGTTCTCTCTTCCGATTTAGCTTCGGATTCACGGTCTCCACCCGACCTTTCACGGTCTCCAATAATGCGGTGCACTTCCTCGGCCACCGTTCCCTTGATTTGATCGATAATAGTTTGGAGATCCGCCATGGTTACCGGAGTTCTATTAGCTCCGACCTCCGACTCACCCACCCGATGCAACGACGGTGGACTTTCTTGTTCAACCTCAACCTCTACATGAGGTATTTCCTCCTCCCGGTTTTCCGGGGCTTTCCCACTTCTACGAGTGTTCACCATTTCTTTCGATCAAGACTTACGAAAGACATTAAACATTTAGTACCTTGTGTACAACCCGTTAGTCGCATAAGACTCAATATCCAAAATCATATCAAATTCATCGGTCCCCTAGGTTCAACCCTTAAACTTAATATAAAGTCTCAAGGTCAACCTATGATCTTAAGGAATCTTATATTCCTAATGCTACAGTCTAAGACTAGGATGGTCATCCAACCTAATTCACTTAAACTATAGCTCTGATACCAAGTTGTAACACCTCAAATTTTAATACCAAATATTGGCCAAAATAAAACATTTTATAAATAGAAGAACATCCTCAATTTAGATTTACAAAAACCTTGGTATGAAATCAGAGTATAAAAGTAGGTGTTACAAAATAGATCATCACCAAGCTAAGACTAAATCCAATCTAGTGTTCTTCTATTCTAGGTCCCGCATCTCTATCCATGCGTACCTAAGCCTTCGATCCCGAACCTGAGTACATAGCAAAACAACAAGGAGTACGTGAGACAAAAACGTCTCGTGAGCTACATGGGTTTAGACCCCAAGGTTAATAATAATAACCGAATCAAAATCAAACAAGCAAACAAATTCATAAGCTATCACCCATCTATCTAGTCACCCTATTGTGACTCTAATACCTTGCTTTCCTAGCAATCATACCTAGTTGTCGGGACTTCCCCAACCAACTAGAACCACATTAACTTATTAACCGGGGATCCCCCGCATTAACAAGCTTCAAGGTAAAGGCAAGAGGGAATCGCCCAATCTACCAATACCTGCCTTACTCGCCGGACTACTTCCAGTTAGCAAGATTACTATCATGGAATGGGCCGATGGGGATCCGCCCAAATGCTCCCCATTCCATACCTCATGACCGGGGATCCCCCGAATCATCACATCATCTCACCATATCATAACTCGATGGTTATGTCAATCTAGCTCTCGGCTATCACGTCTATCATCAAACAAGTTAGTTCAATACTATCATCGGTATAACTAACTATCAACTACTAGTCTACACAATTAAGCAAATAGACTATAACACAAGTAATAATAATGTATTTCATAGGCTATGTACTCAGTAAAGTCCACACGTACTCACCTTAGCAATATGATGCCCAAACCGTGTTCTTGACACCCAATCTCTTGCTTCTCAATCCAATCAACTTTCCAAGACTTCACCAAAAGCCTAATACAATTATCACAATATGATCAACATCAATTACTACTACCAATGTGTTCATCTACCTCTAGATAACACCCATCAATCCATTTTCCCCAAATATGGTGATTACCAAACCCTAGGTTTAACCAACCCTTAAGATTCTTACAAATCTTAACCATACACTTGATTCCCTTGTTAATATACCATCTATTAAGTGTATACAACATTTATTTCACCATAAATCACCAACCCAAGAACTAGGGTTTCAACCCCAAGCTTCTAAATCCATAGATCTAAAGCTACAACTACAAAGGATTGAATGTATACCTTTAATCTTCACTTAGGAGTGAAATCTATCAAGCTTTGATGGAGAAATCGACCCAAATTAGCTCTTGCACTTGAAAATCGCCAATGGAAGGAACTAGGGTTTTGGAAATGCATTTATGGCTAAAAACCCCAATTTAATGCACTGGTCGGAAGGGCTCGCGCCCCGCTCGCGCCGAGCTCGCGTCGCGAAAGGACGCGGGTCTGCCCGCTAGTCGCCGCTGTTTACCAGACTTCGCGCCCCGCTCGCGCCGAGATCGCGTCGCGAAGTCAACGCGAAGTCAGCGCGACCTTCTCGCGTTTCAGCTCTGGTCCCTCTGCTCAACCTCGCGTTTTGCTCGCGCCAGGCTCGCGCCGCGAGCCTGCCCTTGCAGCAGGGCTGCACTTTTCGGTCTAGGTTTCAACCCGGTTTCGCCCATAACTTTCTCATACGGACTCCAAACGATACGAAACCAATTCCTACGGTTTTAATATGATTTATCCATAATTATCATATTTTTACATATTTTATTTATTCACAATTTCGGGTCGTTACAAACTATGTACAACTTGAACTTTCTTTGTATAATTAATACAATCCCTAATCAATAGAGCTACTATATGTTAATAAGTGATTATAATTAATTTTATTAATCTATTAAACTACAAAAAATTAAAATTATCAAACAGAGGAAGCAACCCGCCTGCTGTGGCGGGGCGGCTTTTTTCTTTCACAATAAGACCTGGACGATTATCCCTACCCTCAGTAGCTTACGAGTTTACGTCCATCCCTGGTCGGGTACAGTTTCCTTTTTCTTTCTCCCTTGTAGCCGTTACCCGAATTCGCGCAAGTGTGTCCACACCCCCCAAACTTACTTGACGAGGAATCCATTCTCGCGAACCACCACCATCTGCGACCACAACCACCACCATCTACCATAACCAATCACTATCACTATCACCACCCCTACCAATTAATAGCCACAAAATATAATTATAGGGTACCCATTGCTGCATTACACGTGTACCCTTCTATATCAATTCTTTTATTGGGTAGAGAAAAAATGTACGGAATTCATTGAAGTAAGTAGGGCTGAGCATTTGGACTGAAAATACCGAACCAAAAACCAACCAAACGAAAACTGAAAACATGTAATTGGTTCGTTTTGGTTTTGAAAATTCATCATTTTAGGTTTTTTTCGGTTTGGTTCTTGGATAGGATGAGCTTTTGGGCTAAAACTGAACCGAAACCGAATCGAACCTAAACCGAAAACATGTAATTGGTTCGATTTTGAAAAGTAATCATTTTCAATTTAAGACATATCGGTTATACTTCGGTTTGGTTTCTAGACTATGTTCACCTCTAAAAGTAAGTCACATTTTATGGGGAATATTGATAGCTTATATGGTAAAGTTTGATCTTGGATTAAACATAAGTTCTGAAAACTGGGAGGTAAGGAAGAAAGTGCTAAAATACATTATAAGAGACAATTTGTGTATCCGTTAGAGGCTCGCCATATGCATTTGACGTTAAGGAGACAATTTGTGTATCCATTAGAGGCTCGCCAAATGCATTTTGACGTTAAAGTGTGTCAAACCACACCATCACCATCGCCAAAGTCGTCTGCACCGGAAATACGTCCATCAAAGATTGCTCTATGTGGTTTTTTGTTTTTGTTTCGGTAAATTGATTTGGTTTGGTATATTTGTGTGGGTCACAAATGGATGTTTTAGGAATATTAAAAAGAAAATGTAATTTTGTGTTGTGTATTAAAATTAAACGTGGCAAATGGGTCGTGTCCATGTTTGTTTCGTGTCGTGCCGATACTGGCCTTAAACGTGTTGGGAACCTTAACCAAACCAGACACGTTTAATAAACGGGCTCAAAATGTTGACCCAAACCCCACATGGTTAATTTCGTGTCAACCCGGCCCAACAATTAACCCGTTTGAGCGGTGAAAATTCGCATATGGCGATTAAACATGATAAATATTTAACAAAATCGTAATAAAATCCAAAAACTTAAAAAGAAATACTTCATCCATCAAAGATCATATCCTCTAACCTAATTCAAATTATTGTGTTTAAGCACTTGATTTGTTGTTTTTGTATAAAAATAGAGTAAAATGATCCTATAAATTAAGGCAAACATTACCAATAATTTCAAGCCTAATTAGACATTAAGCCCAAATATGAAATAACTCAATAAGAGCTCAATTTTTTCTACTACAACTACTAAGTTATAATATTTACATATAATATACTTAAAAATATAAGATTTATCATAATACGTAAACGGGTGATTCGAGTTACTTCGAGTTGAGTATATTGACACCAACCTAACCCCGTTTATTTTTGTGTCGTGTCGAGTTAACCCGTTTACCTAAACGTGTCGAAACCTCTAAACCAAACACACTAATTTCGTGCCGGGTTCATGTCGAGTTATCGTATCGTGTCTGATTTTGCCAGGTTTAATTAAATTCATGCTAAAAGAACAAAAAAAAAATATCTTTAACAAAGCTTTAACATGACATTAGTAATGCGCCATACTTGTGCTCTAATGTTAGTACAAATATGATATAACAAGAGTGCCAATAAATATATGTTATAACACTCCCTTTTAGTTATCCACCTTTTGAAAGATTAGGCCTCGTTAAGGACTTACTAGATAAAATTATCCAACATGACGAAACTCGATGAAGGAAAAATAGTACAACATATAATTCTATAATATGCATTGGGATGATATTGTTCCACTAAAAACGTAGTCAATAGAGTCTAATTAATATAGGACTAAACCCGGTTAATGCAAAAAGAGTGCAACATATACTTTTATCCCCCAATGATCAAATTTAATGAAACTCATGAACCGACACAATCTAATATAATGGGTATCGTCTTAAATATTACAACCTGATCAAGAGGTAAGTAAATATGCTAGATTTCACTTGAACGAATGAGTTGAACAATTACGTCAGCACTTTTATGCGAAGTCATGAGTTTGAGAGAACGTCTGTATAATAGTAATAGAAGGTACCATGCAATGCGGATGTAAGTATCATGTAACTATATTTAGCGGCGACTAAATGGTGGGTATTAGTGGTGGTAGTAATGGTGGTGGGTGGTGGTTAGGGGTGTCCATAGGATTAGGGGTCGGGCTTGGGCTCTTATTGGGTCGGGTCCGTCGGGTTTGAGGTGAAAAAATTCTAACCCGAAACCCGGCCCGATAAGGGTTCGGTTGGTCGGGTTCGGGTTTGTCGGGTTTTGGGTTTATCGGGTTAACCCGATCGAGTTGGTCGGGTTAAACTTGAGTTAAGAATTTTATGTAAAAATGAAAAAGATATATAGTTAATTGAACTTTATGGGCTTTGAACTTTTGATTTAGCATATTTAATTATTTATTGATTGTTATTGAATGATTTATAAATATTAACAAGGAAGATTGGCTCGCGCTTCGCGGCGAGTCTTTAGTGCTCTCTTTGTTCATTCATCAAATTGTAGAAGTTATTTGAATAAACTACGGAGTATAATACTTGTTAGAATATAATTATCTACTTTAAGTAATTTTTATATATGTGTGTTTAGAAATTCATATATGAATTATCTACATTAAATGAAAACTTAAAAATATTTATCTTGAAATTAGGATTCCCGCAACATTTTAATTTTACAACACCCAATTAGATTAAGTAGTTATTCTTTAATAAACATTTACATAAAATGGTTTAAGAAAGTATATATGTGTCAGTTTTAATATATATATACTTAAGAGTATAAGGGCTGCAGATAATATATATATGAAGATGAGGGACTAAACCTTAACTTTTATTTGGTGATGCATGGAAAGAGCCCTGATTATATATTTAAAAGTATAAGGGCTGCAGATAATATATATGAAGATGAGGGACTAAACCTTTATTTATATTTGGTGATGCATAGAAGCCTGGAAGGAGCCCCTAATTCACGCGCCCATTTTTTCCGTTCCGTTTAACTATTCCGTTCGATCTTTGTAATGAACAGTATACTTACAATGAGAATTGTATTAAAGGTAGAATCTGCTAATTTATTGATTTAATGATATATATCTTAAATTTTAAAGAAAAAGATACTTAAATTTTAATCGGGCCTACCCGAAAACCGATATAAGGTAAGGAATTCTAACCTGAAACCCGACCTGATAAGGAATCGGGTTGGCCGGGTGGGGTGTAAAAAAACCGATATTAACACGAGACCAAATAGACCCGACTAACATTAGCGGGTTCGGGTTGATCCTTTGGGCACCCCCTAATGGTGGTGGTGGTGGTCGCGGATGGTGGTGGTAATTTCAACTTTGTAATGTTTAAGAGATTAATTAAGATATTTATAGTT